>CANTUR010000697.1:2827500-3427500 GCA_947683625.1 Mallotus nudiflorus
ATGTTTTATTAATAAAATATATTTAAAATGTTTTTAAATATATTTCCAACTTAATTTATGATTTGATTGAATTTATTTGACATATATATATACTCAAAATATACCTGGTTTATGTTTGGTATATTTTCGGTATATATATGGTTTATATTGTTGTTTCATTTACATTCATGCATCATTTATTGTGAATGAATGATTTATATTATTAATGAAGGATATCAATAGAACGTGCTACCTAGTGGGCAGCACTAGGACCGAGTACGTACCGGTACGCCTATAGCTTTAGGCTATATTACTAACTATTTGTGGATATTGATTTGATTATGATTATTGATGTGTGAGATGTGGTTTGGGTGTGATTGCTGGAGCTCGGTTGACCAAGTGTCTCGGGGCCAATCACACTGGCAGTCAGACTGCTGGAGCTCGGTTGACTTAGTGTCTCGGGGCCAGTCTACTGTCCAAATGGATTAAGTGGATATATTTGGAATAAGTAAGCCTGTATGGCTAGAGTGTTGTTTAACACTATTTCTGAGGTTGCGATATTCTGGGGTTCTATGTGATCCTTCATAAACTGGGATTTTTCAGTAAAATATATAAAAATGATTTTTCTGCATTTGTATGAATTTGCCTGTATATATACATATTATATATATACTGTTGACTATATGCATTATCACTTAGTGTGTATGTATACATATTATAGTAATTCACTCAGTGAGGTCTGACTCCCCTCCGTTGACTATTTTTCAGGAGAGTCAACTTCCTCAGACCTCAGTAGTAGGTCGATACGCCGGATTTCTTCCGCCCCGGCTTCTTTGTGTAAATTGTCTACTTGAGTCTTATTTATTTTATCTAGACACTGCAGTAGTTGTAAATTAAAGTATTGGATTTCATGTACTTTATTTTAAAGGAGATATATTATGTTGAAACTGGATTGTATTAAAGAGATTTTATGTATGGGATGAGATTTTTATTTATATCCAGTTGATATGGATAATATCATGATATTATGATTTTTATTTCCGCTGCATATTATATTTTTACTGTTATTATGGCATGCTTTATTTTATTTTTAGGCTTGCTACGGGTTCCGGATTCGAAAGAATTCCCGTTCCCTAGCGCCGGTCATGGCCCCTGTTTTGGGTCATGACAAATTAATAATAATTTCAATTAAAACACCAAATTTACCAATTTGTATTTATTTTTCCAAAAATTAATTTTTCATATAAACTTTCAAAAATTCATAATAAATAATCGGATCAAAATTTTCATATACTTCCTTCACAAACTATATTCCAAATATTATAATTTTTTTAAAAAATACAAAGATTTTGTGGCGAGGGTCACCGGAACAGTGACTCATTGAAAAATTCAAAACCCAAAAATCAAAATAATTCCAAAAAATCCAACAAAAATATATTTGAATAGATTAAGCTACACACAATAACTTTTGCAAAGACACTAAGTTTAAATCATAAAAAATTAAGCTAAAAAAAGTTGATATAAACTAAAATTGATGATAACTCACAATATAGATGATCTAAGCTTGAACTGAGCTAAGAACTAGGTTGCCCAGACCTAGAGAATTCAAATGAGCCCTGTAACACGAGCTCTTGCCACCAAAATCATCTCCGACAACAAGTTGGAGTTGATGCTGTTGTGCTTTATTGGGCTGAAAACCAGGGAATGGAGGGGACTTATCATGGCGGCGGAAGAATGAAGGGAAGGAGGGGAGGTGATGATGAGCTCTAGTGGTGGTAGGTAGTGGCTGGCTAGGTGGCGCGCGATGGTTTGCGCATTACTGGGAGGAGGAGGAAGAAGAAGAAAAAAAAAGAAAAAGAAAGGAAAAGAAAAGAAAAAGAGAGGAAGAAGAGAATCCTCGATTTTTTTTTAGCTTTTGCCCCTTTTATATATATATATATATATATATGCTAACTAACTTTAATAATAATAATAATAATAATAATAATAATAATAATAATAATAATAATAATAATAATAATAATAATAATAATAATAATAATAATAATAATAATAATACATTAATATTTTTAAATAATAATAACTTCCAAATAAATTTCTCTATGTAATAAAATATTTAACATGAAATAAATAAATACTATTCACCACAATAACGATAATAATATTAATAAATAAATAAATAATCATATACATAATAAAATTAAATTACACACAAATAATTATAATATATAAAAATTTAAAATATTATTAACAATGCATATCCCAAAATAATTTTTAATAATTTAAAATATCGGGTCATCACATCAAGAGACAAAATTAACTTAGATGAGTAAATCGGACTTCACCAATATTGAAGATATAATAACGAGTTAAGTTTTTATTTTGGTCCTGCTTTAAGTGCCAATGATATGTTAACAAATTATATGATATTAGTGTTTTTTTTATTAACTTTTTTAAATTATAAATCACATGTATAAACAACTTAAGGACTTACAACACTTTAAGAGTTATTGAAGTTATACATGGCAGTATATCAATGTATTGAAAATGTGAAGTGAAAAAGTGTCATATAGTTAATTAAAACATAAGCATATCAATATTTAGGAACTACTAATATAATGTCCATATTGAAGTCATATATGAATATTTAAATAGAATCCAAATCAAGAGAGTCCATGTAATTATGAGCAAAAATCATCTTGAATCTAAGTTGCTTTCTTAAATTCTATTATCCATTATTTTGCTAAATGATGTTATTATAGTAGCATTTTGCTATTAATCTTATATTGCTTCCTTGCCAATTGTTTATATCGTTAGACTTCTTTAGCTAGGTGTAAAAGTTCACAGTCTTCGACCTCAATCTCAGTAATTTGTTTCTTTAAATAACTTATGCGCTCTTTATTTTTTTCATGATGTGTCTAGATTTTAGACAACTCTTTTGAATGTGTATCAACATAATCCTTCTAGCCTTTGGTCTTGATAACCTAATGTTTCACATCTTCAATCTTGGCTTGTAGTTCATCAATGGTTTTTATCACTTGAATAGAAGTTTGGTATTTTAAATCTATTTTTTAAAAAGCTTCATTAAAATATTCAACTTAATCTAGCATTTTGGCTATAGTGCACAGTATTGAAATTAATGATTTTATTGCATGCAACTGCTGTAAACCAAGAGACAACAGATCATTCTATAAAATGTATTTCAATTGATTTTTTGATTTATCGATGTCTTCCCATGTTAAAGATGATGGTTAAGGTGGAGCATAATATTGCCATTTACAAGGAAGCTGAAGTCCACAACGGATAGTGGATCCACTGGTGAATCATGTGCACATGCTCTCTGAAACCACTCCATCTTATCACCTTGATAAGTACCAATGATATATAATTTTTTCATCATAAGTGATATTGTAACAAAACATATATACCCACTAATACTAATAACTTCACCACATAATACTTGTATAAAATATGAAGTTATGTCCATCTGTTTGGTAGAATCATCAAGCAAACAATGAAAATGTCCTTCTTCAATTTCATTTATTGTGGTATAGTTAAAGGGTTCCATCTCATATAAAGCTAATTGAGTACCATTGGTCACTTAATCTATATCTCCATTTGCACTATATTCTTTTGGATTTTCCTCAGTGGATCACTCTAGGAATTAGAAAACCTCCCTATTTTAATTAGCCTACTTAACCTTCTAATTCCAGAATGTTTAGAGACTATTTTTTTTTCAACCATGGCTTTATTAGTGGCCATTTACTTTAATTTTTTTTATCTTTCTCATGCTAACACCTACATTTTTCTCCTTTTTAAAAGTAGTATTATCCTTGGTTTCCTTAGTCATTGTCTTTCTTTTCTTATTGGGAGAATGTTGAATGGGAGTTTTAAGACCTACACAAATAATGGTAACATCCACATATTTGCATTTGTACATGTTTGAATACAAGTACAATACATGATTAAAAATTACATTTACTAATCAATAAAAGGAAAATACTTAATAAAATTCTATCCACTAAAGTTCTAATCAGATTAATATACTTATCACTCTTAAAAGGTAGTGAACCAATCAACATGCAGTTGTGATGTTAGTGTTATATAACTCTTTAATCGATTCAAAGCCTGTGACTATATAATGACCTGAAGACACATAGTTGGCAGATTACTCAAATCTACATCCTCCAATTAGGGATATGGTGCTTGATCAAGTCTAAACTGTCTGGCCCATAAGTATGGATGGTATGTTACAGGAGATAATAAGGGCCTGGTTTGATTGAAAGTTGATGATCCACTGCATACAAAAATCCTCCTACATGTGAAGGTGTAAATGAAAATCCTCTCAATCTCCTACTAATTTTCCTCTGCATCTCTGTACCTAATGAACTCTAACTAAGCATTCTTTGATTCTTCACCAAGAAAAATGAAAAGATCTTGTTTGTTCCTTAACTTTAAACAGTTGAAAAAAGATATAACATCTTCCTTGCTTATAGAACAAGTGTAACTGTAAAGTTGAATTCCAATTAGAAGACCAAAAGATTTTAGTTGGACACTTATAATTTCTAGAAAATATGTAAATAGCTAAAGTTAAATCAACCATAGAGATTCTCTAAATTTTGAGAATGGCTTGTAAGAATGGTAGTAGTTAAGGGATTTATAAGTAAGGCTAAGGAGTATTAATCCAAGAATAAAAAATTCCCATGTTGTCAAAGCTCTAGCCAAATTAATGTATTCAACAGTTGGCTTCTCAAAACTTAGGCATATTAAAAACTTGCATATTAGCACCTAAAGGAACTTAACATGTTCCTTGTCATTTGGATTGCCCTTGGACTTAATTCTATGTTGAATTAATGAGTGATATGATAAGTATTCAATTGATGTGGCTATATAAACTTTATCAACTCAGGCTTATCTCCACCTATTGCACATGTTGTATCTACCCTAATCACTGGAAAACCAGTTAGCACAAACATATCTTTAAGTGTAATTGATGCCAGTCTGAAGGGGAATACAAAAGAGTTTACATTTGGTGCCTAGAAATGCATTACAACACATAGAATATTCGATTGAAAGTGTTGTCCAACTTTGCTCATCTTAATAAAATGGCTTATACGTAATGTTTTCCATTTTTGGCTAAAAACAGAACTTAACCTTATAACCCATTTGATCCATTCATCATGCAACTTGTGCTAAAACTTTATTATGGTTGCATTAAGTGGTGGAAATAAATCTCCCCCTCATAGTAACTCATCTTTACTTTTAATAGGAATAGGTGACTTAATTGGTACATCCTCTATTTCTCCATGTAGGCTTATAGTAAGAAATTCAACTAGATTCACCGCATATGGCATACAATCCCTGTATAATATATCAGCATATACGATCAGGTGATGTACAAAAAATAAATCAAATTTATTATGATTTTAAATATATTAATAAGGTCGCACTTGATTCAATGATTAGTGGAAGCAGATCCATTTTGATTCTTGAAAATAATATCTCTATAGTGTCATGTTCAAATAGAAAATTAAGTTTTTAGAATCAACATATACACATTAAGAAAAACCAACATTTTTCATGTGTACCAGTTTTTAAGGATGATCTTTTTTATCATCATTCTCCTTATTTTTATCTCCTTCAGAGTCTAGTTTTTCAAGCATATATATGTCTATAAGTTCATGATACCATATGCATGATACTTAAAATTTCTTACAAGTTCATAATTACATAGAAGGATTGCCTACTCATTAGTTGTATCAGTCGATTCCTTATTCTTAGTTGGAATAAGTGGAACAGGTGTAGTATTTTCTTTAGCATTTATTGACACGATGTCAATGGTATGAGTTGAATGATGCTCAGTTAAAGGACAATAAAACCTAGACCTGCTGGACAACCAATAAGATATTGTTAAAGGCTTAAGCTTTGAAGGGTTTATTCTAGTTAACGACATGGATATACTTGTCAATGTTGATGTTAAAATAGTTGTCAGCATATTTGATGTTGCAGTATCTAGCAAGTCAATTAAAGGAACAATTAGTAATGGATGTTGAAATTTGCTTCTATCTATTATAGCTTTTACATTTTTTTTAAAATTTAGGAAAAGGATAGGGTAGGGTTCAATCGACTCATAAGGTTTAGGGTTATTAGATGTGATGGTGGGTTTAGAATTTGAAGATGAAATTTTGAAAGGGTTTCAATTGAAGGGTATATGACTGAAAATGGAATTGTGTTTTTTGTTGATTGGAAAGTGGCGTGCTTCTTATTAATGGTTTCAGGAGTACCAAATGGATTGTACAGCATGGATCATAACTATTCACCTAGATCTTCCTTCTCCACATTGATTTTGATTAAATGGGTTGGATATCATCCGTTATTTAATATACAAACAAGTAGGGGTATGACCACTTTAAATGACTAAACGGTGTCATATATATAAGTGTAGTTATATTACTAAACTAAAATATTATTACATTAACTTATGGATTACTGTATGTATAATTAAATATTGACTAACACCATTGTCAACATTCATTTATAACCTTCTTAGAGTGTGATTGGATTATATGCATACACATTTTAGTTTTAAACTCTAATTATGTAATTTGAAATATTTTATGTTATATTACAAATACAATATAGCCCAATGTAATATTATCTAACTTTTATTATAATGTGTTATATCATTAGTCAATATATAATGTGTGATGTATTTGACAGTTACTAGACTAAAAGAAGCATTATATGCATAATGTACAATATCTCTGAAGATATATGTAATAGTCAACATAATTATGTGATTCATGTAATAGTCAACCTAAATTATGTTAAAAAGAATTTTAATTATATATGCATATGCAAAATTTAATGTCCATAATTACAACTACCCTATTATGTGTTATATTCATATGTACAACATACAAATGTGTTATATGCATCATGACTTTTAAATTAGTAAAACTAATTAAAAAGCCTCATAGTATGTGCAATTGTATATAAAACATGGTTAAGGATATTAATAAACATTATAATTGTATAACATACTATTACACTCTTCTATTTTGACATTTAGCAATACCAAATGTGTGATGGTGATATTAAACAACCTCACTTTTAATGTGCTACATATAAAAGTCAACTAAATACTAATATGTGAGCAATTATATATAAAACTTAGGAAAGGATATAAATACACATTTTCATTATATATAACACTATAGTAGTATCATGTGTGTCAAGGTACTATATTAATGTGTGTTAAGGTACTATATTAAAAATTTTCATATAACATTATAGTAGTATCATATGTGTAAAGGAATTATAATAATGTACATCACTTTTAATATGGTATATATATACAAGTCAATGAAATACTTATATATATTTTTCTTTTTTGAACAACTGGGAGGTCAATAGGGGAGTGGGGGATTGAACCCATAACCTAATCTTATATTGTCAGTTACCTAAGCCACTAGGCTAGAAAAGAAGGAAATATTGACACATTAATATAACTAATTATATATAAAACTTGGAAAAAATTGTATAATATACTATAGTAGTACCTTATTGTTTCAATGCACTATATATTAAACTACACTTATATATGCACTTTAATGTATACATGCAGACATAGTTAACTTATAATTCCATATTCGTATGTTGTACCATCATGTATATTGCAATTGGTTATCATAGTTGCTATTCCATAAACAATTGGTTACTTTATGAACTTTATTAATAGTAATTATAGTCATCAACCATTCATAATTGACCAATAATGATTCGATGTGTATCTTAACATTTGAAATGAAGCCAAAATGACATTTCTTGTACTAAAGCCATTGGTTATGCATATTAGATTTGACTCTAATTATAATAATAATATAATTATATCAATAAATAATAAATAATATAAATTATCAAAACTATCAATGACATTGAAATTATAAAAACAGTGAAAGTAATATAAAATCACAAAACGATGTCTTAAATTTAGTAGAGCATTATTCTATTATTTTATACCCATTGACAAATATAAAAACCACAAGTCACTTAGCAAAGGCATATTAAAATATTAATAACCTTCCTAAAATAAAAAAAAAAAGACTAATATAAGAATACATTCACCATAGAGATAAACTTATACACCATTTCATCGAGTCTGGTGACAAACATCGAACAAACATCACAATGTATTCAATGCTACTGGAATAATTTTGTATTAATGCATATACTGATTCTTATAATTAGGCAGAAGTGAATAATGGGGATGTTGATATTTATGTATAGGTCCCAGACCAATTGCATTGCAACACATGCGTGTTGCTACATGGATACCCTAAAATGAAAATGATTGAAGATGAAATTTAGAATTTTCATCAACCATTGAGTAATGCCCATGTCGATGTACTTAGGGTGTTGAACCTATAAGAGGTTTTGTAGTATTTCACAAATATTTCATAAACAACAGGTTCCGTTTGCACAATAGAAAGTTTAGCTCTTTGGATGAGTTGATGGCACATGAAAAAAGATTTTGAGCAAGGGCTTGGAGACTGGTCACAAAGAGTGAGACCATGAAAAGAGAATGCATAATAGGTGCATTAATGGAAGGGGTTAAAATGATGCTAGAGGGAATACTGACAGATTATAAAATAGTCTTTATTGATTTTATATCTTATTTATATAAAAAAAAATGTAAGTTCATTAAAGGAAAGTATTTGGTAATTTGTACTGAAATGTTATTTTGACATTGTTTAGGCAGTGTCACTAAATTCCTTGGAATTTTGTCATAAGAAAAAATTTTGGCTCTTGCATGGTACTGCTCCATTTTCCTATTGGTTGCTGAGGGAGGTTTTTGGTAATTTTGTCCTGAATTTGTTGCATATTTTTGGAAAAAAATCAATTTTAGCAAAGATTACAAATGACTATATGCATACACATGCCAAGATAATACAATAGAAATTAAGAATTTTTCTCCTTCAATTGGACAACATTATGTCATAGGAGGAGGGTATTTTTCATATGTAATCAACACACATAAAGATTTAGTATTATAGTACATACCAAAATTTTTTGACAATGATTTTTTTATATGATTGGAATGAAGAAAGATTTATTTATAATTTCATACAATATTGGGGTGGAGTAGAGGATTATAACCATGGCTACAAATGCAAAGGTCCAATTGATGAAGACATTTATGAATTTAGAATGATTTAGTACCTCTATGATTGCCATGTGATAAAAGAGGAGGACTACATGGAAGATGACTAATGATACATTATGTAATAAATTAGAGATACACTTCTTTTATTCTAGTTTAGTGTTATCAAATTTGGTTGTTATATATAGTTAATGTATTTTGTTTTTGTTTTTATTGTAATGTTTGGAAAAAATTTATGTTTGCTATATAGGTGTTATCATATGTAATTAAGATAACATTCATATGAAATTTTTATTATATCATCCTATATTATGGTTTGTTGTATTACAACCAACATAATTGTATTTGTAATATTAGTATGATTAATGTTATTTTACAATCAACATCTGATGCCTAAATTTATAAATAAGCACACCTTTGTATATAAAAGAGTCGAAGGGTCAATGTTACATATATGGGGTAGTTAAGGGATAGTAAAAGGCATACCTATTGGCTTTTCTTGTATTATCAATATGTTAAATGGAAAGAAACCTTGTTGACCTAAATTCTCAGTTTACATAACTTCATATAAAAATATTTAGAGAAAACCTATTGATTCATTTTAACCATATAAAAAAAACCCTTACAAAATTTTTTCAATAAAGCTAAAACATAAAAAAAAATGCATTACCATAGCAGCTACATCCCCACAAGATCAGCTATTGAGAGAAGAAAAGATAATGGGAAATTCCTTTATAGTAAGATTAAGGATCCAAAAGCTAAAGTGGTGAGTATAAAAATATAGTCTTTGTAATTTTCTACAATTTATTTATGAACAATTGGTTCCAGTGTTATAATATGAATATAATGTTGTTTATAATATATATGATCTCATACTATGCCACTAAATTCATGAAAAAGTTGATATCAAGTAAAGTGACAATAAGGATAACCAAATAAGCACCATACCACCTCTGGCCTATAACTGTGGTTGAGGACTTGGAACATCTAAAAATTAATGGGAGATTATTTTTTAGTCAGGGCTAGGAGGAAATTGTTTAACATTATAACATACATGTTGGATGGACTTTGAGTATATGGAGAAAGACCAGTGAGATTATTGATATACAAATTCACAATGTCTAGTTGCATGAGATTCTTAACGGTCCCCTACCGTGTGGAGAGACCTAGCCTTATCCTCCAGTCAGGGTGTCAAGTGATTCAGAGATGGAAATTTAGATGAAAAAGATGAAGATTAAAATGAGGAAGATGAAGATTAAAATGAGGAAGATGAAGAAATAAATGAAGATGAGGAAGATGCAGATGAAAATGAACATGATGATGATGTCATAGGAGATTTAAACTCATCATTAGTATCTGTATAATTCACTTAAATGGACAAATTAATTAATACTTTTATGTTGTTTAATGTGGTATATTTTGTTAGAAAAATGGGAGCTTATGTAATACCTTATAGAATTTTCCTATAAATATATATATATATATATATATATATATATATATATATATATATATTTATATACTTCTGTTTAAATATATCATTTAGGAATATTTAATTAAAATGTTTATTTTCTTATATTAAGGTTAACAAATATGAATATTTATTTGGTCCTACCAATTTATATGGACGAATATAATCTATTGTACATGAGTATAATCTAAAATGTAAAAGAACCATGGATAAAATTAATATGTGTATGTTATATAATACAAATTAGGGTTTTCCCTCTTCCAATAATTTACATTGGTCAATCTTTAAAAAAAAACAATTTACAATAGTAAAGTATGTTCTTTTTATAGTCAAGAACTTTTAAAACAAACATGTATTTTCTGTATTCAGTAATCATGAGTTTGAAGATAATATATTATTTAACTGACTTAGTGTCTATAGGTCACTTTACCATATTAAAATTATAAGACAGGGGCTGACGGTAGTGTCTTTAATTGGTGCAAATTTGTATCTCCTCCAAGCACATGATAACTATCATTTAAAATAAGTAAGTGACTATTGAGATTTTTTAGGTGATCTTAGAAAAAGGTGATTTAATATACTTGGTGTTTATGAGTTGAGAGGGCGACTAATAATAATGGAAATACCTCGATTCTTAAAATAACTTTATATGACTTCATTAATATATATTGCACATTTTACTTCAATACCATCCTATTTCCTATTTTATAGCATAAACACTGAAAAAAACATCTATTTTGCACTAAGCTAGAACCAATGGCATGCAACTGCATCATTTTATCCACTATGTGTGCAAGCACAGATGAAAATAATCCAGGGAGTAGGTTCTTTGGTTGTGCAAATGAATAAATAAGAAATGTACATTTCATTAACATAATGTTTGCATTTTTTTTGCATGTATGATTTTTCCTATATTTATCTATTAATGAGTTAGTAAAAAAATGTTTTGCTTCACAGGTGGTTATAGGTATTGCATGTGGATAGATACAGAGTACACTTAACATAAAGTAGAGTACATCAATGGATTAAGAAGAGAGAATGAAAGGTTGGAAACTGCTAACATCTCTTTTGATGTGGATAAAGCCAAAAAATATATGGAGTGTTTATTTATGAAAAGAAAATTGAAGGAGCTAAGAAAAGAATAAGAGATTATTGTAATGGATAATCAAAATAAGGATTCTAAAATTGCAAAGTATGAGCGGCTTATTGAAGGTTTGAAGGAACAAAATAGAGTTGTGATGGAAATAATGGACTAAATCAATTCAAAGGTTCTAGATTTGAGTGAATAGTTAGAACTACAATTACAAGAGTTGGAGACACTAAAATACAAAACTGAGCTTGCTACAGTGACTCAAGAAATATGAATTTGTTATGGTGATTTCAAAACCATATGAAGGGATGTAGAAGTTTTAGCTTTTTAGGTATTTTTTTTCATGTATTGAATTAATGTTGAACTGATGGTTGTTTTCATGCATACTAAAATTGGTTAAATTTATCCATTATATGATTGTATCCATATTGTTCATGGAAGATATTAGGTTATGATATATTTTTTTTACATATTAAAAACACTTATAATAACATATAAAATTAAAGAGCAAATCAATTGATGATGTTTATGAGATTGCAATTATGTAGTAGATTACAAAAATATGGAATATATTTCATGTACACCTAATATAAAGTATTACATTTAGGGCATTAATGTACTTCCAATTTTTTATTTATTATTTTACGTGCATAACAAAACATGCACACTACACAATTATTATCCTATAAACATTATAAAAGCTTTTGGGTAAAAAAATTTATAAAAGCTTGACGCTTCACTAAGATGTAATGTTGCTATGCTAAGTTATATATTTTGAATAGATGCATTCATCATTATTTTATGTAGTAACAAATGCATGTTACCTTTGAAGCAAATGTATATTCCTTATTTTGACTGAAAAATAATAGATGATTTTTGTTGAATTTAAACCTTTTTCATTTCCATATATTTTATTACAAATGAAAATGTAACTAAAATATTTTAGTATGCTTCAATATTAACATTGTAAGATATTAATAACTTAATCCCTATGGTTATGAAGAAGTTATTCATACATAACTTAATATCATGCATAAACATCATTACTCAACATTCCTTCTCCAATGGCATTTGAAGGTGTTCCACTATATTAACTATTTTTAACCGGTGCATTTGGATGGAAAAATGACATAACACCTTCCCTACAACTTAGCCCTCCTCCATGAGCACCTCCCCCCATGACCATCTCCTCCTCTGCCTCCATGACTATCTTCTGCTCCACCTCATGACTACCTACTCTACCACCTCGACCATATCCTTCATGGCTTGTTATAAATGACTGGCGCGTGGCCTTCCATTTGTGATTATGATATGAGGGTTAAAAAGTGGTGTACCAATTGTGTCTTTATTGTCATTAACATCACCTTCAACTTCAAAGTCATTATCTGCAAGTCCATTCCAATTTAGCAATTCATCTATAATTATTTCTAAGGCTTGCTTTAAAAACACCCTTTTTCTTTTATCATGAATAGCCAAATTCGCACACTAGTTGAATGAATTATGAAATTCCATGTATCTCTTATACTCCTTTATCATGTTTGGATAACCTTCGGCAAAGAAAATCTTTGAATGGTGACGGTGAACGTCCTTTCTCTACCTCCTCGACACATACCTTTCATTGATTACATGAATATCTTTTTTAGACATAACAGTGAAAATTTGGTAGCATAAAATACCAACTGTTTTAAATTTTTGCAGTCGCATTCTAAATGATTTCCTTCTTCTTTGTACTCAACAGTGTAATTGAATTATTTTTTATAATAATCCTTTACAGTTTCCTATTCAATTACTCTGAACTTTGCAATGCCATTATTAGGTGTTGCCTCATCAATGTAATAGTACCAACTTCTCTTTAGTTCATCTTACACTTTTGTGAAAATTGCATGTGTGAAAGCCTTTTCGAAAACCTTCTCCTAGGGAAATTATGAAATGCAAAAAAATTCATTCTATTTACAATTATAATCAACTTGGAACTCTTTTTTATTCTTATCACTTAAAGCGATCTCATGATCTACAAACTGTTTGAGTGTACTTATTGAATGAATATATCTATCAAAGTATGAATGCATACTTTCACTCTTCTAAGTTGACACCATTCCATCCTAAACTAGGTGCTTGAGGTATACCAATACCTAACTTTGCCTTTCTGAATACAACTTAGTGAGCTAATCATTCCTCTCAAGCTAGTAGTTTATTAAAAATTTATTCAAACATGCTAATGGTAAGGTTGTTGTATATAAGACATTTAAATTCAAATACAACTTTAAAAATTTCCTTGATCTGCTTAAATTTTTCTGGAATCTTGCACATTATATGCCATATACAAAATCTATGAATAGGGTCAGGCATTACCACCCTCACAACTCAGTTTATACTCTCACATTGATCAGTAATTACATCAATTGGATGTATGTTGCCTATGCCAGCTAGCCACATCATGAAATAGCCATTTAAATGATTCAATGTCTTCATAGGAGACTAAAGCACATCCTAACAAAATAAATTGCCTATTTTGGTTGACACTGACAACTGTTGCAAGTGGCATTTTGTAACGGTTAACAAGGTATGTAGTGTTAAATGTAATAACATCATGGAATTCCTCGTATGCAGCTTTACTACGATGATGAATCCAAAGGAAGTTCCTCAGTCTACCTTTATCATCAATGTTGATGGAATGCAATAATTCCCTCTCTTATTGTTGCATCATTACTGAATTGACTTGACATCATCCCCATTTAGTATCTTCTTCCTTTCACTATGGATGAAATTCTTGTAGTCCTTTGAAGTGTAACTTAAATTTTTTGGACCACCACATTGTACTTTTATAAGCTAACATTATTGCGTGGTATAATTCTGTTTCATGTTGAGACTCAAATTCCTATGACTAGCCATTAACCTACTCATGTTCGAAATAAGCTCATGATTATGTTCATTTTTAATTAAACTAACAGCCTAAACCCCTTTTCTCCTCATTGCATTTAAATGTGTAGGGTAGCTTATCCTCTTGCTTTTTCTTTTCGCATTGGATTTTTTATCTCTGTCATAGCTTATTGTTTGATACTTTCTAGTACTATCATTGCCCTTCTTTCCTTCTCTCATTGTCATTGAGAATCCTTTTAACTTTGCATACTTTTGATATGCTTAAACACATTTATCTAGACTTGTAAAATACATGCTTGGTTTAGGACCTATTTTGGCGATATAATTATTCGTCGATCTATCTTCCATTTCATTCACCTTATCATTTGGACTATCTTTGATTTCAGGCATATCATCCATTGAACTATCTTCGATTTCTGGCTCATCAACAATTGGACAATGTTCCATTTTTGGCTTATCATCAGTTGGACTATCTTTAATGGAAAAAGCATCATTATTTGAACTATCTTCAGTTGGACTATCTTCAATGGAAAAAGTATAATTATTTAAACTTTCTTCATTGTTAGCCACATCGCATTCTTCCTCTCTTTCTACTGCAATATTTCTATTTAATAAATCTTCATATTCATAACCATTGCCAATTATATGTTGAAACAACTATTTTCTTGTTGACATATTATCGTCTAGAGTTTCTTATTCTAATTATGAAGATATCAAATTTTTGCTTGTAATTGAACATAGGATAGTGTGGCTAAATGAACAATGAAATGGGGCAACAATTTGTACTCCAACAATCTTAGCTTCACCATGTCATATTTCAACTTCACCACTCTATTTGATTTACTGTGCAACAATATAGAAACGATAATCGATGTACTACGTCGTTTAATCTTCTGGAACTTTTTAGGGAAATAATGTTTTATTATTTCAATTGTTTCCCTCCTTTTTCATTTTATTGTTAATTACAGGCTTTCTATTTTATTGTTGAAATCTACTTGCTGGTCACAATTTTCTTTTCACAGTTATTGATTTATTCTAGCAAAATTGACTTAACTAGATTCTATCCGGGTAGATTTATTGTAAAATTATTTGAAATTAAATTTTTACCCATTTTGATATTATATGAGTTAAATAGAATCAAAAAGTACAAATTGGAAGGTAAAAAAGATTCAAAATAAAAGTTTAAAAGTTGAATAGAAAATAATAAAGGTAAAGAAAGTTAGAAGTTAATAGTGTAAAGTTTAGGGGTGAAAATATGCATTTAGCCAATGAATTTTTATTTATTTATTGAGAAAATGAATTTTATTGTTAAAAAGTACATAAAAGTGGCATCATTAAATATGCTTGTTTGGCCCAGACCAGTTGATACAACCATTGCTGTTTTATGCCTTTTTCAAAGAATTGAAGGCCTGCTGGACTCTTATGTACCTATCGAATTAAACTGAAGACAACACTTGTGAAAGGCAAAAGGAAAAATGAAAAACAGAGAAACCCGCATCCATGACTTGAAATGGAAGATACGGACTTCTCTGATATGCTTCGATGATCTACAATACACAGAACAAGAACATGATGGCATAAGATTTTCGTCGATGAAAACTAGCTGCATTCTAGAACATAATGCAAGCATAAATTTTGAAGTAGCCCTGGCTAAAAATTACAGAATTTATTGAAGAAAGCATTTGATCCCAATATACAACTCAGTTGACTGCTTCTAAGAGAATTCAATCTGCTTTGATATTGAAAGAGAAAACCTTTTACTTATAGATAGCAGCTGTTTGTTATTATATATGAATTGCATTCAATAGCACTAAACGGACAAATTGGAGGGCTGAACAATTTTCACAGTAAAATACACATTTACTACAGCACAAGATTTTATTACAGCAAATCAAAGCCAAATCAGGAAGGGGCAGAATTATTCTTTATATATCAGCATTATTGATGACACCATGCTGGATGTCCTACTGCTCCCGCATTGAAGATAAATAAAAACCAAAAAAGAAATTACAAATATGTGATTGATTAAAAAAAAAAAGAACCAAAATAAGGTCAAAGAAGAAGTTAACAAAAACAAGAGCAATTTTTTTTGAAAGAGAAACAAGAAATTTAGTATTTAAAGATAAGGGAAAAAAAACTCACTGGAAAAGGAGCAAATTCCCTGTTATTGACTATAACTGTCGCTTTCCTTCCTGCAGGCCTGTTCATGCTTTTTTCATTCTCTGCTACAAACTTACTAGGCATATTTGTGAGGGTCAGTTCCCTCAGGGTGGTCAGATGCTCGAAACCGCTAGTTTCCTTCATTTTTTCGCAGTCTGATCTCCATTTCTTTAAGAAAAGGCATGGAACCTTCCTGCACTGTCCATTTCTCCAGTTTCTCAAGCATCAACAATTTCAAGATTCGGAGTTGTGGAAAACCATTGACATGACAAGGCATTTCATTACCCACGTAGGAGCGACCAAAAAGTCCTAGGATTTTCAGTTGAGGTAGTTTCCTAGGCACTCCATTGGATCATTCCTTAGTTGTGACACTGATAAAGTAAGCATCTGAAGACCTTCTTGGAGCTGCAATTCATCAATTTCATGTGATAACTTTCCAAGCAAATACAATTCAGAAAGATGCTTGTGCCGCTCCATGGTCCAAAGCTTCAGTTCTGCTGGTCTACTATATTCATCAATGGACCTTAACTTGAAGGACTGAAGATTTCCCGATATAGAAATCCAGGTATTTATCTGGTAAAGTGATGCAGAATGGCATGTGAGTCCGAGTTTCTTCAGACCAGTCAGCCTGCTAAACCAATCACCCCGAAGACTCTTCTTCCCTATTACAAGCCCCCACAGAGTCGACAGATTTCCCAGAGATTCCACTAGCCAACGGCTTTTGCAGGGACATATCCAAATAAATCTCATTCATGTAGAGATGCCTCAGCTTCTTTGAGTTCCAAATGGAAATGGGCAAGGAAGTGATATTAGTGTGATTCACATCCAGAGTTTCTAAGATAGGCAAGTCACCTATAGAATTCGGGATTGAATCCAGAAAAGTCCATCTCAGGCCTAGGTAACTCAGGTTGAACAGTTTACCTATTTTCTCAGACAACACTGGTTTATAGATTCCTTCTAGATCAAGTACATTAAGCAATCCAAAGCCTCTGTTCCCTATACTCTTGTTAATAAACTTATCAATTTCACCTGCAGGCGTATCGCCTTTTCTTTTGCTGAAAGCAATATGAGAACGCAAGTTATCTAACACAAGGTCACTAATATCAACATAAGCCGCAACCCTCCTGATGTTACTGTTACTCTTACTCTGCTTGTGATCTTTTGGACTCTGCCCATGATCTTTTGGGTTCTGTTCATGATCTTTTTGCTTACTACGAAGCACATGAAAAAAATCCAATATTTGCAGCATTGGGAAAGACATTATCATATAGAATACCTGGCACACGACATTTTTTGGGACTTCCATCTAATCTCCACTTTGAAACTTCAATCATGTTTCTTATCCTCAATTCCTCCAAATATTTCTCAATGGGAGAGATTCTGGAGTTTGGCCGTTTGAATTAGCCATTCCTTCAGCAGCCCACAACCGAAACAGCCTCCTCGTGGAGATCTCATATTCTATAGGAAAAAGGCCTAGATATAGATGACAAGGCTTTAACTCAGGTGAAAGATCCTGATAAGCTAAGGCCAAGACAGCCTTTGAAAGATCATCACCAAAATTTAAGCGCTGAACCATATTTGACCAACTTTTTAGTTCTTTGTTGGATAAGAGACCTCCTAGCACAACAATGGCAAGAGGCAGACCCATGCATTTTTCGTAGATTAACTCTTTCAAGTATTCATCTTGGAAGTCTTTTTTTTTTTTTTTGTTGCTTTGCTGTCTTCAAGAACAATGTCCAGCTGTCATTGATGTCTAAATTGTCCAGCTCTATAGTGAACCCCCTGATCACTCATGTTTTTAGCTATTGTTTCTTCACGAGTAATTAGTATCATCCTGCTGCCATTCAATGAGTTTGGAAAGGTACGTTTGATGCTTTCCAGGATTTCAGGAGTCTTGACATCATCTAAAACCAATAGAAATCTCTTGCGGATAAAGAAATCATGGACCTTCTCCTCCAATTTGTCAAGAGACAGCTTCTCCTCCTCTTTGATTGTTGTAACATCCCTCAAAATATCGATTAAGAGGTCTTGTGTTTTTTGATAACCAAGGTCTGGAAACTCTTCAGAAACATTAACCATGAACGTAACTGAAAATGCTGCACAACGTCCGCCTTGTTATAAATATTCCTAACAAAAGTTGTCTTGCCAGAGCCAGCAGCACCCACCACTGAAATACGAAAATGCATACTGTGGCGGTTATGGATATCATGAGTTAATTTATCTGTTTGATCTTTTCGATCAATGAAGTCCGAATCATCATCTAAGGGATCTGAATTCGATGATGACTGCTGAAGTGCTTGTTTTTCGCCTGACATGGTTGCGCCAGTGATTTGTGCTCCAGGTTCACCTGAAACTTGCTGTTTCACATTCTGCATGTCACCTTTTACATCTGAAATTTTTTCTTCAGCTTCTACTTTGCTTCGATTAGCTACAGCCTGTTGTGAGCTTGGTTCAGTTGCAAGTTACTTGGAGCTTGGGTCAGCTGCAGGCTGCTGTGAGCTTGGTTCAGTTGCAGGTTGTTGAGAGCTGTGCTCAGTTGCAAGATCCTGTGAGTTTGGTTCAAGAGTTTGCACGGCCTGTAGTTCTGAAGCACTTTGTGTTGGTTCAGTTGCATGTTGATGTGAGCTTGGTTCAGTTGCTGGTTGTTGCGAGCTTGATTCAGTTGCTTGTTGTTGCGAGCTTGCTTCAGTTGCAGGATGTTGAGAGCTTGGTTCAGGTGCAGGCTGTTGAGAGCTTGGTTCAGTTGCAGGCCGTTGAGAGCTTGTTTCAGTTGCAGGCTGTTGAGAGCTTGTTTCAGTTGCAGGCTGTTGGGAGCTTGGGTCAGTTGCAGGCTGTTGAGAGCTTTGCTCAGTTGCAGGATCCTGTGAGTTGGACGCAGGAGTTTGCACATGCTGTAGGTCTGAAACACTTGATCCAACAACTTCTGAACTGCTTGGCACAGTATGACTCGCATGCTGACCATCTTTTTGTTGTGGTTCCTCTTGTTGTTCATCTGGATGGCTTTGCTCATCAGGATGCACAATCTGCTTATTTGAATCAGTTTGCTCAGATTCTTCATCTCCACCATATTCTTTTGAAGCATTTTCTTTCTCACCACCATCTTCACCTTCAGTGACCGCAACCTCGATCTCTCTGACAAATTTCTTCATATGTTTGCCAGTACGAATTTGGCTCTGGAGCAACATGAATTGGTTGAAAGGACGCATTTTAGCAAAAAAGGTCCTTCTCTGTAGTGCTATTTTTATACGGAAGGAGTCAATCATGTCTTCTGAGGTATAAATAGATTGCAGAAAATTAGTCTCCAATTTCTCCATTTTTTGTTTATCTGTTTGCTTTGCCTTTGCGAGCATCCTACTAATGCATAGTAACTTCTCCTTAGCAATTATAATTGGTCTCCTCAGGCTTGGATTGTTTAATTCTTTATCATCGAGGACCCATTGTAGTTTTTGCATCAAAGCTGACACAGCAGCTGCCAATGCCATGATTCTCCGCTTCTTCTTTTCTCCAAAGAAAACAAATTTTTAGACCAAGATTGATGGGATATACAAATATATTTTTATATGAAATTGTAAGATAAAGAAGAAGAAAGTTGCAGATATTTTTTTTTAATAGAAAAGACCAGTGCATGTGCAAATAACAATTCTAAGTATATAATTTCTGATTTCTCTTATAACAAGTTCGGAATCTTGCAGTGCAATTATTAGGTTACTATACAATCTAATCTTGTATACATATATATACTTTTCATGTGTTCTCTTTTATTATATTCCTTAGATTCTTTGTATAAAATTTCAGTTTTGTATGGCTTTTACTTTGCTTCCTGCAGCATAAAGCAAAACCTCAGATTCTTGATCTGCACCATATATAAACTTTTGAAACAACATGCTTCATGTTTCCAATGCAAGTTTGGAATTTCACCCTTTACGTGTTATGCCGGGAATGCAAATACAGAATTCTACGGTTGGATTGGAATATGATTTCCTTTAACATCTCAGGTCAGATAATTTACACAATTGTTGTTAGATGAATGTTTTGGTTATATTTTGAAAATGATAGGGAATTGTTAGACATTTTCAAAATAGTTACATATAGTCATATCTTTTAACAAAAAGACATGATTATTGCCAAAAAATATTTCTACTTATTCAAATAGACATGTCTATTATCAAATTGTAACCACTCATTCATCTTATATAAATAGAGAGTTAGTTTTCTGCAGGAATTAATTCTCTATCAAAAATTAATTCTGCATAAAATACCATTACAAAAACCCAAACTTCATTGTATCCTAGAGGCAAATTGTATACTACAAATATTGCCTTTAGGAAAGTGGGATTCATACACACCTTGGAGCAGATTTTTCAAGATTCTTATTACAATTTTCGAACAGTTCCTATTGGCAACATGGCAGGATGCATAACCAAGAGATACATCATGTATTTTGACAATGCGTTGCACATTTTTCTTCTGTTTTCAATATTGGCTTGAGAGCTATTCCAGTTCGTTTCACCAGGTTCAGAGCTGTTCTTATCATTTTTCACTTCACCAGGTCCAGAGTTAATGTTATCATTTTTTCACTTCACCGGGTTCACCATGTTCAGAGATGCTCAAATCATTTTTCACTTCACCAAGTTGACCATGTTCAGAGCTGCTCATATAAATTTTCACTTCACCAGATTCACCATGTTCAGAGCTGCTCATATATATATATATATATATATATATATATCATTTTTCACCTCACCAGGTTCAGAGCTGTTTATATCATTCTTCGCTTCACCTGGTTCAGAACTGTTTTTATCATATTCCTCTTTATCAGGAGAGATGGAGCAAATATCTGTAGCTATGTGCCATATAAGAATACTCTGGTCGAATTCTGCTTCCACACTCCAACGTAATTCTTCCCCATGATTAGTTCCTTCAAGGGTGCGAGCCCCTCTGCAATTGCTCAGATCTTTAAGCTCTTTCAGATATGTTCCAGCTGGTTGATACTTGAGCTTTTGGAATTTCTTCTGGAGAGGGTTGAATATGAAGTTTTCCAGATCACCTTCAACTTTTTCAGTAGTCACATGCCGGTGTTCTAATATGTTGTCTATGCTAAAGAGCTTCAGATTTTGTTGTTGACCACTGGCTTGCTTCTGAAGCTGTAGCTAAATAAGCTGTACTGCGCCATGGACCTTGACCATCTTGGACGCTTAAGCCACTTTAAATGAGCGATGACTCTCCTAAAGACTCCAAATTTGTGCTTAGTCAAATAAATATCTGTCCAATCTTAGGAGAGCACTAACAGAATTGCACAGAGCTAGAGAAATATAGCTATAATCAGCAATAAGAAGGTTATGGCATCATCAATCTTTGCGCAACTGTGCTTTTTGTGTAGAGAAAAGAAGACCAACACGATGGAGGCTCTAGCGATAGTGATGAAGCGAAGAAAACAGCCACTGCGTGAATAAATTAGTTTTCCCTTGGTAAACAGCATATCGTACATGAACCCAAGTTCAATCTCAATCACTTTGGAAGCCTTTTTCAGAGGATGTTTCTTGAAACAAGAACTGGCTATTTTCTAGGTCTTGAAAGCTGAGGATGAGATCAACAAAAAGATGCTTAAAAGTCTTGAATGAGTGATCAGTTATAAACAATTCAGGTGCATCTTTGATAGCGTCATCTACCTGTATTTCTGACTTGAATATTTCTTCCGCCACTGGTTGAAATCCTTCGTACTGCTTCAGAGTGAATTCTTCTGTGAACTTGGAATAATTCAGACCAGGATCAGGAGCATTGAGCATGGAAACTCTCAACGCGTCAGTGCTTGCTGATCTCAGGGCCCATGTCCTCTTGCCATATTTGAAAATTCCTGCCAAAAGCATTGCCATTGTGAGAATGGAGAAGCGAGAAGCTGTCCAAGCCAGAAGAAAGATGTAGAACGCCACTCCTGTTTGAACTCCTAGCCCAAGAAAGTGCCTCAACCACAGCTCATTATTCTCCAGAGAATATGCAGAAATTATATCGGGGCCTCCCAGGTGCAGTAGAAGAAATGGTGCCCAAAAAGCAGTGAGCTGAGTGTCAGCATCTAGATTGGCGGCTTTACCGCCATTCTCATAGACATCTCCCATGTTGTTTAATAGCACTCCGAGGGCAACGGTTGCTACCCAATCAGCCATCAAATAGGTGGACCATAACAGAAATCGAATCCAAACCTTGCTTTTATACTTCTTGCATTTTCCGAAAAAATCAGAAGTATCTGCAAGAAGAGGCTCAGTAGAACCAAAACACGTAGCTCCCAGTCCTTCCATAGCTTCCTCATTTGTGGAGTAAACATTTCCATGGCTTTCCGCGCCTCGATATAAATCAAGCTACTAACAGCTGAAATCGACAGGGAAATATATATGTAAAAATGAAGTTAGAATGTGTTAAATATTCCACACAAATCTTTGAAAATATGGAATAAATTCAATGAGCATAAAACTGATATGTCCAGCTGAAGAAATTAACGAGTTATAGTTCCTTCCTTTTCCAAAAAAAAAAAAATGTTGAAGAAACAGGGAAGTGGAAAGTATTAGCATACCTGCTGGAATCATGGAGACGACTACTACAATGGAAAATCAAGAAATGATTGTGAACAGTCTTGAACTTAGAATGGATCCATTTCTAAGTGATTTCAGTAGACATAGTCACGTGTCTCAGAGTGGAATATTGATAACTCTTGTAAGAAGCAACGAATCCTGAAATGTGCACCAGTGAATGAATTTTTATTCTTATAAAGTACATAAAAGTGGCATCATTAAACAAACTTCTTTGGCCCAGACTAGTTGATACAACAGTCGCTGTTTTTATGCCTGTTTCAAAGAATTGAAGGCTTGCTGGACTCTTATGTACCTATCGAATTAAAATGAAGACAAAACTTATGAAAGGCAAACGGAAAAAAAAAAAAAAAAAAAAAGAGAAACCCGCAATCATGACTTGAAAAGTAAGATATAGACTTCTCTGATATGCTTAGATGATCTACAATACACAAAACAAGAAAATGATGGTATAAGATTTTTATCGATGAAAACTAGCTGCATTACAGTGAAAACAAAGAAGATCAAGTCAACAAAGAAACTCATCAGTACTGTTCCTTAACATTCTAGCTGAACTTTTGGCAATCTCAAAAGAAATATCTCAATCAAGGTTGTCATTCCACAAACAAAGCTGCATCTTTTGTACTAGAAAGAGTTAAGAGGAATGAATAATAATTTTCTTTGAAAATTCTTATGGTATCAAAGCCTCACGAGGAACCAAAACTAATTCTGCTCTAGAGATAACAACTTAACAACCAGAACACTCTTTTTCCATGGCCAACAGAGAAACCCAACTCACCCTTCAATCATTCCATCAGTGCTCAAGTCTCATAACTATCAAACTGAATACTTCTAATTTCTTAGTATGGAAATCGCAGGTCTCCTCTCTAGTAAGTAGTCTCAGTGTTTCTCATTATCTCAGTGAGAACAGCAAACTAGAGATGGAGATTGCAGGAGATGATGGAAAGATTCATCACAACCCTTCATATGATGTATAGAAGAGCAATGATGGCCTGTTAACCACTTGGTTATTAGGAATCATAGTGAAGAGGTGTTGGGTATACTTGAAGGAATGGAAAATGCCTACCAGGTTGGGAAATCTGTGGAAGAACATATTCTTCCTACAACTAAAGACAAAGGTACAACTGATACAATCTCTCATTACTATACAAAAAGGCTCAATGTCTTTAGATGAATATATTAAAAGTTTTTTAAGTGAATTTGTGATAGTCTTGCTGTTGTTTTGATATGGATGAGGTAACATTGAAATTTATGGATGAATTTGACAAAGTGGGCATGTGCACTTAGGCTTTAAATGGATAGTCGTGGCAACAACGATTGACCCATGGGGCCCATAATATATTAAATCGAAACTAACTCAAAGGGTTATGAAGGATGCTACAGACAAAGTCTGTAGCAACCCATCTTCGGGCCCAAATTCTTTTGTTTAGGCCTTTAAATTTGACATTAAAGTTTATGTTCCTTTTTTTTGGAGTTTTTAGTCTTTTCCTTTTTTGGTTTTAGGGTTTTTCCCTAAACACTATTTATTTGTCTCTTTCAGTTGTTTGGAGATAGTTTTTTATTAATTAAAAATAAATTATAGACGTAATTCTTCCAATTCCTCTAGTATTCTTTGAATTAATAAGGTTTTTTGGTTTATTATTTTCGGTTATTCTTAGAATCAATGAATTCAATTCTTTCTTAAGGCTTTCGCTACATCAGGTGGTATTAGAGCATCAATCTTGACAACAAGTCGCCAATGAGATGAGTGCAGAAGGTTAATGAACAAGACATGGAGCAAAGGGTCCAGGAGATGATTGACGAGCGAATGAATTGAGTGGTGGATTAGTTGATTGATAGATTGGCCACGATATTGGGTAATTAGAATAGAGCCCAAGGAAATAATCATCCAAAACAGTTTGGTGATGATGAGGAGGTAGGGGATGAGTATAAAGATGAGGCTCCTCACAAACATAATTGGCCTATCATAGATGATAATAATAGGTGCTGGGAAATGGGCATGCGAACTAAGATTCCAGAATTTCATAGTAGCCTTCAAGCTGAAGAATTTTGGATTGTCTGTCGACAGTTGAGGAGATTTGGAATTTAAAGGGGTGCCAGAAGATAACTGTGTTCCTTTGGTTGCCATAAGATTAAGGGCTAGGGCTATTGCGTGGTGGCAGCAATCAAAATTGACTTGCACCATATTGGGAAAGAGTAAAAAATCTACTTGGGAGAAGATGAAGAAGCATATGCGATCTGCCTTTCATATAATTTCCAACGGTTGATGTACCAATGTTTGCAAAATCTGAGATAAGGTATGAGATCGATGGATGATTACACTGCTGAATTTTATTAATTGATTGCAAGGAATGAAATCCAGGAAATGGAGGATCAGTTGGTAGCAAGCTATATTGTGGGTTTAAGGCCATAACTGCAAGACACAATGAATTTATTTGATCCTATTTCAGTGTCTGCAGCTCATTAGAGGGCTTTAGTAGTTAAAAGATAGTCATGAAGAGCTACCAATCCAAACACTTGGGGCAGTGGAGTTGGCAGTAATAGTGGTGTCAATAAAGCAGCAAGTGGTAGTGGTGGCAGTGGTGTCGCCAGTAATAACAGAGGCATGGGGCAACTTAATAGACCAGCAGGGGGCATAAAATGTTTTGGTTGTGGAGAGGTTGGCCATAGGCTATTTGAATGTAAAAAGACGATGAGGAAAAAGACCCTCTTCCTTGAGGCAGATGATTATATTGAGGAGGACTAGAAAATTTAGGGTGATCCTGTGTATGATAAGGATAAAATAGTTGAGGAATTGCTTTTGAAAGGAGATGTAGGGATTGCCCTTATCGTTAGGCATTTTTGCTTGACCCCTAATGTAAGTTCGGAGGAGCATTGGCTAAGGAGTAATATCTTTCAGTCTACTTGCACTATTAAAGATAAGGTATGCCACTTTGCCATTGATGGAGGGAGTTATGAGAATATAGTGTCTATTAAGGCTATCCAAAAACTAGACATATCGACTGAAAGTCAACCAAAACCCTATCAACTAGCTTGGTTACATAAGGGTGGGGAAGTTATAGTGTCTAAGAGAGCTTTGGTGTCGTTCTCCATTGGCAAGAAATATAAAGATGTTGTATGATGTGATGTGGTGGCTATGGATGCCCTTCATTTATTGTTGGGAAGGCCGTGGCAGTATGACATGAACGTGAAGCATATTGGGAGAACTAATACTTATAGCTTTGTATTTGACGGGGTTAAAATTATGTTGCTACCTAAATAATAAGTGGATATATGTAAACCATCTAGTGGAACTAGTACTATGTTGTCTTTGGCTCAATTCGATGAGGAATGCAATATGCTGTTAGGAAAGAAGGTGGCTGAGCCCATTACAGTCCCAAAAGTTATGGTTCCCTTAGTTACAAAATTTAATGACTTATTTCCTGATGAAATTCTTGATGGTTTGCCCTTACTCTGTGACATTCAACATTATATTGACTTAGTGCCCAGAGCGACATTGCCAAATAGACCATATTATAGGATGAGTCCCAGTGAGCATGAGGAGTTGCATCTACAGGTGGAGGAGCTACTTATTAAAGGTCACGTTAGGGAGAGCATGAGCCCTTATACTGTTCTTGCCCTTTTGAAGCCTAAGAAAGACGGGTCTTAGTGCATGTGTGTGGATAGCCGAGCCATCAACAAGATCATCGTAAGGTTCAGATTTCCTATCCCACGTTTGGATGATTTACTTCATCAGATTAGTGGTGTAACTATTTTTACTAAACTTAATTTAAAGAGTGGATATTATCAAATACGTGTTCGACCTGGGGATGAATGGAAAACAGCATTTAAGACTAGGGAAGGGCTATATGAGTGGCTTGTGATGCCCTTCGGATTGTCGAATGCCTCTAGTACCTTTATACATATTATGAACCAATTATTGAGGCCTTTCATTGGTAGGTTTATTGTGGTATACTTTGATGATATCCTTATTTATAGTGCTAACCATGATGATCATTTACAACATGTTCGAGAGGTTTTTAGTGTATTGCGTAGGGAACAGTTCTATGCTGCCTTAAAAAAATGTGTCTTTATGTCCCCTAAGGTACTATTTTTGGGGTATGTGATTTCTGTAGCAATTTTAAAAGTTGATGAAGCTAAGGAGGCAGCCGTAAAAGAATGGCCCATACTAACTTCTTTAACAAAAGTGAGGAGTTTTCATGGTTTAGCCTCATTTTATCAATGTTTCATTTCAAATTTTAGCACCATAATGGCTCCCATTATAGATTGCATGAAGGGTAGCCAGTTTGAGTGGAAGGAGGCATTAGAGGTAGCCTTCAATGTTATTAAGGAACGCCTTACAATAGCCCCAATCTTAGTGTTGCCAAATTTCTCATAAGCTTTTGAGCTCCATATTGACGCCTCTAAGGTTGGGATTGGTGCTATCTTGAGCTAAAATAACTGCCTTATGGAATTTTATAATGAGAAGTTATTTAGTTCCCAAATCAATTACAGTACGTATAACATTGAGTTTTATGCATTAGTGCAAGTAGTACGGCATTGGCGACATTACCTATTTCATAGAGAATTTATCTTGTATATTGACAATGATTCTTTAAAGCATTTGCACTAGCAGGATAAAGTTTCACCTTACCATGCTAGGTGGGTTGCCTATCTTGAATGTTTCACTTTTGTGGTGAATCATAAATCTGGCATTACAAATAGTAAGCTGACAGAATAGTTTATTGGTGACTATGCGAGTTAAAGTGCTTGACTTTGATTCTTTTAAGGACTTACTTGCTACTAATCCTTACTTTTCTATAGTGTTACAAGATGTACAGGTTGGGAAGAGGATGGAATTTATGCTATAAGATGGGTTCTTATTTCAGGGAACTCAATTGTGCATTCCAGATTGCAGCCTACGCCGACAGATCATTAAAGAGTTATATGGTGAGGGACATGTGGGTAGAGACAGAACATTATAACTGATTCAAGCTTTATATTTTTGGCCTTTAGTTCGCAAGGAGGTGATAAATACATTCAGAGATACATAATTTGCTAGCTTTTGAAAGGAATAGCCATGAATACGGGATTGTACATGCCTCTCCCAGTTCCTTCTCAACCTTGGATTGACATTAATATGGACTTTGTGTTAGGATTGCCACGTACTCAATGAGGTAATGATTCCATCTTTATTGTTGTTAATAGATTTTCTAAAATGGTTTATTTTATTCTTTGCAAGAAGACTACAAATGCAGTAACTATGGCACAACTGTTCTTTCAGGATGTGTATCGTCTGCACAGGTTGCCTACATCTATTATCTTTAACATAGATACCCGTTTCCTTATTCATTTTTGGCACAGCTTGTGGAAGATGATCAATACTCAATTGAATTTTAGCAGTGCCTACCATCCTCTAACAGATGGGAAAACTAAAGTGGTGAATAGGTCCTTGGGCAACTTGCTACATTGTCTAGTGGGGGATCATGTGAAGGGTTGGGATCAGAAATTATGTCAAGCAGAATTCACCCACAACCATGCTGTTAATCGAAGCATAGGATTTAGTCCTTTCTAGGTTGTTTAGTCCATTCAGCCAAGGGGTCCTCTTGACTTGATGCCCCTGCCTAGTAAGATAAGGGTCAAAGGGAAAGCAGTGGATTTGGTTTCCAGTTTGCAGGATGTACACAAAATAATCTTTGATAATCTATCTACTGCCAATTCTCAGTACAAACAGGTTGCAGACCAGAAACACAGACCTTTGGAGTTTGAGTTAGGTGATTTTATGTGGGTAGTCCTAACAATAGATCGCTTTCTAGCAGTGGAGTACAATAATCTATTTACCAGGAAGATTGGTCCAATTGAGGTAGTAGAGAAGATTAATTCCAATACTTATTATTATTATTATTATTATTATTATTATTATTATTATTATTATTATTATTATTATTATTATTATTATTATTATTATTATTATTATCATTATCATTATCATTATCATTATCATTATCATTATTATCATTATTATTATTATCATTATTATGATTATTATTATGATTATTATTATTATTATTATTATTATTATTATTATTATTATCATTATCATTATTATTATCATTATTATTATCATTATTATCATTATTATCATTATTATTATCATTATTCTCATTATTGTTATCATCATTATCATTATTATTATTAATATTATTATCATTATCATTATCATTATCATTATCATTATTATTATTATCATTATCATTATCATCATCATTATCATTATTATTATTATCATCATCATTATCATCATCATTATCATTATCATTATCATCATCATTATCATCATCATTATCATTATCATCATCATCATCATCATCATCATCATCATCATCATCATCATCATTATTATTATTATTATTAATTAGTTTTCCTATTTATTTAAATTTAATAAGGGAAGGTAGGATTATTTTATTTTATTGATTTTAGATTTCCTACCTTAGTTAGGATTAGACTTTCTTACCATTCTAAAATTTTATTTTATTTCCTAATTAACTAGGGTTAGTGGGTTATGTCACTGTATAAATAGGTGGCTTATTCTCTCATAATTGATGAATTAAATAATATAAGCATTTTTTCTCCTTTTATTTTCTTAATTTTATGTGTTTAAACTTGTTTTTCTTTAAGGCTTAGTTGTGTACTAGCCTTGTTTATTTTCACGTTCACTTGCTGCATTAACATGTGCACGTGAGTAGAAAGGTTATAGTAAGACCGTATTTATGGTACGGCTGGGTTTTGTGAGAAGTCAGATTGTGTCTAGGACATAGGAGCTTGTGTGATATTGAAGAAATATTCATACTTTAGTATGATGATATATGAATTGATGGAAAATTGAGATATTACTATCCAAATGTTGTGACAATTGTCTTGTGGACAGTGCTTGGGATTCAATATGCTATTGTGGTGAATCCAAGTGGTATTAGTTGTATGCATACAAATATAAAGAACTCTCGATGTGCCAAATGGTACCCGCCACATTGATATCAACCTATAATTCTATGAATTAGTAAATTGTGCATTTGTGCTCTTAGAATTATGTACTTGAGACTATGAAATAGTATCCTGGAACACTAAATTATGTGTTTTATAAGAATAATTCTATACATACAAAACCATAAATTTTTGAGGTTTGGAATAAGAGAATTTTGTAATTAAGAATAAATAATTTTATTTAATTATTATAAGATAAATTCAAATGGAAATTACTACAAGTCCATTGTAAAATAATTTATGCTATATCTAGTTAATTTGATTAATATTCAGTTTTATTTATTTATTTATTGTGCATCCCCTTGCATCCTTTTATTTTGGTTCACATCTTTGACCGTATTCTGTCACTCATTAGGTGTTTCATTGTGAAAATACTCACTTCCATTTTATTTCTTTTCTTTTAGCCTAAATTAATATTATAGAGATTTATAATGGTTGTTCCTTGATGGCCATGACTTATGATGTGTATAGAGATTAGACTACTATTATTTATACTATACATCATGATGTTGATGTTGTTTTGTCTTAGAGGACTACTGTCGAGACCATTACAATGGATTTCTGCATGTTCATTGAGTCAGATGAGTTCTTTGATGGTTGTTGCACTATTATTACAATCACTTATAAGTCCACTCTAGGGACTTGGGTTTCTCTGACATGGACTTAGTCATGGCCTGTGTTTGATGCTTTTTTACCTTTTGGACAGGTGATATGGAGTGTAACTAAGCATGATTTTATTGTTATAGAATATTGCTACAATGCACTCCTATACTTTTAGGCCAAGATAGCTCTAAAAGGGTTACTACCATTATAATTATACATAAGTTTTATATAGTTTTGTGTAAACCCTATAACTGTGAGCTTCAATAGTTCTTAAGTGATATATATATATATATATATATATATATATATATATATATATATATATATATATCCTATGTTAATATAAGTGGTTAATTTCCCTTGCCATCTTTTGCTTATTTTAATGAGATTACCTTTTTGGATTGGATGTTTCATTATTACTTTTATAAAGTTTATAGGTTTATGAATTAGAAGTGATGCCTCCCTTTTCATTGGTACCCTAGTTGGGTGACTCAAAGTGTTAACATCTGATGAAGGTGCTAGTGAGAAGGGGTGTCACATTCCACTATTAGATCATAACATAAGATTTTCTTTATAGCAAGTTAGGATCCACATCGTACTCACAAAGATGGAAGTAGATGATGCTATTTTAGGGGTTAATTATATGCCCACCTTGTAGACAAGTAAAGAAATGTAACGTAGAGATCATTAATTCTTAACTCAAGTACATTTGCATTTGTCTAATAGTATTTTTCAAGATGCATTGAAATAGAAGACCATTGTTTCATTGTGGAAGAAGCTTAAACAACTATGAATGAAGAAGATCCTCACAGTAAAATTCATTTAAAGCACTATTTATACTTTTATCATATAATAGAAGGTACATCCATTGAGGACCATTTGACTATTTTTCAAGAAATAATTCTTGACTTTGAAAACATAGAACTTAAGGTAGAGAATTAAGATTTAGCATTAATTCTCTTATGTTCCTTACCTCCATCTTATACCATTCCTTTTGTTCTATAGTTATGATAAGATTTCTCTTGAAGAGGTGTATGATTCTTTTTTTCTCTAAAGAGGGGTAGATCAAAGTCTAAGAATATGATTGTGAAGTGCAAAGAGTCTTGTATGATGCTATGAAGAGGTGTATGATGCTTTAGTGGTTAATCTTAAGACTTAGGCAAAGAGTCTTGTAGTTCATAGTAGGACATCTAATAGAGGTTCTGGTGATGAAAAGAGGGGCAGATTAAAGTTTAGGAATAAGAGTGTGAAGTGCTATTATTGCAATAAGAAGGGTCATATTAAGTAGGAGTGTTTAAAGTTAAAGAATAAGATTGAAGATCTAATCATAAAGGTAAAAGCTCAGATAAATTCTAGTGAGACCAATGTTGTTGCAAATGTAAAGGATTTTGACAATTAAGAGAATCTTCTCATTATCATTGATAGTAGGGTTAATTCAACACATGATTGGATTTTGGACACTACCTGCGAATTTTATACAACTCATAATCGGCAATGGTTTACAACCTATGAACTGAGAGATATATGGATAATTTTGATGGGAAATAATACCACGTCTAAGATTGTTGACACTAGTTTAGTCAAAATTAAGATGCTTGATGGCATCATTAGAATACTTAAGGGTGTTCGACACATTCCTAACTTCGGCCAAAATCTTATTTCTATTTTTGCCTTTAATAGTGAAGGTTATAGTTATTTAGGTGGAGGTGGAGTGTTGAAGATCACTATGGGCTTTTTTTGTTATGATGAAGGGCATTTAATGCATGCCAAGTTATATATCTCAAAGGGTTTGACCATTATAGGTGATGCAGCCATCACTTCCTCTAAGTTGGATAATATAACACTTTGGCATTTATGCCTAGCCTATACAAGTGAGAAAAGTTGAGCAAAAAAGGACTAATAGATTATTAAATTGGAAAATTAGAGTTTTGTAAGCACTACATGTTTGGGAAATAAAAAAGGGTGAGTTTCAGTAAGGGCATTCACAACACTAAATGGATAATTGACTATGTTCATTTATACCATTGGAGGTTATCTAAAGTTCCTACTAAGGGTGGTGCATGTTATATGTTGACGATCATTGATGATTTCTGGAGAAAAGGTTAGGTGTTCTTTCTAAAGCATAAAAGTGACGTGTTTGCTACTTTTAATTATTAAAAGACCATGATTGAGAAATAGACTAGAAAAGTGTTGGGTTTCATAGTTCCATATGCAGTGGAAAAATTAAATTGTAATCACAAACTCAAATATGGATCTAAGTAATTCAATTAATTGATTAAATCTAATGTTTTCAAAATCTTACCACAAACATAGAAGGGGCAAGATTTCTGGAAGGAAGAGATGCGGTTCACTTTGGTGACACCCTACCTTGAGCTTTTAATTTGGTAGTTCAGATTGAGATGTCACCAAAAGAATCCATCCTCTATAAGTGTCCACATAAACAACCTTTGATTTGAAAATGAATGTTTGTGTGTGCTAGCACATTCTCTTGATTTCTCATAAATTAATAATTAAAAGAACTATGTGTTTTTGTTTTCTAAAAGAGAGAAAATGAATTTATTGGTAGAATAATGAGAGTGATAGTGAAAACCTAGAGAATATAACATATTTATAGACCTCTAAATTAGGGTTTCACTTACCAAATGACCTTTTGGTAATTTCTTACGTATTCTTATTCTGATTTTATTTAAAATTAAATGAAAAATAATTTTCTATTTATTTAAGATAAACTTACCTTAAATAAATAAATAAATATTTTATTTATTTATTTCCATAGAGTTTATTTGGGCTTGTTAAAACCATTTTGTTTTGGGCATGTTCGAAGTGTGTGACCCTATAGGTTCACATGATGTTGGCAGTGGGCCTTAAATCTCTATTTAGACCTACAAGTCATAAGTGGCCTATAATAAGACATTATGACTACCTAAGTCATGTGAAGTCAATAATTTGACATAACCTAATATAAAGTGAATATTCTAATCCCTTTATCACATGACATCTTAATTGAATATAAGGCATAAATTATGTCATCCTTATAGAATTCAGTCATATTATTTCTTAATTCCAAGTAAACTAAGAATGATAGCTCTTTATCAATTTGCTTTAGCATGGCCATGCTTTTTTCTCAATCTATCTTATCAAGGGGCCTATAGATATCTTACTTATACTAAATGAGGGAAAAATTCCTTCTCATTCACTCATATTCCACACATAACTCATTTTATACCTAACAATAACCTATTTTATCATTCAGCTAAAGATAATGTAAGATTGTGTCAAAATACAAAATACTTAAGTAGAAATCCATGGTGATTTTAAGGTCAGAGGACTAAGCTAATTTTTCTGTGATGAGAATTACTTAAGACAATAATCTATATAGTATTCTTGTAATGGGTCAATCCAGCACTTATATTTCTCAAATAAGTACTTATGAGGTGACTTAATATCTCATATTCATAATTATTAAAACATAATCATTAATTAACACTATACTAGCCATAATATATTGTTATGACTAGGGATAATTTGAATAGAACTCATATTTAATCTAAGGGTTTTACTATCAAGTCATATACTTGATGACCTTAGTAAGAATTGACTATTCAAGTAATTATCATAACATAAAATGATAATGAAAAATTCATCTTTATTAAATAAAATGATAAAGTCAAAACATGGTCATACATGATTGACCTAGTGCATATCACTAACAATCTCCCACTTGCACTAGGCCCAAATATATATTAAAACTAATACCCATAGACCTAGTATGACTCTCATGCTTAGGCTGGAAGAGGCTTAGTTAGTGGATCAGCAATATTATCATTTGTAGGTACTCTATACATCTTCACATCTCCTCTCTCAATGATTTCTCGAATAAGATGATAACTCCTGAGTATGTGTTTCAATCTCTGATGTGATCTTGGCTCTTTAGCTTGAACTATAGCTCCATTATTGTCACAATATAAGTTCACTGGATTTGATATACTAGGAACAATGACTAGTCTAGTTATGAACTTTTTGATCCAAACAACCTCATTAGCCACTTCTGAGGTAGCTATATACTTACTTTCTATTGTAGAATCAACACTGATGTCTTGCTTAGAACTCCTCCAGCTCACTGCACCTCCATTCAAACAAAACACATAACTTGACTGTGATTGAAAATCATCTTTGTCAATTTGGAAGCTGGCATCCGTGTAACCATTTACACATATCTCATCTTCCTTACCATCATATAGTAAAAATGCATGCTTAGTTCTTCTTAAGTACTTTAGGATATTTTTAATTGTTGTCTAGTGACTTTCATTCGGGTCTGACTAGTATCTAATCGTTATGCTTAAGGCATATGAAACATCAACTTGAGTACATAACATTGTATATATAATAGATCTAATAGCAGAAGCATATAGAATCTTACTTATGTGGTCTCACTCATCTTGTATCATAGGACAGTAAGTAAGTCTTGCTAAGACTAATGCCATGTGACATTAGCAAGAATGCTCTCTTAAAGTCTTGTATGCTAAACCTATTCAATACCTTATCAATCTAAGTGCTTTGACTTAAGCTAATAAGCCTTTTAAATCTATCTCTATAGATCTTGATGCCTAATATATAAGCGGCTTCACTTAAGTCTTTCAATGAGAAACAATTCCATAGCCATGATTTAACATTTTGTAAAATAGGGATATCATTTCCAATGAGTATTATGTCATCAGCATACAACATTAAAAAAACAATTACACTCCCATTAACCTTTTGTAGACATAAGGTTCATCCTCATTCTTAATAAAACCAAACTTTTTGACTGCTTCATCAAAATGAAGATTCTAACTCCATGATGCTTGCTTCAGTCCATAAGTGGACCTTTGAAGGTTGCATAGCTTTCTAGAATTCTTTGGATTGAAAAAACCCTTTGGCTGTGTCATATAAACATCCTCTAGTAGGTTTCCATTAAGAAATGCTATTTTGACATCCATTTACCATATCTCATAATCATAGTATGAAGCTACAAAAAGGAGAATTTGAATAGATTTTGGCATTACAACTGGTGAAAAGGTTTCATCATAGTCTATACCATGTGTTTGTTTGAAACCCTTTGCAACCAGTCTTAGCTTAAAGGTATGCACATGGCCATCCATGTCTGTTTTCTTTTTAAAAACCCATTTCCATCTAATAGTTTTTAAGCCATTAGTTGGGTCAATCAACATCCAAACTTGATTATCATGCATGGATTGCATTTCTGATTTTATGGCTTCTAGCCATTTCTCAGAGTCAGTACTATTTATGGCCTCTTGATAGGATGTGGGCTCACTTTGATCCACAATCAACACATCAGTATCATCAGTTATGAGAAATCCATATCTCATAGGGGTTTGACGTGTCTTACTAGACCTCCTTGGGCCTTCTGGTACTTATGCAGGTTCAACAGTTACTTGTTGATCTGGCTACAGTTCTATACATGGTACAATGTTATTTTATGGGTCTTGAATTTCTTCAATTTAGATTATGCTCTCACTAGATCCTTTAAAAATAATTTCTCTTTCTAAAAATACACCATTTTAAACAACAAATACTTTATTCTTAGAAGCATTGTAGAAATAATATCCTTTAGTTTTTTTAGGATATCCCACAAAAAGGGATTTATAATATTTGGGTGCTAGTTTATATGAGATTTGGTGATTCACATAAGCATCACAACCCCAAATCTTAAGAAAAGATAAACTGGGAGCTTTTCCAGTCCATATCTTATATGGTGTCCTTTTAACTGCCTTTGTTGGAACTCTATTCAAAATGGATGTAGCAGTTTCTAAAGTATATCCTTAAAAAGAGATTGGAAGATTAGATTGACTCATCATTGATCAAACCATATCCAATAAAGTTTGATTTCTTCATTCGAACACACCATTCCGTTGTGGTGTACCTGGAGGAGTCAATTGTGAAATAATCCCATAATCTCTAAAGTGATCTACAAAATATTAGCTTAAATAGTCACCACCTTGATTATATCTAAGTGTTTTAATATTTTTACCAAGTTGGTTTTGTACTTCATTCTTGAAAACTTTGAACTTTTTAAAAGATTCAAATTTATGTTTCATTAGATAGACATATCCATATCTACTAAAACCATATGTGAAAGAGATGAAGTGCTGGAAACCTCCTCTAGTAGTTGATTTTAATGGTCCATACACATTTGAATGTATAAGGCCTAATAAATCATTAGTTCTCTCACCTTTTCCAATAAAAGACATTTTAGTCATTTTTCCTAGTAAATAAGATTCACATGTTTTAAATGATTCATAATCAAATGAATTCAACTGCCCATTTTGGTGAAGCTTTGAAAGGCATTTATCATTTATGTGGCCTAAATGACAATGCCAGAGATAAGTAGTGTTTTAATCATTTGATTTAAACTTCTTTGTATCAATGTTATAGATTGACTTTTTATTAGTATTTTCAACATTTAGAACATAAAGACCACTAGTGCGTGGAGCAAAACCATATAAAATGTTATCATGATAAATATTGCATTTATTATTCCTAATAATAATTTCAAAACCTTTCTTGTCCAAACAAGAAATAGAAATAATATTCCTACATATAGTAGGCACATAATAACAATTTTCCATATTTAAAATAAGTCTACTAGGCAAAGTTAACTCAAAAGTTCCTATAGCTAAAGCAATAACTCTTGCTCCATTGCTAACTCGTAGGTCTACTTCACCTCTAGCTAATTATCTACTCCTTTTTAGACCTTGAACGTTAGTACAAATATGAGATCCTGATCTAGTATCTAATACCCAAGAATTAGAAGTAGACAAATTAATTTCTATAACATGAATACTTAAAGAGGTAGTCGTACTACTCTTATTCTTGTTCAGATCATTCATATAATAACTTGTAGTTTCTTTTCTAATGACCTAGCTCATTGTAGAAAAAGCATATTCCCTCATTTGGTGACTTTGCTTGGGGTTCAACTTTGAACTTGGAGTTGGGCTTTGGTTTCAGCTTCTGAAAGCCTTTGGGAGCCTTGCCTTTTCCAACCTTTTTCATACCCTTTCCCTTATTGACCATTAGAACATCCTTGGTTGAATTATTGATGTTCTTTTTAGTAGTTTTAAGCATCCCATGCAACTCTAAAATAGTTTTTTCCATACTATGCATATTGAAATTCATGATGAAACCATCATAAGCTTCAGGCAAACATTAGAGAATGATATCAACAGCTAATTTTTGTTCAATCTTGAGACTAAGCTTGTCCAAGTGTTCAAGATGACCCTTCATCTTGAGAACTTAAGGACTGATAGAGTCGCTAGCAGTTAACTTGTAAGAGAGCAATGCCTTGATGGTATTAAACCTTTCGATTCTTGCTTTCTCTGTTGGGTTCCGTGATGCAAATGCAGCGAAAAAATTAAAATTTTATCACGTTCCCAAGCCAGGATCCATGTAATTCGACTAATTGATTAAATCTAGGATTTTTAAAATCTTACCAAAACGCAGAAGAGGCAAGATTCTCTGGAAGGATGAGAGGAGGTTCACACCGATGACACCTTACCTCGAGCTTTTTGGCTTGGTTATTCGGATCAAGACGTCTCCAAAAGGATGCGTCCTCTATAGGTATCCACACGAACAACCCTTCACAAAACGAATTTGAATGTGTGTGCTAGCAACCTCTTGACTGTCTCACAAATCAAGAACAAAAAGGAAAAACTCTGTCTTTGTTTTCTAAGAGGAAAGAAAACGAATTTGGAGGCAAAAACAAGTGTGTGAAACCCTAGAGAATATAACATATTTATAGACTCCAAGTTAGGGTTTCACTTACCAATAACCTTTTGGTAATTTTCCATTTATTATATTCTGATTTTGTTTAAAAACAAATAAAAAATAATATCTTATTTATTTATTTAAAATAACATTTATCTTAAATAAATAAACAAATAAATAAATAAATAAAACACTTTAATTATTTATTTCCACAGAGTTTATTTTGGGCTTATTAAACCCATATCCGTTTTGGGCTTGTTCTAAGTGTGTGACCCTGTAGGTTCACATAGCATTAGCAGTGGGCCTAAATCTCTATTTAGGCCTACAAGTCATAAGTGGCCTCTAGCAAGACATTATGACTACCCAAGTCATGTGAAGTCAATAATCCGACATAACCTAATTACAGTGAATTTTATTGTCCCTTTATCACATGATATCTTAATTGAACATAAGGCATAGAATGTCATCCTTATATAGTTCAATATTATGACTTGATTCCAAGTAGACTGAAAATGATAACTCTTTATCAATTCATTTTAGTATGGCCATGCATTTTCATTTAGTCTATCTCATCAAGGGGCCTTTAGATATCTTTCTCATATTAATGAGGGATAAATTCCTTCTAAATCACTCACATTCCTCACATAACTAATTTTATATCCAACAACATTCTTTTAATCATCCGGTTAAAGACAATGTTAGAATGTGTCAAAACATAAAATAGCTATGTAGAAATCCATGATGATTTCAAGGTTAAAGGACCGAAATAAAATTACTGTGATAAGAAATACTTATGACAATAATCTATGTAGTATTCTCATAGTGGGTCAATCCAGTACATGATCTCTCATCATGTACCTATGAGTTGACTTAATATCTCATATTTATGATTAGTAAAACATAACCATCAGTCAACATCAGACTAGCCTTAATACTTTAATATTCATATAATGAATAAATGGCTACGGATAATTAGAATAGAACTCTTATTTTAATCTAAGGGTTTTACTATCAAGTCACATACTTGATGGCCTTAGTAAGAATTAACCATTCATGTAATTATCATAAAATCAAATGATAATATAATACCTCTTTATTAATAAAATAAGAAAGTCAATACATAATCACAAATGATTGACCTGGTGCATATCACTAACATTCTCTTGGAACATTTCCTTGAGATGGCCTATCATAGTATAAGCCTCCCATTTCATCAGTTGGTTTTGAAGCTCAGACTCCATGCATCCAAGTATGAGACAAGTGACATCAGCTAAATCATTAAGATGCTTACTATAAGCATCCTTTTATGCTCTAGGAGCATTAGCAGCTGGTTCCTCTGTGATGGGTTGATCAAAGATATATTCCTTTCTTTCTTGCTTAAGAACAATTTTTAATTTTTTATGCTAGTCAAGAAAGTTAGTCCCATTTAGCTTATCCATCTCAAGGATCAATCATAGTGACATGGTAGGTGTAGTGTTTGATGTCATTATCTACAATAAATATAGACAGAGTACATTTAGTTTTATTATGAAAGAAGCATAAAAAAACTCCTACTAAATTTTTATAAAATATAAAACCCTCAAAATGATTTCAATAATTAAAATTTTTTAGTGGGCTAAGATCCATATTTTACCCTACTTCAAGTAATCTTTGGCTTATCACTTAAAGTGTAGCTATTTAGGTAGGTAACACTTTACCAATTACATCTTATGTAATTCTTGGATAATTATAGGTTATCATATGTACTAGCATATGCTGTCAAAAGCCCTAGGTCCAAAAATGTTTTGGTAACCTAGTTAAGTCTAACCAACTCAAACATATGGATATCACCATTATCCATCTTATCTTATTTAGATGGCTTTATACATAATGCTTTGGTATAACTTATATATAGCAATACAAATCTTGATAAGTGTTGATTAATGGGAGGCATTTTAATGACTTTATAATAAATGAGGGTTTAGTTAATTTTTATCTCATTTAATTATTGTTATATTGCACCACATACATGCCATCACATGCATACTATAGTAACTTAATAAGATAAACGTGACATAGCATGGCCTATAAACTAAGTTGATCTTCATAAGCCAATATGAAGATTAAAGGTCAAACCTAGGTGATATTATAAATATAAATTGAGCCTTTAATTTGGATCTCCATCTTCTACCATGGACCTCCTCGGGCTCCCATCTTGGATCTCTATCATGGGCCTCCAACTTGAATTTGCATTTTGGGTCTTGGTTTACATTACATGTAATAATTAAAACTATTATATTTCTATTTAATAAAATAAAATGAAATAATTACAAAAAATAAGATGACTCGCAGGCTGTATTTAAAAATTACAACCCAATAGAAAAATAATAAAATCTAATCACATTGGTTCAAGGGCCATGCTATGCACCATGCATTTAACAATAAACATATATTCCAAAATATTTCAATTTATAAATTAATTAAATTATTATGCTAAAAAACAAAATGCATGACAAGTCCATTCAGGGTCCGGGGACAGCGTCCCCGGTGGTAGTCCTGCTAGCTGGTTAGCTGGTGGGGGTCAAGGGGGCAACGCCACTTTGCAATTCGAGGGCAGCGCCCCCGAAGGTAAATGATTTACCTAATCTTTTTAAATAAGCTGTTGCCAAAACCCTAAAATGCTGATGATTTATGTATTCAAATTACAGTCTAACTAATCTATTTAAATCATATCAAAATATGTGTACATTTTATTACCTAGCCACCATTAAGAACCCTTATTTATTGTAACATATTAGAGCTTGATTAATCTATTCAAAACACATTTATTCTACAAGATTTGTTTAACTCTTAAATAAATCACCCTTTGAAAAAAATCTATATAATCATAATATTTCTGTTTTAACTTTAAATAGAAAAAATATACAAGTGATTAGATTTTGAAAACAGAATTACTGTTTTCTTAAATCATATTAATAAAATAGAATATACATTCAGTTTTTCATAAAAACAGAATACATAAAACAAAAAATCAAAATTTTGATTACTATTTAATCATATTAAACAATCATAAACATTAATCAAATTAATATTTACTGTTATTTTCATATAGATTTAAGAGGACGTCATGAAATAAAACCCTATTTTGATAAACTTTTCGAAAAATCCTTTTTCAAAAATGAATTAATCATACCAATGCATATCATATATATGTTTAATCAAATTAATTGAATTACAAGTGGCTCTGATGCCATTGTTACATTTCATGATTCCATACATAGCGAAAAAATTTAATTTTAATCACAAACCTGAACCTGGATCTAAATAATTTGATTAATTGATTAAATCTAGGGTTTTCAAAATCATACCATAAACATAGAAGGGCCAAGATTTTTGGAAGGAAGAGAGGAGGTTCACTCCGGTGACACCTTACCTCAAGCTTTTAATTTGGTAGTTCAGATTAAGACATCTCTAAAAGAATCCGTCATCCAGAAGTGTCCACACAAACAACCTTTGATTTGAAAATGAATGTTTGTGAGTGCTAGCACCTTCTTTTGATTTCTCATAAATCAAGAATCAAAAGAACTCTATGCTTTTATTTTCTATATAAGAGAAAATGAATTTAGTGGCAGAATAATGAGAGTGATAGTGAAACCCTAGAGAATATAACATATTTATAGACTTCTAAATTAGGGTTTCACTTACCAAACGACCATTTGCTAATTTCTCACTTATTCTTATTCTGATTTTATTTAAAATTAAATTAGAAGTAATTTTCTATTTATTTAAAATAAACTTTACCTTAAATAAATAAATAAATATTTTATTTATTTATTTCCATAGAGCTTATTTGGGCTTATTAAAACCATATTCATTTTAGGCTTGTTCAGAGTGTGTGACCTTGTAGGTTCACAGGATGTTGGCAGTGGGCCTTAAATATCTATTTAGGCCTACAAGGCATAAGTGGCCTCTAGCAAGATATTATGACTACCCAAGTCATATGAAGTCAATAATCTGACATAACCTAATATACAGTGAATATTCTTGTCCCTTTGTCACATGATATCTTGATTGAATATAAGGTATAGATTATGTTATCCTTATAGAATTTAATCACATTATTTCTTGATTCCAAGTAGATTGAGAATGATAACTCTTTATCAATTTACTTTAACAGGGCCATGCATTTTCTTCAGTCTATTTTATCAAGGGCCCCATAGATATCTTATTTAGATTAAATGAGGGATAAATTCCTTATCAATCACTCATATTCCTCACATAACTCATTTCACACTAAAAAAACAACCAATTTTATCATCCTATTAAAGATAATGTAAGATTGTGTCAAAATACATAATAGTTATATAGAAATCAATAGTGATTTTAAGGTAAGAGGACTAAGCCAATATTACTATGATGAGAATTACTTATGATGATAATCTATGTGGTATTCTTATAATGGGTCAATCTAGCACTTTATTTCTCAAATAAGTACCTATGAGTTGACTTAATATCTTACATTCATGATTAGTAAAACATAATAATCAATTAACACCATACTAGCCATAATACATTGTTATGACTAGGGATAATTTGAATAAAACTTATATTTAATCTAAGGGTTTTACTATTAAGTCATATACTTGATGACCTTAGTAAGAATTGACTCTTCAAGTAATTATCATAAGACAAATTGATAATGAAAAATGCCTCTTTATTATATAAATTGATAAAGTCAAAACATGGTCATACATGATTGACCTAGTGCATATCATTAACAGAAAGTAGGTGAAGCATCTCCATACTGATAATGGTTTAAAGTTTTATTTGGATAAGTTGAACTTATTTTATAAATTCTAAAGGATTGTTTAACATTTGATAGTTTCAGATACTCCACAATAAAGTGTTGTCTTTAAAGCATGAATAAGACATTAATGGAGAAAGTCTAGTGCTTGCTTTCAAATTCTAGGTTACCAAAGTCGTTTTATTCTAAAGTTGTTATAACAGCCTATTTTTTTTTTATTAATCATCATCCATTAATAGCGATTGATAAGGAAACTCCAAGAGAGGTATAATTTGGTACTCTTGGTAATTATGTTAACTTAAAAATATTTGGTCGTACTTCTTATGCTCATGTTGATAATGGTAAATTGAAACTTTGGTCTAGAAAATGTCTTTATTAAGTATATGTTTGGTGTTAAAGGTTATGAGCTATAATTTCCTAAGTTGAAAAAGATTATCATTAGTCATAATGTAATCTTTAATGAAAATTTTATGTTATGCAATTTGTCTCTTAAAGACATTTGTGATGATTCTATGTAATAACATAAGATGAACATAAAGATGGAGTTTTAGATTGGAATGGAACCCACACCAAAAGCTACATCAGATGAAAGTTCAGAGGTGCCTAATGATGATGAAGCTATAGTTAGGTTTTATAATACATACACATAAAAAATTTAAAACTAAATTTACAAAACCCTATATAAAGATCTATGTAATTAGAATAGATTGATGAGAGGGATTAAAAATTTCTTAGATGTTGGAAGGAAGAGAGTGGGCTCATTCTAGTGACACCTTAACTCGAGCTTTATGTGTATAGGATCCATATTAGATGTTGTCTTGATGAACATCATCATCTATAGGTGTCCACACAAACAAGCACTCCTAAAAACATATATTGGCATGCTTGCACCTAAGTAAATTCACAACTCTTCTTTTGTTTAAGGATCTTTTATGAATTTTTCTACTTGCTACAAAAACAAAGAACATATCTATATTATAATGTAAACCCTAACATTGATATATATGTATTCTTTGATATATCAACTAGATTGATATATCAAAAACTCTAATTTTAGAATTTAAAAGTAAAAAAATAGCTTCTATAGTAATATATATATATATATACACATACGCACAAAAAGAGTAAGAAATTTTTTTAACCAAGTTAAATTGCTACTAAATGATTCAGTGAATCTAAACACAATTACGATCAATAAATCCAGACTGTTTTAGGCTTATTCTAAGTGTGTGAACATGTAGGTTCACATGACATTGACAATGGAACTAAGGTATAATGATAACAATCTCCTACTTACAGTAGGCCTATAAATTATAAGCAGCCTCTAATAAGATATTATAATTACCTAAGTCACATGAAGGTAAATAATTTGACTTAACCTAATCCACAATTAATATCATATTCCTATTGTCACATAATATTTAGAATGAACATAAGCCTTAGTTGATGTCATCCTTATATATTATAATTAAAACATTTCTCAATTTTTAAGTTAACTGATTAAAATGACATTTATAACCTTTATCAATTCATTTTCGCACAATTATGCAATTTTCACTAGTTTAACTTATTGAGGGGGGGCCAAAGATATCATACTTATAGTATGAGGGATATATTCCTTCTCAATCACTAATATGCCCTATATATAATTACTCTAAGTCCAACTATAGTCTGTGTCATTATCCTATTACAAATCATGTTGGATTGCATTAAAACACATAATTCTTTATATAGGAATTCGTGATGATTATTAGGTTAGAAAGCTCAAGTAATACAATTGCTTGAGAATCACTCATGACTTTTATCCATGTAGCATTCTTATAATGAGTCGATCCAATACAATATTTTTAAAAAATGTATCTGTATGTTTGACTTAATATCACATATTCATGACTAGTAAAATATTATCATCATTCAAGTCATATATCAGTCTTCATTCATTATTATTCCATTAATAATGACTAACTAGAGATAATTTGGAAAAAAATTCTTTTATCTAAAAGCTTTACTATCAAGTCACATATTTGATGGCCTTAAATAGAATTGACTATTCATGGGATAAACTATCAAATTACATAATTAACACAATCATTAAAATGATAAAATCATGTTATGCCTTATATATATAATAAATGTAATCATAACATAAATAAAATTAATAAAATGCATAAATAAGTATGATGGCTAAAGGTATATCACTAATAATCTTCTATTAGTACTGTCATGACCCAAAACAGGGGCCATGACCGACGCTAGGGAACGGGAATTCTTTCGAATCCAGAACCCGTAGCAAGCCTAAAAATAAAATAAACGTGCAATAATAATATTAACAATATTATATGCAGCGGAAATAAAAATCATAAAAATCATATATATGATAATAACATTTTCATCACTGGATTTAAATCAAATCTCAACTCATCACATATATATAAAATCTTTTAATACAAATCCAGTTTTAATATAATACAATATCTCACATAAATAAAATACATAAAATCCCATGATTAATTTACAACTACTGCAGTGTCTAGATTATAAAAATAAGACTCAAGTAAGCAGTTTACACAAAGAAGCCGGGGCGGAAGAAATCCGGCGTATGGGTCTGCTACTGAGGTCTGAAGACGATGACTCTCCTAAAAAATTAGTCAACGGAGGGGAGTCAGACCTCACTGAGTGAATTACTATAATATATATACATACACACTAAATGAAAATGCATACAATCAACAGTATATATATAATATGTATATATACAGGCAAATACACACAGATGCAATAAAATCATTTTTATATATTTCATTGAAAATCATATTTTATGAAGGATCACATAGAACCCTATGAAATCAAAACCTCAATCAGTGTTAGACAACACTCTAGCCATACAGGCTCACTTATTTCGAAATATATCCACTTAATCCATTTAGACAGTAGACTGGCCCCGAGACACTAAGTCAACCAAGCTCCAGCAGTCTGACTGCCAGTGTGATTGGCCCCGAGACACTTGGTCAATCGAGCTCCAGCAATCACACCCAAATCCCATCACACACATCAATAGTCATAATCAATCAATATCCGCAAATAGTTAGTAGTATAGCCTAAATACTATAGGCGTACCGGTACATACTCGGTCCTAGTGCTGCCCACTAGGTAGCACGTTCTATCGATATCCTTCATTAATAAATATAAAACATTCATTCACAAATAAAAATGATGCATGAATCTAAATAAAATAACAATATAAACCATATATATACCGAAAATATACCATAAGTAAACCAGGTATATTTCGAGTATATATACGTCAAATAAATCTAATCAATTTATAAATTAAGCTAGAAATTTATTTAAAAACATTTTAATTATAATTTATTTTCAAAACATGCATATAATTTAATATATACCAAAAATAAACCAAAAATATACTTAAATACAAATCACATTATTTATGCATTTTAATCAAAATAAAACATATATTTCTAAATCATGCATCCTAAAGCATATATATATATAGTACAGTAACTCACAAATTAGTGCGCTCCACGAGATGGATCCGACGGGCCTGATCCACTAGCCCTCGGACTCGGCATAACTAAACAAACAATAACGACAGACATTAGAATAAACCTAACAGAAAATCGTAGAATTCGATCTAGAGTATTAAACACAGAATTGAGATTAGGGTTCGACCAGATATCACGTTTTACGAGAATTCTATCAAAAATCTGGCAGAACCTCCCCTGTAAGATGGACATCTCTATACTCAAAAGAGTAGAGCCGACCCTGCAAAGAAACACACTTCGAAAAACAGGCTCAACACTCAACCACAACCCCTCGGTCGGACTCCAAACTATAGTCTACCGACCGGGATCCACAAACATAGAATAATTCTGATAATACCAAAAATACCCTTATAACATAGAAATACATTTTATAGGTAGAAATTACATGATTAACCTTAAAACACAGTAAAAACCGATAAAAACTCATTTTATTAGAAAAATCGTATATTATATATATAATTAAAAATAATTCACGAAAAATAGTTTTAATTAGTTAAAAATACTAAATAATTTGTAGAAATCATTTTTATACCTTAAATAACTATTAAAACCAATTAAATTACATTTTTAGCCAATTTTGTGTAAAATTACCAAAATACCCTTATATATATAAATATACCAAAATTACTTCAAAAATTCACCAAAAATTATAAAATTATCCAAAATTAATTTTCTCAACATATTTATCAATAATATTAATAATTAAACTCAATTATCCAATTAATTTCAATTAAAAACATAATTAACCCTAATTTCCCAAATTACATAAACTTCAATAATTCAAAATAAATACATAGAAATTCATAAAAATTCCAAATAAATTCCTATAATTCATTTCAAGACCTAATTTAAGCATAAAACACAATTTCATAATTTAAATAATTAATTTCCAAAAATTAGAAAATAATATTAAAATATTCAAAAATACCCAAAAATCCAAACAATCTCCAAAAATTCCACAAAAATTCATACATGTAGATTAAGCTACTAGGATCAACATTTATGAAGGGATTATTCATGAATCAACCAATAAAAATTCTAAAAAAATCAAAAACCCAATATGGCCGAAATGGAAAAATTCAAAACTAAGCAAATCTAGACCATTTAAGCTCAAACCAAAGCTAGAATCACACTCATCGGAGCTTAAGGAGAAGAAAGAGACCGGCGGTGTTGAAAACAGTGGCCGGAATCACGAGATGAGGAGAAACAAAGCTTTCGGCTGAAAATGGAAGAAAAGCAACTCGCCGGCGCCGGGGAAGGGAGCTGGGGGCGACGGAGTGGCTGGAAGTGGAGGGTGGAGCTGCTAGTGGCACACCAACGGTAGGTGGTCGGGTTTGCAACGGTGAGGGGAAGAGTGGTCGCGCGGGAGGAAGAAGAAGAAGAAGAAGAAGAAGAAGAAAAAGAAAAGAAAAGAAAAGAAAAAGAAAAAGAAAAGAAAAAGAAAAAAAGGAAAAAGAAAAAAGAAAAAAAATAAAAAATAAAATAATATGTATATATTAAAATATAGTGTATAAATAAAATATGTGGGAAAAATACACACCACATATTATTATATTAATTTAAATAAACAATTAATAATAAAATGATAAAATATTAGGGTAATATATATTAAACCCTAATTAAATAATTACATGCATATGCTTAATTTAGTAATTTAAAAATACGTATGAGTTCATGCAAGTTCGTAAATCTATTTAAAATAATTAATAATAAATTATTTACGTGAAAATTTCCCTGAAAATGCAAGTCCCGGGAAAATTTTACGTAAAGCACTGAAAATAAGACACAGTAATTAAAATAGGTTTTAAATACATATCAACTCGTAAAAATATCGTAATATATATACAAAAATTATTAACACTGCATATCCCGGTACAGTGTAAAAATGTTTAAAAATACGGGATATTACAGTCTTCCCCCCTTCCAAGAATTCGTCCCCGAATTCCAGAAAACAGGATCAAGAAGGAAAGAGATACGGGTAAGAAGCTCGCATCTCAGCTTCAGTCTCCCACGTATGCTCCTCAACTCTATTGCTACACCACAGAACCTTGACCATCGGAATCTGCTTCGATCGCAATTGTCGAACTTGATAATCTACGATCGCCACAGGTTCTTCCACAAACGCCAAATCTTCACTCACTTCTATACTGTCAGGCTACAACACGTGTGAAGGGTCTGAGATATACTTCCTCAACATCGAGATATGAAATACTGGATGCACCTGTGACATACTCAGAGGCAAATCCAACCGATATGCAACAGTGCCAACTCTCTCCAGAATCTCAAACGGTCCAATATATCTCGGTGCTAACTTACCCTTCCTGCGAAATCTCATCACCCCCTTCATCGGAGATACTTTCAGAAAAACAAAATCTCCAACCTGAAACTCCACATCTCTGCGCCTAGGATCCACATAACTCTTCTGTCTACTAACTGCGGTCTCTAATCTTCGCTTAATCATGACGACTTTGTCTGCAGCATCCTGAACCATCTCAGGTCCAGTCAAAGCTCTTTCACCGATCTCATCCCAACTCAGAGGGGATCTACACTTCCTTCCATATAACGCCTTGAATGGTGCCATGCCAATACTGCTATGGTAGCTGTTATTATATGCAAACTCAATGAGTGACAAATGATCATCCTAGTTACCTCCTAAATCCAAGACACACATCCTCAACATATCTTTCAGTGTCTAGATCGTCCTCTCAGACTGACCATCTGTCTGAGGATGAAAAGTAGTACTGAAATCCAACCTAGTGCCCATCGCTTCCTACAACTTCTGCCAAAAATGAGAAGTAAACACTGAACCTCTATCTGACACAATGGACACAGGTACTCCATGAAGGCACACAATATGCTTCACATACAACTTCGCCAATCTAGCAACTGAATAAGTGGCTTTCACAGGTAGGAAATGTGCAGACTTCGTCAACCTGTCTACAATCACCCAGATGGAATCGTATCCATCCTTCGAATGAGGTAAACCGACCATAAAATCCATAGCTATCCTTTCCCACTTCCACTCGGGAATAGGAAGAGGCTGAAGCTTCCCAAAAGGCTTCTGATGTTCGGCTTTCATTTGCTGAGACGTCAAACACTTAGCAATATAATCAGTGACATCTTTCTTCAATCCGTCCCACCAGTATAAATCTCTGATACTGTGGTACATCTTAGTAACACCCGGATGAATGCTGTAAGCTGTAGAGTGTGCTTCCTCTAAAATCTCCTCTCTCAAGTCATCCACATCAGGAACACACAATCTACCACTGATCCACAACACACCATCATCATCGAGTGTGAAATCAGTGAACTTCCCTGCTCTGACATTCTCTACAAGCTCTTCCAGAATAGGATCTCGGCTCTGAGCTGTTTTAATCCTATCCCTTAGTACATATCGTACTTTAAACTGAGCTAGTAGTCCACTTGATCCACTGATCTTCATCATCAGACCTTGATCCACCATCAGATGCAACTCCTGGATCAATGGTCTCCTCTCAACACCGATGTGAGCAAGACTGCCTGAGGACTTCCTACTCAAGGCATCTGCTATTACATTAGCCTTGCCCGGATGAGATAAGATCTCGTAATCATAATCCTTCAACAATTCCAACCATCTCCTCTGCCTCAGATTCAAATCTCTCTGCTGGAAAATGTACTTAAGGCTCTTGTAATCAGTAAATATCTCACAAGTCACCCCGTACAAATAATGTCTCCAAATCTTCAAAGCAAAGATCACTGCAGCCATTTCAAGATCATGTGTAGGATAGTTCTGCTCATGCTTCTTCAACTGCCTCGAAGCATCGGCTATCACCCTTCCATTCTGCATCAGCACATAACCAAGACCAATTCTAGAGGCATCACAGTAAACTATGAACTTATCCACACTATTAAGCAAAGCTAATACTGGCGCTGTGGTCAACTTCTCCTTTAATAATTGGAAACTATTCTCACAAGCCTTTGACCACTCGAATCTAACATTCTTCTTAGTCAAGCGAGTCATAGGGGTTGCTATCCTGGAAAAATCCTGCACAAACCGCCTATAATACCCGGCTAAACCTAGAAAACTCCGAATCTCAGAAACAGAAGTAGGTCTAGGCCATTCAGATACTGCCTCAATCTTCTGTGGATCAACCTGAATACCTTCTTTAGACACTACATATCTAAGAAAAGAAACACTCTCCATCCAGAAATCACACTTAGAGAATTTAGCATAAAGCTGATGATCTCTCAATGTCTGTAGTACAATCCTCAAGTGATATACATGCTCCTCCATACTCCTCGAATATACCAGTATATCATCAATGAAGACTACTACAAACTGATCCACATACGGTCTGAATACCCTATTCATCAGGTCCATAAAAGCTGCTGGTGCATTAGTCAAACCAAAAGACATCACCAAAAACTCATAATGGCCATATCGTGTGCAGAACGCTGTCTTAGGAATATCAGATTCACTAATCTGCAACTGATGATAACCCGACCTCAAATCAACCTTAGAAAAGAACTGTGCACCCTGTAGCTGGTCAAACAAATCATCAATCCTCGGGAGAGGATACTTATTCTTCACTGTCACCTTATTCAGCTCTCTGTATTCAATGCACAGTCTCAGGGTACCATCCTTCTTCTTCATAAACAGGACTGGTGCACCCCAAGGAGAAACACTAGGTCTGATAAAACCCTTATCCAATAACTCTTGCAACTGTTCCTTCAAATCTTTCAACTCTGCAGGAGCCATTCGATAGGGTGGCATAGATATAGGAGTAGTACCTGGAACCACATCTATACATAACTCAATCTCTCTGTGAGGTGGTAAACCTGGCAACTCCTCTGGAAAAACATTAGGAAACTCACAAGCAACAGGAACATCTGTGAGTGACAACTTCTCCACTGACGTATCCCTGACCAATGCCAAATATCCCTGACATTCTTTCCTCAACAACTTCCTAGCCGCAATAGCAGAAATAAGATTCTGAGGTGCTGAACTCCTATCACCAATAAATTTAAAATCTCCTTCATCAGGAATTCTGAAAGTCACCTCTTTATTCCTGAAATCTACCACAACATAGTGCTGAGATAACCAATCCATTCCTAGAATAACATCAAATTCCATCACATCCAATAGAATCAAATCAGCGGATAATTCTCTATCTCCCACGAGAACTAGACAACTAGAAAGAACAATATCGATGTCCAAGGAATCGCTCATAGGAATGGCAACAGACAAAGGAAAAGCCATCCTCAAAGCTTGCCAATAAGATTTAGAAGCAAAAACAGGAGAAATGAATGAATGTGTGGCACCCGGATCAAGCAAAACCCATGCATCCAGGTAACAAATAGAAACAATACCTGCCACGACTGCATTAGATGCCTGAGCATCCTGCTGAGTGAGATGGAAGACTCTAGCCTGACCTCGACCTCCCTCCTGACTGGTAGAAGCCTGGCCAACACCTCTGGCACCTCCTCTAGTACCTCTACCATAACTCTGCTGTGGAACAAACTGAGTGGAACTCTGATGGTGGGCTGGTGGTAACTGAAATGGCATGGGTGCAGCACTAGCAATCAACTACTGTGGGAATCGCGGAATCTGTGACTGTTGATACTTGGAATAAGGACACGATCTGGCAAAATGTCCTGTCTGCCCGCATTTGAAGCATGTCAGTGGTGTCAAATAACACGGTCCCTGATGGACTCTACCACAAGTTTGACAAACACTGGCCGCTGATCCAGAACTATGACCACTGTTGCTGCTCGAAGCACCTGATTCGAATCTGAATGATCTACGCTGACCTCCACGGCCATGTCTACTGCTCTGATGCACTCGCTGCTGCTGTCTCTGACTCTGCTGAGTTGGACCTCGCTGCTAACTACTCGAACCAACATGAAAGCTTGAATACGGAGTAGCCTGCAATCCACTCAACTGAACTCCTAGTTAGTAGTAATCAGGCATCGCTCCCTGCCTAACTAGCCTCAGCTCAATCTCCTTGGCTAACTCAATCACAGACTCCAGAGTAAGGCCTGCTATAGGCATACCAGCAAATGCTGAACCCAATCCGGTGACGTAGGTAGTGACCACAAAATACTGATCTCGCATCAGATCGTCATCATATCTACCTAGATGAAGAAACTCTCGGGTGTACTCCTCTAAAGATCGATCTCCATGAGAAATACTGGTCAGTCGGAGATGATAACTCAAACGAAGAGGCTCTGGACAGAATATCCTCATAAACCACTCTCGAAACTGAGCCCATGTCATCGTCATCATGTAAGGTTGGATCATCTAAATAAACCAATCTAGGGCTGGTCCCTTGACAGACAACTCTATAATCATGATCCGCTGGTACTCGGTATGAGCAGTCCGAGTCCTAGTCTCAATCGCATGCAGAAAATCTAATGGATCGGAAGTACCATCGAAAATAATCCTGCCAACTCGGGCATAGAACAAAGCTGCCTCAAGGTCAGACATACCCTGCTGATAGGCAGGCTGAACAGGCGGAACAACTGGAGGAACAGGAACATCAAAATCAGGCTCAATAGGCTCCTCGTCCTGTAACTCTCTTTGCCTACGACGACCTGCCGCTCCTCAAGGTCTACCTCTGCCACGACCTCTACGTCTAATTGGCTGCTCAGGAGGAAAAACCTCATCCTGAAAAGACTCATCATCCTCGACCTCAATGACCGGTGGAGCAACACGCGCTCGCCTCCTCATACTGAAAAGACAAATGAAAAGATTTAAACAAAACAGACAACGGAGGAATAACGTAGAAAACTAAGCAAGGAATACTTATCAAGACATATTCGAACCTAATTCACTGCAATAGTTACCAAAAGAAAACACAACTTTAAAACTAGGGCCACGACTCACATAACTAAGCCCTGACACAGAACTCCGCTCTGATACCAACTTTGTCACGACCCAAAACAGGGGCCATGACAGGCGCTAGGGAACGGGAATTCTTTCCAATCCGGAACCCGTAGCAAGCCTAAAAATAAAATAAACGTGCAATAATAATATTAACAATATTATATGCAGCGGAAATAAAAATCATAAATATCATATATATGATAATAACATTTTCATCACTGGATTTAAATCAAATCCCAACTCATCACATATATATAAAATCTTTTAATACAAATCCAGTTTCAATATAATACAATATCTCACATAAATAAAATACATAAAATCCCACGATTAATTTACAACTACTGCAGTGTCTAGATTATAAAAATAAGACTCAAGTAAGCAGTTTACACAAAGAAGCCGGGGAGGAAGAAATCCGACATATGGGTCGCTACTGAGGTCTGAAGACGATGACTCTCCTGAAAAATTAGTCAACGGAGGGGAGTCAGACCTCACTGAGTGAATTACTATAATATATATACATACACACTAAATGACAATGCATACAATCAACAGTATATATATAATATGTATATATACAGGCAAATACACATAGATGCAATAAAATCATTTTTATATATTTCATTGAAAATCATATTTTATGAAGGATTACATAGAACCCTATGATATCGAAACCTCAATCAGTGTTAGACAACACTCTAGCCATACAGGCTCACTTATTTCGAAATATATCCACTTAATCCATTTAGACAGTAGACTGGCCCCGAGACACTAAGTCAACCGAGCTCCAGCAGTCTGACTGCCAGTGTGATTGGCCCCGAGACACTTGGTCAACCGAGCTCCAGCAATCACACCCAAATCCTATCACACACATCAATAGTCATAATCAATCAATATCCGTAAATAGTTAGTAGTATAGCCTAAATATTATAGGCATACCAGTACATACTCGGTCCTAGTGCTGCCCACTAGGTAGCATGTTCTATCGATATCCTTCATTAATAAATATAAAACATTCATTCACAAATATAAATGATGCATGAATCTAAATAAAATAACAATATAAACCATATATATACTGAAAATATACCATAAGTAAACCAGGTATATTTCGAGTATATATACGTCAAATAAATCCAATCAATTTATAAATTAAGCTAGAAATTTATTTAAAAACATTTTAAATATAATTTATTTACAAAACATGCATATAATTTAATATATACCAAAAATAAACCAAAAATATACTTAAATACAAATCACATTATTTATGCATTTTAATCAAAATAAAACATATATTTCTAAATCATGCATCCTAAAGCATATATATATAGTACAGTAACTCACAAATTAGTGCGCTCCACGAGATGGATCCGACGGGCCTGGTCCACTAGCCCTCGGTCTCGGCGTAACTAAACAAACAATAACGACAGACATTAGAATAAACCTAACAGAAAATCCTAGAATTCGATCTAGAGTATTAAACACAGAATTGAGATTAGGGTTCGACCGGATATCACGTTTTACGAGAATTCTACCAAAAATCCGGCAGAACCTCCTCTGTAAAATGGACATCTCTCTATTCAAAAGAGTAGAGCTGACCTTGCAAAGAAACACACTTTGAAAAACAGGCTCAACACTTAACCACAACCCCTCGGTCGGACTCCAAACTACAGTCTACTGACCGGGGTCCACAAACACAGAATAATTCTGATAATACCAAAAATATCCTTATAACATAGAAATACATTTTATAGGTAGAAATTACATGATTAACCTTAAAATACAGTAAAAACCGATAAAAACTTATTTTATTAGAAAAACCGTATATTATATATATAATTAAAAATAATTCATGAAAAATAGTTTTAATTAGTTAAAAATACTAAATAATTTGTAGAAATCATTTTTATACCTTAAATAACTATTAAAACCAATTAAATTACATTTTTAGCCAATTTTGTGTAAAATTACCAAAATGCCCTTATATATATAAATATACCAAAATTACTTCAAAAATTCACCAAAAATTATAAAATTATCCAAAATTAATTTTCTCAACATATTTATCAATAATATTAATAATTAAACTCAATTATCCAATTAATTTCAATTAAAAACATAATTAACCCTAATTTCCCAAATTACATAAACTTCAATAATTCAAAATAAATACATAGAAATTCATAAAAATTCCAAATAAATTCCTATAATTCATTTCAACACCTAATTTAACCATAAAACACAATTTCATAATTTAAATAATTAATTTCCAAAAATTAGAAAATAATAATAAAATATTCAAAAATACCCAAAAATCCAAACAATCTCCAAAAATTCCACAAAAATTCATACATGTAGATTAAGCTACTAGGATCAACATTTGTGAAGGGATTATTCATGAATCAACCAAGAAAAATTCGAAAAAAAATAAAAAACCCAATATGGCCGAAATGGAAAAATTCAAAACTAAGCAAATCTAGACCATTTTAGCTCAAACCAAAGCTAGAATCACACTCACCGGAGCTCAAGGAGAAGAAAGAGACCGGCGGTGTCAAAAACGATGGTCAGAATCACGAGATGAGGAGAACAAAACTTTCGATCGGAAATGGAAGAAAAGCAACTCGCCGGCGCCAGGGAAGGGAGCTGGGGGAGGCGGAGTGGCTGGAAGTGGACGGTGGAGCTGCTAGTGGCACACCGACTGTAGGTGGTCGGGTTTGCAATGGTGAGGGGAAGGGTGGTCGCGCGAGAGGAAGAAGAAGAAGAAGAAAAAGAAAAGAAAAGAAAAGAAAAAGAAAAAGAAAAGAAAAAGAAAAAAAGAAAAAAGAAAAAAGAAAAAAAGAAAAAAGAAAAAATAAAATAATATGTATATATTAAAATATAGTGTATAAATAAAATATGTGGGAAAAATACACACCACATATTATTATATTAATTTAAATAAACAATTAATAATAAAATGATAAAATATTAGGGTAATATATATTAAACCCTAATTAAATAATTACATGCATAGGCTTAATTTAGTAATTTAAAAATACGTATGAGTTCATGCAAGTCCGTAAATCTATTTAAAATAATTAATAATAAATTATTTATGTGAAAATTTCCCCGAAAATGCAAGTCTCGGGAAAATTTTACGTAAAGCACTGAAAATAAGACACAGTAATTAAAATAGGATTTAAATACATATCAACTCGTAAAAATATCATAATATATATACAAAAATTATTAATACTGCATATCCCGGTACAGTGTAAAAATGTTTAAAAATACGGGATATTACAAGTACTAGGTCCAATCAAAATAGTATCAAGTACCCATTAACCTAGTATGACTCTCATTTTTTGACTATGAAAAAGGCTTAGTAAATGGATAAACTATATTGTTATTAGGTGATATTCTATACATTTTCATGTTTCCTCTCTTAATAATATCTCAAATAAATGAAAATTCGTAAGCATGTGTTTATATCCCTAATGTGATATAGGTTCCTTAGCTTATGCTAATGCCTCATTATAATCATAATATAGATCCACTAGGTTTGAAATGCTAGGGACAATACCTAGTCCATTAATGAACTTCTTAATTTAAACTACTTCCTTTGATGCTTCAAAGGCAATAATATACTAAGGTTTTTTAGTAGAATCAACAACGACATCTTACTTTGAAAATTTTCATCTCATTACACCTCCATTCAAACAAAACATAAAACTTCATTATTATAGAAAATCATCCTTATTACATTAGAAATTGGCATCTGTGTAACCATTTACAATTAGCTCACCTTACTAACCACTATACAGTAAGGATGCTGTTGGGTTTCATGATTCCATATGTAGCAAAAAATTAAATTGTAATCACAAACTTGGACCTGGATCTAAGTAACTCAATTAAGTGATTAAATCTAGGGTTTTCATTTTCTTGCCACAAATGCAGAAGGGGCAAGATTTTTGGAAGGAAGAGAGGAGGTTCACTCCAGTGACACCCTACTTTGAGCTTTTAAATTTGATAGTTTGGATTGAGACGTCTCCAAAAGAATATGTCCTCCATAAGTGTCCACATGAATAACCCTTGATTTGAAAAATAATACTTGTGTGCTAGCACCTTTTCTTGATTTCTCACAAATCAAGAATCATAAGAACTATGTTTTTTTTTTTATAAAAGGAGAGAAAATGAATTTAGTGGCAGAATAATGAGAGTTTTTAAAACCCTTGAGAATATAACATATTTATAGACATTTAAATTAGGGTTTCATTTACCAAATGACCTTTTGGTAATTTCTCACTTATTCTTATTCTAATTTTATTTAAAATTAAATTAGAAATAATTTTTTATTTATTTAAGAAAACCTTTACCTTAAATAAATAAATAAATATTTATTTATTTCCATATAGCTTATTTGGCCTTATTAACCCCATTTTCATTTTGGGCTTATTTGAAGTGTGTGATCCTATAGGTTCACATGACGTTGGTAGTGGGCCTTAAATCTCTATTTAGGCATACAAGTGATAAGTGGCCTTTAGCAAGACATTATAACTACCCAAGTCATGTGAAGTCAATAATTCAACATAACCTAACATACTGTGAATACTCTAGTCCCTTTGTCATGTGATATCTTGATTAATAATAAGGCATAAATTATGTCATCCTTATAGAATTTAATCATAGTATTTCTTAATTTCATATAGACTAAGAATAATAACTCTTTATTAATTTACTTTAGCATGCCCATGCATTTTCCTTAATTTATCTTATTAAGGGGCCCATAGATATCTTACTCATAGTAAATGAGGGACAAATTCCTTCTCAATCACTCACATTCCTCACATAACTCATTTTATACCCAACAACAACCTATTTTACCATCTGGTTAAAGATAATGTAAGATTGTGTCGAAATACAAAATAGTTATGTACAAATCCATGGTGATTTCAAGATCAAAGGACTAAGCCAATATTATTGTGCTGAGAATTACTTATGACAATTATCTATGTGGTATTCTCATAATAGGTCAATCTAGTACTTTATTTCTTAAATAAGTACCTATGAGTTGACTTAATATCTTATATTCATGATTAGTAAAACATAATCATCAATCAACACCATTCTAGCAATAATACATTGTTATGACTAGGGATAATTGAGTAGAACTCATATTTAATCTAAGGGTTTTACTATCAAGTCACATACTTGATGACCTTAGTAAGAATTGACTATTCAAGTAATTATTATAAAATAAAATGATAATGAAAAATGCATCTTTATTAAATAAGATAATAAAATCAAAACATGGTCATACATGATTGACCTAGTGCATATAACTAATAATCTCCCATTTGCATTAGGCCCAATCTATATTAAAACTAACACCTATGGACCTAGTATGACTCTCATGCTTAGGCTGTGGATGAGGCTTAGTTAGTGGATCAACAACATTATCATTTATAGGTACTTTGCATATTTTTACATCTCCTCTCTCAATGATTTCTCGAATGAGATAATAATGCTTGAGTATGCGTTTGGATCTTTCATGTGATGGGATCCTTAGCTTGACCTATAGGTCCATTATTGTTATAATATAAGTTCACTAGATCTGATATATTAGGAATAATAACTAGTCCAATTATGAACTTCTTAATCCAAATAGCCTTCTTAATTGCTTCTGAGGCAGCTATATACTCAACTTCTGTTGTAGAATCATCAATGGTGTCTTGCTTGGAACTCCTCTAGTTCACTGTACCTCCATTCAAACAAAACACATAACCTGACTATGATTGAAAATCATCTTTGTCAATTTGGAAGCTGGCATTTGTGCAACCATTTACAACTAGCTCATATTCCTTACCACCATATAGTAAAAATGCATCCTTAGTTCTTCACAAGTACTAAAGGATATTTTTAACTATTGTCCAATGACTTTCACCTGGGTCTGACAGGTTGTGCTTAAGGTATATTAAACATCAGGTCGAGTACACAATATTGCATACATGATAGATCCAATAGCAGAAGCATATGGAATGTTACATATGCTATCTTGCTCATCTTGTGCCATAGGACACTGAGTCTTACTAAGACTAATGCCATATGACATTGGCAAGAATCTTCTCTTAGAGTCTTGCATGATAAACCTATTTAATACCTTATCAATGTAAGTGCTCTAACTTAGGCCAATAAGCCTTTTAGATCTATCTTTATAGATCTTGATGCCTAATACATAAGCGACTTCACCCAAGTCTTTTATTGAGAAATAATTCCCTAGCCATTATTTAACATTTTATAAAATTGGGATATCATTTCCAATGAGTAGTATGTCATCAACATACAATACTAAAAACATATTTGTGCTCCCACTAACCTGTTTTTAGACACAAGGTTCATCTTCATTCTTAATGAAGTCAAACTCTTTGATTGCTTCATCAAAATTAAGATTCTAACTCTGAGATGCTTGCTTCAATCCATAAATGGACCTTTGAAGCTTGCATGCCTTTCCAAAATTCTCAAGATTGATAAAACCCTATAGCTATGTCATGTATACATCCTTAAGTAGATTTCCATTAAGAAATACTATTTTGACATCCATTTTCCATTTCTCATAATCATAGTATACAAATATAATAAGGAGAATTTGAATAGATAAATCTTAGCAACTGGTGAAAAGGTTTCATCATAATGTATACCATATGTTTGTTTAAAACCCTTTGCAACCAGTCTTGCCTTAAAGGTATGCATATTGCCATCCATGTTTATTTTCTTTTTAAAACCCCATTTGCATCAAATAGTTTTTAAGCAATCAGTTGGGTTAATTAAGGTCCAAACTTGATTATCATATATGGATTGCATTTCTGATTTCATGGTTTCTAACCATTTCTTAGAGTTAAGACTATTTATAGCCTCTTGATGGGATGTGGGCTCACTTTGATCCATAATCAGCGCATCATTATGATCAGTTATGAGAAATCCATATCTTATAGAGATTTGACGGGTCCTACCAGACCTCCTTGGGCCTTTTGGTACTTGTACAGGTTCAATAGTTACTTGTTGATCCAGTTGTGGTTCTATACTTGGTACAATGCTATTTTGTGGGTCTTAAATTTCTTCAAGTTGGATAGTGCTCCCACTAGATCCTTTATAAGTAAATTCTCTTTCCAAAAATGCACCATTTAAAGTAATAAACACTTCATTCTTAGAAGCATTGTAGAAATAATATCCTTTAGTTTCTTTAGGATATCCTATAAAAAGGCATTTATCAAATTTAGGTGCTAGTTTATATAAGATTTGATGCTTCACATAAGCTTCACTGCCCAAATCTTAAAAAAAAAAAGACAAATTGGGAGATTTTCTAGTCCATATCTCATATGGTGTCTTTTCAACTGCCTTTGTTGGAACTCTATTCAAAATGAATGCAGCAGTTTCTAAAGCACATCCCCAAAAAGAGATTAGAAGATTAGATTGACTCATCATTAATTGAACCATATCCAATAAAGTTCAATTTCTCTATTTAGACACACCATTCCATTGTGGTATACCTAGAGGAGTCAATTGTGAAATAATCCCATAATCTCTAAGATGATCTACAAATTCTGGGCTTAAATATTCACCACCTCAATCAGATCTTAGTGTTTTAATACTTTTACCAAGTTGGTTTTGTACTTCATTCTTGAAAACTTTGAAATTTTCAAAAGATTCAGATTTATGTTTCATTAGATAGACATAGCCATATCTACTGAAATCATCTATGAAAGAGATAAAGTATTGGAAACTCCTTTAGCAGTTGAGCTTAATGGTCCATATACATATGAATGTGTAAGGCCCAATAAATCATTAGCTCTCTCACCTTTTCTAGTAAAAGGAATTTTATTCATTTTTCTTGGTAAACAAGATTCATATGTTTCAAATGTTTCATAATCAAATGAATTTAAAAGCCCATTTTGGTGAAGTTTTGAAATGCGTTTCTCATTTATGTGGCTTAAATGACAATGCCAAAGATATATAATGTTTAAATCATTAAATTTAAACTTCTTTGTATCAATGTTATAGATTGACTTTTCATTAGTGTCTTCAACATTTAAAACATAAAGACCACTAGTGAGTGGAGCAAATCCATAGAAAATGTTATCATGATAAATATTGTATCTATTATTCCTAATAATAAATTCAAAACCTTTCTTGTATAAACAAAAAACAAAAATAATATTACTACACATAGTAGGCACATAATAACAAATTTCCAAATTTAAAACAAGTCCACTAGGCAAAGTTAACTCATAAGTCCATACAGCTAAAGTAGTAACTCTTGCTCCATTGCCCACTTGTAGGTCCACTTCACCTCTAGCCAATGATCTACTCCTTTTTAAAACCCTGCACATTAGTACAAATGTGAGATCCTGATCTAGTATCTAATACCCAAGAATCAGAAGTAGACAAATTAATTTCTATAACATGAATACCTAAAGACGTAGTCGCACTACCCTTTTTCTTATTCATATAATTCATATATAGCTTGCAATTTCTTTTGCAATAGCCTGGCTCATTATAGAAAAAGCATATTTCCTCCTTTGGCAGCTTTGCTTAGGGTTCAACTTTGAACTTGGGCTTGGGCTTCAGTTTTGGCTTCTAAAAGCCTTTGGGAGACTTGCCCTTGCCCTTTGTAACCTTTTTCATACCCTTTCCAACCTTTTTCATACCCTTTCCCTTATTGACCATTAAAACATCCTTAGTTGAATTCTTGATGTTCTTTTTAGTAGTTTTAAGCATCCCATGTAACTCTGAAATAGTTTTGTCCATACTATGCTTATTGAAATTCATGATGAAACCATCATAAGCTTCAAGTAAAAAGTGGAGAATGATAACAACAACTAATTCTTGTTCAATCTTTAGACAAAGCTTGTCCAAGTGTTTAAGATGACCCTTCATCTTGAGAACATTAGGAATAATAGAGCTACTAGAAGTTAACTTGTAGGAGAGCAATGCCTTGCTAGTATTGAACCTTTTGATTCTTGCTTTTTCTTAGAACATTTCCTTGAGATGGCCTATTATAGTATAAGCCTTCATTTCCATTAGTTGCTTATGAAAATCAGACTCTAGGCATCCAAGCATGAGACAAGTGACATCAACTGAATCATTGAGAGGCTTACTATAAGCATCCTTTTATGCTTTAGGAGCATTAGTAGTTGGTTCCTTTAGGATGGGTTGATCAATGATATATTCCTTTCTTTCCTACCTCAGAACAATTCTTAGGTTTCTGTGCTAGTTAAGAAAGTTAGTCCCATTTAGCTTATCTCAAGGATCAATCGCAGTGACATGGTAGGTGCAGTGTTTGATGTCATTATCTACAACAAATATATATAGAGTACATTCAGTTTTATTATGAAAGAGTCATAAGAAAACTCCCACTAAATTTTTATAAATTATAAAGCCCTCAAAATAATTTCAGCAATTGAAATTTCTTAGTGGGCCAAGATCCATATTTCACCCTACTTCATGTAAGCTTTGGCTTATCACTTAAAGTGTGGCTATTTAGGTAGGTAACACTTTACCAATTACATCTTATGTAATTCTTGAATAATTATAAGATATTGACATCACATGTACCTGTATATCCTATCGAATGCCCTAGGTCCAAAACCGTTTTGATAACCTAGTTAAGTCTAACCAACTTAAACATATGGATATCATTATTATCCATTTTATCTTATTTAAATGGCTTTATACATAATGCTTTGACATAACCTATATATAGCAATCCAAATTAATAGGAGGCATTTTAATGACTTAATATCAAATGAGGGTTGAGTTATTTTTATCTTATTTAGTTATTGTTATATTCATCAGATACATGGCATCGCATGGTATCACATGCATAACATAGCAGCATAATAAGTTAAATGTGATATAGCATGGCCCATAACTAAGTTGATCTTTATAAGCCAATATGAAGATCAAAGGTTAAACCTATGTGATATTACAAATACAAATTGAGCCTTTAATTTGGATCTCCATCTTCTGCCATGGTCCTCCTCCTTAGGCTCCCACTTTGGATCTCCATCATGGGCCTCCAACTTGAATTTGCATCTTGGGTCATGATTTACATTAAATGTTGTAATTAAAGCTATTCTATTACTATCTAATAAAATAAAATAAAATAATTAAAATAAATAAAATGACTTGCAGGTCATATTTAAAAAAGTTATAACCCAATAAAATAAAATCCATTAGTTCAAGGGCCATGCTATGCATCATGCATTTAAAAATAAACATATATTGCAAAATAATTCAATTTACAAATTAATTAAATTATTATGTTAAAAAACAAAATGCATGATGAGTCTATTTAGGGTTAAGGGGTAGTGGCCCTAGCGGGGTTTAAAGGGGCAATGCTCTTTTGCAGGGGTTTGGGGGTAGTGCCCCCGAAGGTAAATCATTTACCTTAACCCTTTGAATAAGTTGTTACCAAAACCTTAAAACAACAATAATTTTTATAATTAAATTATTTTCTGATTAATCTGTTCAAAATATATTATTTTTATGTTTAACATTTAAATAGTTGCCACTATTAACCCTAATTTACTCATAAATCATATTACAGAATAATTAATCTATTCCAAACATATTTATTCTATATAATATGTTTAACACTTAATCATATTGCCCTTGATAGAAATCTATATAATCAAAATATTTATTAAACAGAAATTGAATTTACTATTCAAACAAAATACTTATTTTGATTTCTTAAAATAGTATACATAATATAGAAAATCATAATTCTGTTAACTGTTTAATCACAGTAAATGATTATAAACATTTATAAAATTAATATTTAATACTATTTTCAGATAGATTGTAATTAATTGTCACAAAATTAAAACAGTTTAGATAAAATTTTTGAAAACTCCTTTTCAAAAATGAATCACTCAAACACACATATATTGCATATACACATAATCAAATTAATTGAATTACAGGTAGCTCTAATACCACTATTGGGTTTTGTGATTCCATACGCAGTAAAAAAATTAAATTTTAATCACAATCACGAACCCGGATCTAAGTAACTTGATTAATTGATTAAATCTAGGGTTTTCATTTTCTTACCATAAATGCAAAAGGGGCAAGATTTCTGGAAGAAAGATAAGAGGTTCACTTCTATGACACCCTACCTCGAGCTTCTTCATTTGGTAGCTCGAATTAAGATGTCTCCAAAAGAATCCATCCTCCATAAGTGTTAACATGAACTACCCTTGATTTCAAAATGAATACTTATGTACTAGCACTTTTGTTTGATTTCTCACAAATCAAGAATCAAAAGAACTCTATATTTTTATTTTCTAAAAGGAGAGAAAATAAATTTAGTGGCAGAATAATGAGAGTGTTTAAAACCCTAAAGAATATAATATATTTATAAACATTTAAATTAGGGTTTCACTTACTAAATGACCTTTTGGTAATTTCTCCCTTATTCTTATTATGATTTTATTTAAAATTAAATCTGAAATAATATTTTATTTATTTAAGATAACCTTTACCTTAAATAAACAAATAAATTTATTTACTTCCATAGAGCTTATTTGGGCTTATTAAATCCATATTCATTTTGGGCTTGCTTAAAGTTTGTGACCCTGCAGGTTTATATAATATTGGCAGTAGGCCTTAAATCTCTATTTATGCTTACAAGGCATAATTGGCCTCTAGGAAGACATTATGACTACCCAAGTCATGTGAAGTTAATAATTTGACATAACCTAATATATAGTGAATATTCTAGTCCTTATGTCACATGATATCTTGATTGAATATAAGGCATAAATGATGTCATCCTTATAGAATTCAATCATATAATTTCTTAATTCCATGTAGCCTGAGAATAATAAATCTTTATTAATTTACTTTAGTATGGGCATGCATTTTCCTTAGTCTATCTTATCAAGGGGCCCATAAATATCTTACTTATATTAAATGAGGGACAAATTCCTTCTCAATCACTCACATTCCTCACATAACTCATTTTATACCCAATAATAACCTATTTTACCATCCGGTTAAAGTAATGTAAGATTGTGTCAAAATACAAAATAGATATATAGAAATCCATGGTTATTTCACAGTTAGAGGACTAAGCCAATATTATTGTGATGAGAATTACTTATGATAATTCTCTATATGGTATTCTCATGATGGGTCAATCCAGCACTTTATTTCTTAAATAAGTACCTATGAGTTAACTTAATATCTCATATTCATGATTAGTAAAACATAATCATCAATCAACACCATACTAGCCATAATGCATTATTATAACGAGTAATAATTTGAATAGAACTCATATTTAATCTAAGGGTTTTACTATCAAGTCACATACTTAATGACCTTAGTAAGAATTGACTATTCAAGTAATTACCATAACATAAAATGATAATGAAAAATGCCTCTTTATTAAATAAAATGATAAAGTCAAAACATGGTCATACATGATTGACCTAGTGCATATCACTAACAAATTTATCCTTAGTCCTTCTCAAGTATTTAAGGATATGATATTCTTGATTGCTGTCTAGTGACTTTCATATGAGTCTGACTAGCATCTATTCATCATGCTTAATGCATATAAGACATTAGGTTGAGTACATAATATATCATACATAATAGACCTAGTAGCAAAAGCATATGGAATCTTGCTCATGCATTCTTGCTCATCCTATGTCTTTGGACACTAAATCTTGCTGAGAGTTATGCCTTTGACATTAGTAAGAGTACTCTCTTGGAATCTTGGATAATGAACCTATTTAGTACTTTTTCAATATATGTACTTTGAGTTAAACTTATAAGCTTTTTAAATCTTTCCCTATAGATCTTTATGCCTAAAATGTAGAAAGCTTCACCTAATTCTTTTATTGAGAAACACTTCCTTAATAAAGATTTAACATTTTATATAGAAGGGATATCATTTCTAATATGTAAGATGTCATCAATATATAACATTAAAGAAACTATTACACTCCTACCAACCTTCTTGTAAACACAAGATTCATCTTCATTTTTTTATGAAACCAAACTCTTTGAAAACTTTATTAAAATGAAGATTCTAACTTCAATAATCCTTCTTTAATCCATAAATGGATCTTTAAAGCTGCAAACCTTTATAAAATCCTCAAGACTAATAAAACCTCCTACTATGTCATTTACATATCATCAATTATCCATTAAAAAAACATTATTTTCATGTCTATTTGCCAATCTCATGATCATAGTATGCAACTATGGTAAGTATAATTTGACTAGATTTAAGCATACTAACTAGCGAAAAAGTTTCATTATAGTCTATACCATGTATTTGCTTATAACTTTTTATAACTAGTGTTACTTTAAAGGTATGCACATTGTTATCTGTTGATCATTTGTATGATCAAACTCATAATTTTGGACTTTGACAAACAATTTAGATTCTAATGATTTCATTTGAGTGATAGGAAGTTGATCGATTACAAAGTATAAGTGCTCAATGTTTAGAAAGGTTAAAATACTCTTTAAAAGAGTATTACTATGTATTTCAATGAAGTATTTCATCCTATGAAAGTTGCTAAACAATCTGAGGCAATTATATATCAAAAATATACAATTTTGGACTTACATTGGTTTGCTCATAAGCGCCTCATAAGCTGACCCTAAATTGTGCCTGATTGAGCTCATTTTGTAAAATTATCCAGTGCTCCTCACGAGCTGCCCTCATGATCATGAGTAGCTCGTGAGGGAAGGAAGGATAACTTACAATGACATTTTTTAAATGTAACAACTACATTCTTTATCCTCATGAGCCAGGTCTTGCTCTTCACTACTATGAGCGATGTTTTGATAGAAATAAGTCAAATTTGAATGACCCAAAGCATGGAGACATTAGAGACACAATTATTGGCTTTAATAGCCATAATTTGAGTTGTTCATCTATATAAATAACTATTAGAGGTCAATTGAAGTTTTAAGAAACTTTTTTATTCATTATACTCTCTTAAGCATTCAATTAAGCTCTCAAAACTCTCTTCAACTTCATTTTATATGTGTATAACTCTTGTGAGAGTTAGTGAGTGTTAGAATAGATACTCTTATTCTTCTATTTTCTAGGATTGAGAAAATGGGACATGAGATTCTATTTTAGTGGGACTGGTTTAAATGTTTAGCCATTAAAACACTTAGGAATTAGTTTAAGAGTGAGCCTCAAACTCTTATGTAACCTCAATCTTATGAATAAGATTATGGGTATTGAAAATCCTAACTTGGGGATAAGTTAGGTGGAGACTTATGATTGTTGAGAATCTGAACTCCTTAAATTATTATGTTTATTGTTCTTCCTATGTAATCTTTTTCAGTTTTTATTCTTCCATTAAATTTGTTTATATTTTTAACAAAATCGTCATTACCTTTATTCACCCCCCTCCAAGGTAGTTTAAATTGATATTAGAGTTTGAATTCTAGGAATTTAATTGCCTAAATACAAGATTATAGGGAGTGAATCTCAAAATATTTCTTTATTTAGACCATTCTTTGATGGTAATGACTATTCTCATTGGAAGTTCAAAATGAAGCTATATCTAGACTGTTATTCTATTAGAATTTGGGATATTGTTCTCAAAGGTTGGAAACCACCAAAAACAATCATTAATGGTGTACAAACTATTCTTTTAAGAAGTGATTAGAGAAATGATCAAAAGGAAGAAAACTACAAGAATAAGAAAGCTATGTGTGAGTGACCTAAAATTACTTTTTCTTTCATGTTCATTGGAATGTCAGTTTAAGTTTTTGGAGTTTCTGTGCTTTTGAGGGACACGATAATTGTACCAAATAGGGACTAATGATTGGTCTTGGGAGGAATGAAATGCCTTTTGATTTTGTGGAGTCGCCATCCGATTTCCAGAAAATTGGAAAAGAAAGGGACAACATTGGGTCACTCAACGAGTATTGCCCCCAGTAGAGTTTTTTAGGTTTGGGGGATCTCATATACTTTTTGACTATTTCTCATTATACAATATTCAATGTATAGCTATTGCAACACTATAGTTTCATTAATAACAGTTTGTATAACATTCACAAAATACATCAAATAGTGGAATATAATAAAGCTAAAATATTATTATTACATTGATTTCCTAATAAAATACATATAAAATGAAAAAAGATTATGGAAAAGTAAATCTAGATTAGATATAATGGACCTGCAAGGTTAGCATAACTATGCATATAGCTTGCTTGATCACATGAATAATGGGATAAGTGATGGACTCTTAATCATTTGAAAGAGTAAGCAAAATGTACACAATTATGTATGTTTGTAGTGATTATTTACGCTATAATGATATATGATGATGATATAAGGGATGCATTATGGCATCATCAGACTGTGAACATGATGACTTTAGTCCAGAATGTGAACGTTTCATGTTATTGATATTTACGATGTGGTTTCAAGTTTTAAAACTAGAGGATGCAAATTAATGATATGAGATGAGTAAAATAAAGCATAAATTATTCATATAGTATGCAGATTTCTAGTATCATCACATAAGCATAATAATGTTCACAAATACTGGTGATAATAAAATAAACTTGCTAAAATGATTGGTGGCCCTCATATTTGACTAAGCTTAGGTGATTTTTGAAGCTTTAGATTCGAGAGATTATCAAGCTTTCCTATGAATGACGTGTAGAATAATGCTAGTTTTTATGCCTATAAAGTGTGCTTTGACAAATATGAGGCAAGGTTTGGTGGAAGGGAGACCTAATAACCTAAGAAAAACATAGTGGGAGAGCTAAAACTACTTGGAAGTGGGTTTTCAGTGCCTTTGAGTGAATAAATTTTTGAATGTGTATGTGTTCCCCCTTGCTCCCCCCTTCAAAATGGGGTGTGGAGGTGCTTACTTGTAGTAAAAAAAATGTAAGGATAGGGGTAATAGGCATGGTCATGTTAGTGTCCTAAGGACGGAGCACGTGATCATGCAAAGTGTGCATATTGCGTGCTTGGCGCATGATTATGTACACTTTTGCACATTACGCACTCCATTTGGGGCCTTTTTGGTCCATTATGAGGTTGGTTCTTAGATTTTTTTAGGCCTTCCAAACCTGTTTTTATAGTTGATTTTGTCTAATTCGGCCTGATTTTAACTCATGACACCTAAGGTGTTTACATGCACTTCTAAGCGACTTGTGCTGATCCTCGGGTTATTTTAGACTATTTTTTGGACCACTTTTAGAGGTTTTGGAGTCTTCTGGATGTGTTTCTAAAGTCCATTTTATCAAAATCAAATTTATTTTTTTCACAAATTTGGGTCCCAGTCTGATTAAATGAACATCGACTCAATAAGCTGTGTATTCCAAGAGAAGATTCTCGAAATAAGCCTCTTACTATTCCAATAATTTGTATTTCATAAGATTAGAGTGTAACTTAATGGTTTAGTGATCGACTTCACACACTAGTGGGGTTAGTTATGGTTTTAAGGTTGCACACTTCAGGGGTATTATGAATGAGCAAACTCTAGTCTTTTTGAAGTTTCATTTTGTTATTATACCTTTTTAAGGATAGTCAAATTTGAGGTATGAAAGTTGCCCCATACTTTATGGGTGTTGCATAACGACCTAGCGCTAATGTCAATAAATGTAAAGTAAATGCAAAGATGCACAAAATCAGTTTTTGAAGAGAGACGTACTTACCTGAGTGTTGTGTTATTATGATTCGATTATTAGGATATTGCCACTATAACCTTTTCAAGTGTCAAGAAAATAGATAAATACTGATGCTATAACCTCTTCGGGTGTTAAACGAGATATAGTTTTAGACATATGCAAGATGTAATTTTGTGATTCATACAAGGATTTAATTTTGGGATTCATGCAATATGCTATTTTCGGATTCATGCAAGATGCAATTTTGGAGTTCATGCAAGATGATGCAATTTTAGGATTCATGCAATATATAGTTTTAGGATTCATGTAATAATGATGTAATTCTAGGGTTCATGCAATATATAGTTTTAGGATTCATGCAATAATGATGTAATTCTAGGGTTCATGTAATGATATGATTTTCAATCGAATGATTCGAGCAAGTGAGACAAGCGCATGATAGTGAAATGTAATCAGGCATATAATATGCTAGCATGCTTGTGAAATGCAAATTAATGCCACTATAACCTTTTTAAATGTGAGGTGAACATGTAGATACTACCACTATAACTTATTCGAGTGTCAAGTGAACAGGTAGATACTGCCACTATAACCTTTTCCACGTCAGGTGAACAGATAGATACTGCAACTATAACCTCTTCAGGTGTCAAGTAAATAGATAGATACTACCACTATAACCTCTTAGGGTGTCAAGTGAATAGATAGATACTGCCACTATAATTCTTCAGGTGTTAGGTGAACAGATAGATACTACCACTATAACCTCTTCGGGTGTCAAGCGAACATACTGCTATGATCATTGTGATTGATGTAACATGTTCTTCTCTTTTAGTCTTGGTTGGTGATGATGTAGTAATTATGGTGTCATCATTCATCATGTTGCATGTGTTATTTTGATGATTTCAAGCAGGATATCCTTTTGGTGATTCTTCCTTATTTTTCTTCTTTCGGGAGGTACTAAGTTTTTGAAAGTAGTGAGTCCATGCACAGTGTCTTTGGACAAATGTAGTCCATATTAGTGTACTTTTGTGTAATTTTAGTGCATTTCTTATGCTCAAATGGAGGTTTAGGACCAAGGAAATGAGTGTGCAAAGTCTCAGAGTGTGCGTACAACTGTACGGGAGCTCATGGAGGGGGGAAGTGCACATGGCTATGCATGGTCACATGTTGAGCACGTGATCATGTGCCTGGCATATGGCCATGCACCTCTCCCTCTCTAGTCTACTTAAGATGTATATTTTTGAGGTTCAAGGAAGCTTCTTTTAATCTTCTCTAATTATGTCTTTTCTTGACCCTTTTTGAGTTTTAAGTGTCTTTTGCTCTATTTTTGCTTTTGAATTTTTTTTCTCTACATAAGATGGATTTCCTTAACATTCCTAAAGGTCTAGAGGATATCTTTTTAGATGTCAAGGGTAACTTCATAAAGGCCATTAGAGCTGGGACTTCCACTATGAGGACTAGTACTGATGGTCCATTTGGCACTCAGGGTCCTCAGTAGTCTAGGCTTTCTCAAAGAGATCCAATTCCTGTGGTTTATAGTCTAGAGAATCATTCTTAGGCTCATCATCATCGCTAGATAGGTCCTCTTTTAACCTTTATCTTTTATTTAACTGTCTAGGCTACCTTGCTATTTATTAGTTTTTACTGTATTTGTTACTCTTTCAATTTAGGTTACTGTAGCTATAGTTCTATAGCTCTTGTTATAATTGTTAATCCACAGTTTTATTACAAATGCTAATACCTTGATAGCATTTGCTTTTTCTAGTTTTGATTGTTTGTTACTACTTGTTGTGATGCTTCTCTTTTCGGCTCTTGTCGTCATCTTGATCATGTTAAATAGTAAAGAAAAAAGATGTGTCAACATTTGTTATTTTGTAGATTCTTGATAGCATACCTGTTAATTATAGCCTCGTAGGTTTGTTACTGTGTTGCATGGTAGCTTTAACATGGTCAGAACATACTATCAGGGTCTTTTACTATGTGTGAAGCAGATGGTTGAGGGAAAACATTTTGATGGGATTATTACTATGCTTTCTTATAACTTATATGTGTTGAGTTAGATTGCTATATACATGTTGATTAAGCAGTGGATGGACACGATGCATTCTTTTCACTTGCCCATTAGGGAGATGACCATCACTCCTTTAGACTTTGCTACCATCAAGAGCTTGAGCTTTTCTAGGGAGCCTATTTAGTGAGGAGGAGTGTTCTTTTGCAGTGGTAAGGAGGTGCCTTACTATGGAGTTGCTTGGGGTGACTACCCTTATGAAGTATGGTTGTCCATACGTCACTCGTTACACAAGTTCATCTCTATCATACAGATGATGTATCATGCTGATATTTTTTGACATAACAACTAGCTCATTACTTCTTATTCTATTTATTGAGTGTTGTCATTCTACTAAATCCTTTGGGTATAAGTAGTTTGTAGTTGTTGCCTATCCTGAGAGACGTAAACAGCTTATCGAGATACTATTGGGGTACTGTTACTTTCACCTTTATGTACTCAGGTCTAGATGCCAAATGCCGAGGAGGCTCGAGGATTTATGGATACTTATTCGTGCTGGATATGAGTGAGAGTTCTTATATTTATCCTTTTTCTCTTTCTCTTTCACTCATGTTTTTAATTTTTTGAGTTATGATTTGATAGATCTGGGCTTACAAGTTTGAGGTTCTTCCTCGTCTGACCGTTGAGCATCTCCTGGATGATGATTTTCCTCGTTATTCCAGTTGGATTAGGAAGACCACTTATTTAATTGAGGATTATATGGAGGCTCGAGACTACATGAGTAGGTTGTTGCCTGGACAAGTATGCTTGATTTTTGTTATGTTGGTTGTTTTATTTTCTAGGGATTCTTTATTCACTTTTTCTTTTTAAGCAGATTCTCCTTAGTTGGTGGGTTGCAAGGTCAGATTGGTCAGTAGAGATAGTGGTGGCTTGATAGTTAATAGAGAGATGAGTGCTGCTTTTAGCCTTACTAGCAAGGTGTGGTATCTAGGCAAGCGATTCATCTTAGTAGGATGGTCCATTTGCTAGGAGAGTCCTTGTTCCTCCTTTTGGTGACATATTTTGGAGTCATAAGCTCTGTGCATATGAGCTCGCTACCACCATGATAAGGTATCCCTATAAGAGTCTCCTACAGGGTGCATAATCTCTTTATATTAATGTGTTGATCCCGTAGTTGATTGGTGTTATGGCTGGTGACTTTGTTCCTTTACCTCCTTAGGCAGATGGGGCTTGTCCTTTAGATTCAATGGCTGGGCCATTATGTTGATTGTTGAGAGTTACTTCTTTTGATATGGTAGGCTTTTATTCCTATTTTATACAAGCATGTAGCAAACTTTGTTAGTAATAGGCTATAATTTACATGGTTATGGGGACTTACCTACAATGATGGGGATCTCACTGGAAGAGATTAGGATCCTATTTCAAGGAGGCTAAGGGCACATTCTGTATCGAGGTGACTGCCCAGACTAGCGAGATGGCTTCTAGTGGTGTTGTTCTTACGGACTTGGTAGTTAGGTCATCCTTAGTTTTATCTAGGATGGACATCTTTGGTAGAGGAGTGTATCTTGATTTGTCTTATCCTAGCTTTCCTTAGTCAGATGTTATCCCTCCTGATGAATCTTATATTTGTGCTTTATTTTAATTATTTATTTTTATTTTACCTATTTGATGACTAGCGCTTTAATTATTTATTATTTATTTTTTGTAGATCCCTATCTCTTTTGGCTAGTACTGGTATACTGTGGCTAGGAGTGTGCAACAACACTTTATGGACTTTATGAGCAACTAAAGGGTATGCCTTCTTTATTGTACCTATTTATTTATGCACATGTTTTATGTATATATGTATGACATGCAATTTTCATGTAATGCAAGCTGAACATCTCCATGCTAGCCATGAATGGGAGCAGGAGCATATAGCTTATTGTGATTGTATTAGTGAGCTAGAGTCATGGCCGACATCCATCACAATGAATGACAAGGAGCTTGGATTAAATTATGGGGATGCTTGAGCAGGATTGATGCTTTCTTTTGATGGTGACCACATCTAATGTAATTGTTTAGGATCTAGGTGTAGGGCTTTTGGCTTGTGATAGCTTTGTTGTATCATTTTCCTGAGGTGATGGACTTTGTGTGTGGTATCTGGGTATTTTTCCCGCATGTGTTGTACAATGTATGTATGGTGATGACTATAGTATATATGCTTTTTGCCATTACTATGCCTGATGATGTTTGCCATTACTATTATCTGCCTCTTTTATTTTTCCCTCTTTTGCCTAAGGCATCTTCTTTTGGAGCTTTTTGCACTTAGCTAGGTTTTCTTTTCTTCTCTCTTTTGCCTAGGGTGTCTCCTTTTAGAGCTCTTCACACCTAGCTAAGGTTTTTTTTTTTATTTTGAGGCTTTGATGATGGTGGCTAATCTCGAGGATAGAGTTCAAAGAAGATATCAAGAACTGTGGTCATGTAATAAAGAAAATGCAAAACATGTTTGATGCAATTCATGATGATAAAATGTGTTGTACTTTTCAAAGACATTTCACATAAATTAGCAATCATTCTCATTTCACTAAAATCATTTAAGAAAAGCATAGGTGCATTCATACAAATTTCAAACTTGAGGTTACCCTGTTCCTAACTAGCCTTCTCAGGTTTTCTAGTTATGTATTTTCTCTCTTTCCTTAATTTATGCCTATGTTGCCCATGTAAGGTTTTCAACTTAGTAGGAAGTCCCTAAATTTTGCCTAAGTAGCCATTTTGCCTAAGCGGCTTCAATGGCCCTATTTGCTTGTGGTCAGTAAGGAGAAGATTCTGATGTTCCACCTTATAACTCTTTAGTAGTTCTCTAACTTCCTTTGGAATTGAATGCTATTATCAAAGATGATATGATGGGGGATCCCATATCGACAGAATAGATTTCTTTTGATGAACTCAGACACTTTCTTGGCTCTTATCCTTGTGAATGATTTTGCTTTGACCCACTTTATGAAGTAATCCACTGCTAATAAGATGAACTTATATCCATTTGAGGCTATTGAGTGGATTTTCCTAATTACATCTAGTCCCTATGCTAAGAAGGCCATGGAGAAGAGATGTAGTGCAATTATATTGGGGGAAGGTGGTTGATATTCCTATGGATTTGACACTTGTGGCATCCCCTTATGAATTTGATATAGTCTTCCATTATCATCATCCAGAAGAACCCTTGTCTGATTAGCTTCTTAGCTAGGATTGCTCCACCATAAACACCTTCATGTACCTCTTCCATTGCTCTTGCAACCCTAGTTTCATCTGAACATAAGAGTTGTAACCTATATGAGTTTTTTTGTATAACACTCCTAGTGCAATGTGAATTTTGATGCTAATTGTCGAATGACTACCATATCTTTTTCACTTGCTTGATCGGGATAGACTCGTTCCTCCAGATATCTTTGGATTTCATAGAGGTAGGGTTTTTCAACTATTTCTATCTTTGCTATTTTGTAGTTCTTCTGATAGGGTTGTCTTGATTTGAGTAGGATTAGAGGCTTTATTAGCATTTTGGATGGTCCTTCCAACACTAATTTTAAGTGCATTTGCCATTTGATTATGGTTCTTAGAGAGATGAATGAAATTGCATTGTCAGAAGGACATGGTGAGTAACTTTAAGTGATCCATGTAAGGCCTTAGATGATGCTCTTTCAATTCCCACTTTTCTGTGGCATGGTTGATTACTAGAATGGAATCTCTGAAGATTTCAACTTCCATGGCATCTAGGGCTATTAGTGTTTCTATTCTGAGTGTGCATGCCTCATATTTTTCCTCATTAGTTATGACTTTAAACTCAAGCTTTTTTGTAATCAGTATTACTTCACCTTTTAAAGATTGCAATATGACACTGACTCCTATGTTGAACTAATTAGCTGCTCTGTCAAAATACATCCATCATCCTTAAATCTTGATGGCTGAACTAAGGTTTTTTGAGAAGTCTAGTTGGATTTCTTCTGAGTCTGGAATGGGGTTGAAAGCTAAAAATTCAACCACTACTCTTCCTTTTATTGCCTTCTTAGTTAGGTATTAAACATCGAATTCTATCAATAGCATGAGCTACTTGGCAAGTTTTCCTACTAAGGATGGAGCTTCATAGAGTTATTTCATTGGATCCATTTTAGACACAGCCTGAATTTTGTAGGACTAAAAGCAATGTTCGAGTTTCTACATTACCCACACCATTGCAAGACATAAATGCTCAACTTGGCTGTACTTTTCCTTATACAATAACATCTTCTTACTTAAGTAGTAGACTGCATGTTCTACTTTCATTTCTACCTCTTGGGCTAACAGTACACCAATTGCATTTCTTTTGATGGCTAGATATAGGGTTAAAGGTATCCTTAGACTAGGTGGTTTCAAGATCGGTGGGTTAGCTAGGTAGTTCCTAATCTTGTCGAATACTAACTGACACTACTTAACTGGCTGATCTTTTCTAAGTAGCTTAAAGATTGGTTCATACATTGCCGTTAACTTGGCAATGAATCTGCTGATGAATTATAGTTTCCCTAGAAACCCTTTGATCTCTTTTTCTATTTTTGGCATTGGCATCTCTCTGGTTTCTTTTGCTTTGTCTAGATCCATTTTAATCCCATTTTGACTGACAACATACCATAATATCTTTCATGTAGTGACCCTGAATATGCATTTCTTCATATTAAGCTTGAGAATGTACTTCTCGACTCTTTTGAGGAACTTTTCGAGATCAGATGGGCGTTCTTCCCTAGCATTTGACTTGATCATCATATCATCGATGTACACTTCCACTTCTTATGTATCATGTCATGGAACATTGTAGTTGCCATTCTTCAATAAGTTACTCCTGCATTCTTCAAACCGTATGGCATTACTTTGCAGTAGGAAGTGCCCTATTCTATTATAAAAGCTATATTTTCTTTGTCAATGATGGCCATTAGGATTTAATTATACCTAGAGAATCCATCCATAAGGGAGTAAATTGTACATGTAGTGGTGCTATAAACTAGTATGTCTATGTAAGGTAGTGGGAAATCATCTTTCGAGTAGGCCTTGTTCAGATCTCTGTAGTCAATGCATTTTCTAATCCTTCCATCTTTCTTTGATACTAGCATCACATTTACTAGCCATTATGGATAGTCTTCTATCTCTAAGAATTTTTCCTTGATATGCTTCTTGATGTTTTCTTTCACTATTTGGGCCCATTCGAGTATGAGTCTTCTCAGTATCTGCTTTAATGATTTACACTAGCTTTGGTAGGGATAAAGTGTTGAGCAATGTCTTTGTCAATTCTAGACATATTTTTGTATATCCAGGAATATACTTTTGAATATTTTGTTAATATTTTTTCAATTTCTCTCCTCTCTTTAGGGGTAACATCTTTTAAAATATGCATAACGCATGGTTTAGATTTTGTGCCAATGTTAAATGATTTAGTGCATATGAAATGAATGTCAAATATACTAATGTTTTGATTAACTCAATGCACACTACCATTAGGAAAGACATAAAATAAGTAATTAAATATGATTTCATTATATTAACTTTAGAGTTCATTAAATTATCAATTTTAAACAAAGAGAAAGTACATAGATCATCATTAGCAATGTCTTCAAACAGGATGTCATCAATGCTTGATTTGAGGATGGTAGCAACTTAAGCATAACCGATAGTCTCATTTTCAAATCCTAGCTCCAAATTTTTCATCAGCTCATTGATGTCAATCTCAGTGACCATAGCTAGTAGGTGCTTTCCCTTGAGGGTGTTATTAAAGATCTCAAACCCTAGTTTCTTGATCCCATTGTTTACCCATTCTTAGCTTGCCTTTGGTAGACTTGGGTTGAGCTTTTAGCCATAAAAGAAATCAACTTTTTAGCCCTAATGTCCTTTTAAGGATCGTACCCTAGATTGCATTTGTTGGTATATCCTCAGAAGTCAAGGAATTATGTGACCCCCAATGTTTTTTTCCTTTTAATCATGTTCTAGGTAAATATTGCATCTTCTTCATCATAGTAGCAACCTTAGGATTAATATGACTGTCAATAATTATGAAAACCTAAAATGCTAGTGGGACTATGTTCAGACAAGTAATAATGTTATTTATTTCAGCAGGGATGGTAATAACTTTTCCATTCAGAGGGAACTTGATCTTCTAATTCAAAGTGGAGGGTATGCCCCTTAATGGGTGGAACTAAGGTCTTCTTAGTAGCATGGGCAAAAGTTGGAGGGATGTTCAGGATAGTAAATTCTATTATTGATTCAATATCACCCATCGTAACTACTGCTTTGAAAGTCCTAATGACTAGCTTTTTTAAATCACCATAGGCTCGTATAACCACGTTGGATTCTTCTAGGTTTTTAGTATTCATCCCAAATTTGTGTAGCAACCTCAGGGGGAAAACATTGATAGTAGATCTATTATCCACCATAACACATGGCTTCTTTTTAGACATGATAATTTCTTGTATGAAGAGAGGGTAGTTGTGCGCCCTTCCTTCGAGGGGTGAATCTTCATCCAAAAAGGTGATTACATTAGAGGGAGCTTTCATCAGAGAGGCTATTGTATTGTAGGGTGAGGCATCAGTGGCGATCTTTACCTTATCTAGTGCCCTAACTAGGGCATCTTTATGCTGCTTAGAGGCCATGAGTAGGTCCTAGACATTAGCTTATGCTTGAGTCTTTTTAAGTTGTCTGAGGCTTATGTCTTCCTCTTCAACTAGAGCTTGATCACTTGTCACTTCTTTTCCTTTAAGGGGATCTTTCTCCTTCTTAACAGGTTGATATACTCACTTGATGTGAGTCATATGGTTGTTTGCTAGTGAGCAATTCTCAGCTAGTAGCTTATCTACCTTTGTGCTAGTTTTTTAGTCCCAGACAATGATTTTAGGATCATCGAAGTCATACCATATATCAATCCCTATGACCTATAGGTTTTGAAGCTAAATAATACTATCCACCCCATTTTCATTATCAAATTCTTCTACCCATCCTAAGGGTACTTTGTCTTCTAAGTGAATATGAGTAGCAGGGGGTGCTGTGTACTTGACTTTATAGTCGAACTTCCTAAATGGTTGGCCCAGTAAATCTCATACTTCATGGTTACTACTTGTGTCTGCTTTTTATGAGTAAGGGCAATTAATCACTTCATTGTTCATAGGGAGAGCTGTATCCCAGTTCTTTTTTGCGTCATCAAGTGGGGGAGGAATTTATATGGCATCAAAATGTATTCAAATGTATAAGGACATTGTTCATCTTTGCTAGAGTCATGAGGTTCAAGGATGAGGCTCAAGAGTTTATCTTGGGTTTCTTGGATGACTTGGATTGATTGTTCGATTACATATTCTAGTAGATTGGATGAAATCATTTTGATGGTTAGTGGAGGCATGCTTTGATAGTTCAGGAGAGGATTGGTCCTGATGTTGGGTCCTTTCTTTGGGTCATCAATTTTTCTAGAGTTAATGAGATCTTGGATTGCATTCTTAAGGGTTTTGCATGCATCAGTGGCGTGACTGGGAATTTGGTGAAAGTGGCAGAATAGGTTTTAGTCAATATAAGGGGTTAATAGGTTTGGAAAAGGCTTGGGCTCTTGAGGTTGTAAGAGGTTCTTTTATTGAAGTCTCTTAAATACTTTGGATAGTGGGAGGTTAAAGCTTAAGAACTTTCTTTGTGGTCTAATGGCATTAATAGATGGTGGATTATGAGTGTTGGGTTAGATTAGGTTTATTTCTATAGCTTAGGTAAAGGTGTTTTGGATGTTTGATTGGGCATTACGACATAAGGTGTTTCTAGCTTGATGAGGTTTCTCATCTTTAATTCTGATTCTAGCATGATAGAGAGCTTTGAAGTTAGGATAATGAGTAAAAATCATTTATTTTCTAAAATGTTATAATGCTCGTTTGATTATTAGCTCTATCTGTTCATATTTAATAGGAAGGTTTCTCATTTTGACTATCTTTCCTTATCATCTTGTGACATAGTCAAAGAAAGCTTTACTAAGTTTTTGCCTTATGGTCTCGAGATCTCTGTGGGTGATGTATAACTAAGTGTTGTATTCATATTGTTTGATGAACTTTTGAGTTAACAATAGCCAATCACTTTTAATTTTATCCTCAAGGTCAAAGAACCATGCTTTTGGTCCTTCCTCTAGTGATGTGAAGAAGAATTAAACAATCTGAGATTCTATAAGCTTTATGGCAGCTATGAAAGTAGTATATTGTCTTAGATGGACCCTTGGATCCCTAGTTCTATCAAACTTAGAAAACTTTGGTAGTTTAAAATCATCTACAAGTGGTTCATCTTTGAACAATGCCAGGTCAGTAAAGCTTTTAGAGCCATGGATTCCTTTGTCTTTAAAAGAAAATTCCAACTAAGCCATTATATTAGCCAATATTTTAACCTCCCCTACCAATTTCGGCTTGGTTATGTCAATAATTTTTATAGCTTTTGGTGCATTTGTGAGATCTCAGTAGTAATCATTGTCATCATCAGCTTGAACCGGAGTGCTGGGAATTCCCTTCGCTTTATCTACCCTAAGGTGAACAAATATGAAAGCTTCAATCAATGGTGTATTATTCTCATCTCAAGCATTTCTAGCCTTGATTTGGGCTTAGAGGATTTCAGCTATGGTTCCATCAGTGAGCAAATTTTGGATCCTTCCTTTTAGTTTGTCTCTACATTACTAACAAGAGGTATCTTTTTGGTCACTCGTGTTTGAATATTGTATTCCTAAGTATTTATCAAGGTTAGCTAAATGAATGATGCATGATGTGTGCTTGCAAAAGAAAAGGAGAGCATGTATGTATGGAGTGGATGCAAAACCCTATAATGAAAGATGATCTTTGCTGCAAGAAATAGTGGATAGTACATGCTATCTATATGCATGTAATGTATTCATTATTGATCTTAGAAAGCTGGTTAGTATTTCCTATATAGTGAACAAACTAATCATAAGCAAGCTCTTGCTTCCAACCTAATTCCTCTAAGAGGTCATTCAGTTTCTTTCTTAGGTGGGTTTTAAACTTATAGCCATTGGGGGACTATAGTTCCACTCTTGGAACTAGGATATTTTGATTTATATGGATAAGAACCAAAAGGTAAATTGAGGAATGATACTCAAATGTACTTTAGGTAATCATATGATGTCGATGTGAGGGTCAATTATCAGGCTTCAAATGATGACTATAGCCCATATTCACCCATATGTATAAGGCCAAGGTCAATCAGAAGGGGTCTGAGTTCTTGCCTCCATATCAATATTCGATATGTTTACCAGAAGTCATAAAAATATCATTTGATAATTTACAGTTTGATTTTGACAATATAAAGGTCCATAATCTAGTTAAATTCCTAACTCGTCATTTGATCTAATAAGAATAAATAGACGAAGTCTAGTAGGTTCTGTCATCGAGAGATGTCATTATTTGTTAGTTTGTATAAACTATTCAAGCTGAGGTTCATTGATGGAGTTTCCACAAGTATATGGATTCGTACAAGTAGTAATTAAATATCGATCCCACAGAGATTGCAGATTGACTATAGTGATACTAGTTGTGTTTGTTTGTTTAAATAATGAATAAGGGTATTTTGAATTAAACTAAAAATTAAACTAAGACAAAACACAAAAATCACGATCAAATAACAATCACTTTAGAGAGTTAAGGTTCTTATCACTAATTCAACCTTTATTTAAGATAAATTAACTGCTAAGCCATACCTAACCTTAATCCAATTTGAGGGTTTCTCAAGAATCATAGGCTTTCCTCCTAAGACAACCCTATGATTAACCAAGTAAATTGATGTTCTTAGATTTAAAGCTCTCACCTACTAAGTGTTTGGTTAACCCAATCTAAGCACCAACCCTTAATCAATATTAGTTGCTTAAGTGTTTCTCAACTGAGAAAGCATCTAACATGTTATTGTTTAAATCCAATACAACCCATCTCTTGATCAAGTTTTATTGTGTATATTCAATCAAAGGGTGATCAATCCTAAAAAGACATTAAGTTCAATAACAACCAAAGGATTTGGATTAATAGCCTAGGTTTAATTGTGATTAGCCCATGGTTGAATTGCAACAAGAACCCTAACTAAGAATTTAACTACTCATGTTAATTGTAAGAGACAAAGAAGAAGAATAAAAGAAAATATACATCATCATTAAATTAAAATTAAGAATGAATAAACACAATTCAATTGAATAAACCCCCTGTTCAATAAGAAGGTTGATGTTCTTCAATTCTTATTCTCAAATCTCCAAACTAACATAAATAAGAAAAATCCTTGTTTTCTCAAAACTGCTCTAAGAAAAATTATATCTCCAAAAAGTGATTATAAAAAAATAATAATAATCCTCTTCCTCTTCATCTTGCTCTACAAGTGCAGGCGGGATAAGCAAAGCTCTCCCAATATGATAAATTCTTACCATTCCCATGGATTCCATTATGCCAGTGTCAATGAAGTGACGACCCGGGACCTTTTCAAAAGGCATGTTCTCGATGTCAAAGTTTAAGTACTTGGCTATACATATTACTAGGCCTTCCACTTTAATAGCCCCAGTAGCTTTTATAGCAACATCTCTCAATTTCCCGGCTAAAGCATGATAGACATCAATTTTTTTATCATTCACCATACAATATAAAATGTTTAGCTCATTGGTAGTAATCATAGAGTCACCCTCTTTCCTTGGAAATAAAGAATGTGCCATGAGCCTATGAAGGTACTTGAGTGCGAGCAATTGAATCCTTGATTCTTTTGCTGACTGAGCCTTATATAAAACACCCCTTTCCTTGTTTAATTCTCTTCAAAACTCATTCCTATCATATGTGACATTAACATCATTATTTTTGGGAAAATGAAATACATTATTGAGTTCAAATAAGCTTAGAGTATGCTCCTTATTCCCCAAATAAAAAGTACGCATAAGGGTATGATCATTAAACTTAAAAGAAGAGAGAAATTCACAAGTGGGGATGGCATAAGAAGGATTTTGCATTAAAATAAAATCATTCCACCCCCTCCTATGAACATAGAAATTAATCTTGTCTAACAACCCAATTTCAATCAAGGATGTGGCACTCAAATATCTATTTGGCATAATCTTCCTATTCATCTTTGCTTGAAACTTATTCCTATGCTCACCATGCCTAAATTGAATTTGAGAGGGGAAAGGTTTTACCATTTGTTCCTCTTCAGCACCAGTCAAATTATTGGAAGTTCCACTATGTCTTGCTCTTTTGGAAGGATTAGTTTGCTTCCTTGCTATGCCCTTCCTTCTTTGATCTTTCTCCATGAGACTTCCTTAAAAAGAATTGAGAGAATATGTAGAGTGGAGAATGGTGTAGAGAATGATTTTGTAGAGAGGAAGTGAGTGTTTATATAGAGAGTGGGATGACGGGGAATTGGGTCAAATTTAATGAGAAATTGAAAAGTTGGTCAAGATTTAGGTTTTCTAGGGCTTGGGAAGTGGAAAAGTAGTCAAAATTGGAGTCCCTAGGGTTTTGGGTAAGTGTGGAGTGTTGGGAAGTGGAAAATCCCACTTAAAACAAAATTTTGTATCTTTTCTAAAAGTTAGGTTTGTCTCATCACACGGCCATGTGCGAAATGCACATAACCATGTGTCGAGTTCTGGTGTCGTAAGGTGCATGACCATGTGCAAAATGCACATGGTTGTGTGACCTGATTATTTAGAAGTGACGACACAAGACGCATGGCCATGTGCAAAATATGCATGGCCGTGTGACCTGTACATACATACTTCAGAAATTTGCTGAATTAAAAATTCAACACACATAGACAAGCAATGCATCATAAATTTAAATTGCAAGTCACTCAAAACAAAAATTCCATAAAACATTTAACTCACAAGACCTCTTCTATCCAACCTTTCTTTCATTCCCTGAAATGCACCAGAAACAATCATAAAAAAAAAAGAATAAACTTGCAAAAACGTACAAAATATAACAAACAATAAAAACAAAAAATACAAATACAAATAAAAAATAATCTTGGTTTAGCCCCTAAGAAGAGCTCTTTTAATGGTCCATGAGCTAGACCATCAGATTGATCATCCAGTTAATTCCTTCAAGTATGAAACTTGATGGAACTCCTCAAATGTGCTTCTATTGTATAGCTTTAACCTTTGCCTATTCACTTTGAATGTGTCTCATCTTGTGTTGCTTAATTCCATAGCTCCATGAGGATATGAATGAGTCACTATATACGGTCCTGTCCATCAACTTTTCAACTTTCTAGGAAACAATTTGAGCCGTGAGTTGAACAACAAAACTTGATCACCTTCCTTAAACTTCTTAATTCTTACTCTTGCATCATGCCATCTCTTAGTACGTTCTTTATAAATCCTTGAATTTTCATAAGCAGCTTCCCTTATCTCTTCAAGTTCATTCAACTATACCATTCTTCTCTCAGCTACCTTCCTAAAGTTAAAATTCAAGGCTTTCACTGCCCAGTAGGAAGATGACATGCTTTGCCATAAACCACCCTTAAGGGAGACATCCCAATAGGTGTTTTGTAAGTTGTTCTATATGCCCACAAGGCATCATCAAGCTTCCTTGCCCATTCTTTCATTGACTTACTTACTATTCTCTCCAAAATCTTCTTCAACTCCCTATTACTTACCTCAACTTGGCCACTAGTTTGCGGGTGATAAGGTGTAGCTACCTTATGCTTAACACCATAGCGAGCTAATAAAGCTTCCATATTCCTATTACAAAAGTGTGTTCCCCCATCACTTATGATGACTCGAGGCATTCCAAATTGAGAGAATAACTTCTTTAAGAACTTGCAAACAACCCTTGCATCATTGACTACTCATGCCTGAGCTTCCACCCACTTGGAAACATAATCCACGCTAACAATAATATACTTGTTACCATTTGACGCTGAAAATGGTCCCATGAAATCAATGCCCCAAACAAAAAAAATTTCCAACTTTGGAATTCCATATTGGAGCATTTCATCCTTTTTTGAAATGTTTCCACTCCTTTGGCATGCGTTATAATGCATTATAAAATCTCTAGCATTTTAAAAAATTGTCGACCAATAGAACCCTATTTCAATAACCTTCGCAGCTATTCTTTGTGGTCTATAATGTCCACCATTGACCCTCCCATGATAGTGTTGTAAGATGTCTCATGTTTCCTCATATGTTACACATCTCCTCACTATGCCATTATTGTAAAGTTTCCATACAAATGGCTCATTCCAAATATAGAACTTAGCTTCATGAATCAACTTTTTCTTTTGTTGAGAGGTGAACTCTTTTGGAATTTCACCCATTAATAAAAAATTTGCTATATCAACAAACCAAGGAGCACCCTTAAATCCTATAGTGAAAAGCATTTCGTTAGGGAACATCTCCTTAATAGGCTCTTGTTTATCACTTTCCTTGTGTTTTAACTCCAACCTTGAAAGATGATCAGCTACTACATTTTCAGCTCCTTTCTTATCTCTGATCTCAATATCAAACTCTTGCAACAGAAGTACCCATTTCATGAGCCTCAGTTTTGAATCCTTTTTATTCATTAAATACTTCAATGCTGCATGATCTGTGTATATAATTGCCTTAGATCCAAGGAGGTATGATATGAACTTATCAAAAGCAAATATAATAGCTAGCATCTCCTTTTCTGTAGTAACATAATTCAATTGAGTATCTGTTAATGTTTGACTCGCATAATAAATCACATGCAACGTATTCTCCTTTCTTTAGCCAAGAACGACTCCTATTGCATGATCACTGGCGTCACACATTAGCTCGAATGGTAGAATCCAATCTCGTGCTATCACTATAGGAACAGAAACAAGTGCTTGTTTCAACCTGTTAAAAGCCAATTTGCAGTCATCAGTAAAATCAAAAGGTGAATCTTTTTCAAGTAACTTACAAAGGAGTTTTGAGATTTTTGAGAAATCCTTGATAAATCACCTATAGAAACCTGCATGACCAAGAAAACTCCTAACTCCTTTAACATTTGTGGGGTACTACAGCTTCTCAATTGCCTCCACTTTGCTTTATCAACCTGAATGCCTTGAGCTGAAATCTTGTGTCCAAGTACAATACCTTCATCTACCATGAAATGACACTTTCCCCAATTCAGCACCAAATTTTTTTCCTCACAATGTGCTAGAACTTGCTCTAAATTGCTCATACATCCTTCAAATGAGTTTCCATAGATAGAAAAATTATCCATGAAAACATCCATGATCTCTTTCATGAAATCTGTAAATATAGCCATTATACATCTCTGAAAAGTTGTAGGAGCATTACATAACCCAAATGGCATCCTCCTGTATGCAAATGTGCCATAAGGACATGTAAAGGTGGTCTTCTCTTGATCTTCTGGAGCTATTGCAATTTGATTGTAGCCTAAATAACCATCTAGGAAGTAGTAAAAAGCATGTCTTGCTATCCGCTCCAACATTTGATAAATAAAGGGTAATGGGAAATGGTCTTTCCTTGTGGATGAGTTTAGTTTCCTGTAATCAATGCACACTCTCCATCCATTCACAACTCTTGTAGGAATGAACTCTCCTTTCATATTTTGCACATTCATTATTCCCCCTTTCTTCAGCACACACTGAATTGGGCTAACCCAAGAACTGTCAAAGATTGGATAAATAATTCCTACATGAAGTAGTTTGACCACTTCTTTCTTTACCACCTCTTGCATGTTCGGGTTGAGCCTCCTCTATCTTTCAATGGTTGGCTTGTGTCCATCCTCCATCAAAATCTTATGCATGCAATAAGAGGGACTTATTCTTCTTATATCCGAAATCTACCAACCAATTGCCTTTATTTTCCTCTTTAGCATGTTCACCAATAAATCCTCTTGCTCCTTACTAAGTTTAGAAGATATAATCATAGGTAAAGTTTGGTCATCACCAAGAAAAGTGTATCTTAAATATTGAGGTAACAACTTTAAGTCTAGTTTTGGTGGTTTTATGATTGAGGGTGGTGTGGGTTCAGTGTTTGGTAGTTGTATGTGTGGTTGGTGCGGGTATTTAAGAGTCACTTCTTCTTGAGAAGATTGTACCTATAAGAACTTCTCAACATTCTCAACTTCTAAAGATTGTGCCAACCTCCGTCGTTGGACTTCATTCACACATTCATCAATGACTTTAACTCGCGCAAAATTTTTGTCATAGGGATATTTTATAGTTTTATAAATATTAAACTTACAGCTCTCATCCCCCACTCTTAATATAAGAGTTCCATTATAGACGTCAATTATTGCTCTAGTAGTGTAAAGGAATGGCATACCAAGGATTAGTGGAACCTCCTCATCTTATTCAAAGTCAAGGACTATAAAATTCACTAGAAAAATAAATTTTCCAGCCCTTACTAACACATCCTCCACTATCCCTTCTAGTTCTTTCATTGTCCTATCTGCAAGTTGCAATCAAATGGTTGTAGGTTTTGCTTCACCTAATCCTAATTTCCTATAAATAGACAAAGGCATAAGATTAATTAAAGCTCCAGAATCACATAAAGCTCTTTTAAAATTTAAATTTCCCATAGAACAAGGAATAGTGAGACTCCTTGGATGCTTCCCTTTTAATAAAAATTTCTTTGAGATGATAGCACTACACTCTTTTGTGAGTGTGATGGTCTCACATTCTTGCAGCTTCTTTTTGTTGGAAATCAGTTCCTTGAGAAATTTAGCATGCTTAGGCATTTGCAAAAGACATTCCACCAGAGGCATGTTGATGTGGAGTGCTTTAAACCTCTCTAGAAATTTAGCAAATTGTTGATCATGCTCCTGTTTCTTCAATCTTTGAGGATATGGAGCTGGAGGTTTGTAAGGTTTCACTAGTGGTGGTGTAGGTTTCTCCACTACTCGTTCTTTATTGTTGTTATCACCTTGCAGCTTCTCCTCTATTTGCACTTCAACCCATTCATCCTCTTGCTCTTTCTCCTCTTCCTTATTCTTTTCATGCTCATATTCTATTATTGCTTTTAGGATTTGTATCTCTGTTCCACTTCTTAAGGTGATAGCCTTCAACTGTTCTTTTGGATTCTTCTCAGTGTTGCTTGGCAAAGAACCTTGATTCCTCATTGACAAAGAATTTGCCAACTGCCCCATTTGCACCTCTAAATTATGAATAGAGGAAGAGTGGTTCTTGAACATAAACTGAGTGTCTTGATACATTTTCTCAAATCTGCCTTCCAACCTTTTTGTAACTTCATCTTCTTGATTCATTTTTATGGACATCACATACATGAACTTCTCCAACTTACTCTCTAGAGAACTCCTAAAAGATGAATTTTTTTCTTGGTGGTAATTTGGTTGTTGGTGTTGCACATTATACCCTACAAAACCAGGTGGTGTTTGTGGCCTCCACTGGTTGTTCCCTTGATTACTCCAAGAGAAATTAGGATGATTTCTCCAACTTGGATTATATGTGTTACCATGCACTTGGTTCTACTGTCCTTTAAATTTATTCATAAAGTTTACATTCTCCATGGATAAGCTTTGCATCACCTGACACTCTATAGTTAGATGACTACCCTGACATAATTCACAAGAGAAAGATAATTTAGATATGGCATTGATATTCATTTTATCCATTCTTTTAGATAAAGCATCCATCTTTGCATTTAACATCATCAAATTGTCCACTTCAATTGCTCCCCCTCTTTTTGGAATAGCTCTCGCACTAGACAAGAGGCTTTGAGTATTAGCCATTTCTTTAAAAAGCTCTAAGGCATCTTCTGGTGTCTTAGACATGATAGTTCCTCCTGCTGATGCATCTATGTTTACTCTCACTACGGGATTGACACCCTTGTAAAAAGACTGTGCCAAATCCCATGAAGGAATCAGCTATGGTGGACATTGTTGCTGAAGATCCTTGAATCTATCCCAACACTCATAAAGACTTTCATCATCTTTTTAATAGAAAGAGTTGATTTCATTTCTAATTTTGAGTACTTTAGCTGGTGGAAAGTACTTATTGAAAAAGGCTGTATAAAGCTCTTGCCATGTATTTATGGAGTTAGGTGCTAAACTAGTGAACCATCTTTTTGCTCTATCCATAAAGGAAAATGGAAAAAGGATGAGCCTGATTGCTTCTGGCTAGACTCCATTCATCTTGAAGGTCGAACAATACTCTAAAAATCTTGTCATGTGACCAATTGGATCCTCATGTGGTAAGTCACTAAACTATGAGTTTTGAATCATTTGGATCATGGCAGGTTTGATTTCAAAGTTGTTTGCAGCAACCGCCGGCCTCACAATTGGAGTTTGGTTTCCTTGGACATTAGGACTCACAAAGTCCCTCATAGTTTTGTGGGCAACGTGCCCATTTTGGTCATCTTGCCCATTGTTTGCTTCCCTACCTCCCAGAGGCAGGTTTCTTTCATCTTCCCCTCCATTCATCCTATCTCTATTCTGTCTTCTCCTTCTATGAATAGTTTTCTCAATCTCTAAATCAAGTGGTATTAACTGGACTACTTGTCTGCTTGCACCATGCATTGTATGCATACAACAACAAGAGTTCCTGTAAAACTAAAAAAAAAACAAAAACAAAAGTAAAAAAAATAACATCTAAATCAAACAACACAAAATTCTCAATAATATCAATTTGGCAATCCCTAGTAATGGTGCCAAAAACTTAATGGGGTTTCTGCAAGTATACGGATTCATACAAGTAGTAATTAAATATCGATCCCATAGAGATTGCAGATTGACTACAGTGATACTAGTTGTGTTTGTTTGTTTAAATAACGAAAAAGGGTATTTTGAATTAAACTAAAAATTAAACTAAGAAAAAACAAAAAAATTACAATCAAATAACATTCACTTTAGAGATCTAGGGCTCTTATTACTAATTCAACCTTCATTTAAGATAAATTAACTACTAAGCCATACCTAACCTTAATCCAATTTGAGGGTTTCTCAAGAATCATAGGCTTTCCTCCTAAGACAACCCTATGATTAACCAAGTAAATTAACGTTCTTAGATTTAAAGCTCTTGCCTACTAAGTGTTTGGTTAACCTAGTTTAAGTAGCAACCCTTAATCAATATTAGTTGCTTAAGTGTTTCTCAACTAAGAAAGCATCTAACATGTTATTGTTTAAAACCAATACAACCCATCTCTCGATCAATTTTTATTGTGTATATTCAATCAAAGGGTGATCAATCCTAAAAAGACATTAAGTTCAACAACAACCAAAGGATGTAGATTAATGGCTTAGGTTTAATTATGATTAGCCCATGGTTGAATTGCAATAAGAACCCTAACAAAGAATTTAGCTAATCATGTTAATTGTAAGAGACAAAGAAGAAGAATAAAAGAAAATAGACATCATCATTAAATTAAAATTAAGAACGAATAAACACAACTAAATAGAATAAACCCCCTGTTCAATAGGAAGCTTGATGTTCTTCAATTTTTATTCTCAAATCTCCAAACTAACATAAGCAACAAAAATCCTTATTTTCTCAAAACTGCTCTTAAAAAAATGTGTATATCAAAAGTGATGAATAATAATCTTGTCTCCCCTTTATTTCTAGTGGCTACCCTCTTATAAAACCCTAATTACCAGCCCTAGGGTTACAGCCATGCAAAATCTCCATCTTGTCCCTCATGAGTTAGCAATTAAATTTGACTCTGAATTTTCCAATCACCAGGTCACACGGCCGTGTGCAAAATGTGCATGGCCGTGCACATCACTTTTTTAGCATTTTAGCATATTGACCTCCATTGCTTTTTAGGCTCACTTCAAGTGCTCATGGCTCCCATGTAACCTTCCTCTACTATTCTTTGACTTCCCTAAATACATAAAAATCAACCAAAAATAAACCAACTAATATGTAAAAATAAATAAACACACAAGACATGCAGTAAGTACTCAACTAAATAAAAACTGAATAAAAGAAACACAAACTTAACTGAAATTGAATTTTTCCTAACACAAAAACTACTTAAAGAAATGCATTTTTCACACTCATCATACATTATTATTATCATTCCTCATGCTTCGGGCTCATACAAAGTAAATGAGAATCACATAGGTCTAAGCATAAAAATTATGTGAAAATTGACATTATGATGTTATTTAGTGATAAACACTAGGAAAGTCATGTTATTTATGAATATCATGTTAAAAGGATAGTGTTAGGACAAGGATAGCATGCACAGCTTGGTGGAATCCTAGTGGATGTTACTACTAGCTTATCTATATAAGCTAAGTCAGGGTGAAAGGCTAAGGGTTCCTTTAGTGAGAATGCCCCCATATGAGTAGGGTTACGAACTTCTGTCAGTAAGTCTAGCATTCTTTTGATAACTTAGTTGCCCCCCTTTAGGACTTGGGTTACAAACTTTAGTTAAATGGGTCTAGCGAATGTACGAGTAAAGACTAAATTTAATAATACCTATCTTCATCATCATATGACTTAAGTGGAATCATGGTGGCAATGTCATTTAGTATTATCAAGGTTTTAGGGGCCAGTGGTGCACGTGTGATGTGTAGTGGAAATGCAGTGATGGGGGGCTCTATATGATTGAGTATTGCATAATGAGAAATAGTCATTTTTGAGTTGATCTCTCTTACTTAGAAATCCCCACTGGAGTCACCATTATGAGTGACTTAAAATTTCTTTTTCTTCCATGTTCATTGGAATGTAGGTCTGAGTTTTTGGAGTTTCTCTATTTCTAAGGGACATGGCAATTTTACTGAATAGGGACTAATGATTGGTCTTAGGAGGAACGAGATGCTTTTTGATTTTATGGAGTCGCCAATTAATTTTTAGAAAATTAGGAAAAGAAAGGGACAACATTGGGTCACTCAACAATTATTGCCCTCAATAGAGTTTTTTGAGTTTGGGGGATTGCATCTACTTTTTGACTATATGTCATTATACGATATTCAATGTATAGCTAGCTACCGCAAAACCATAGTTTAAGTAATAACAGTTTATATAGCATTCACACAATACATCAGATAGTGGAAGATAACAAAGCTGAAATATTATTATTACTTTACTTTCCTAATAAAATATGTATAAAAGGAAAAAAGATTATGGAAAAGTAAATTTAGATTAGATATAATAGACCTACAAGGTTAGCATGACTATGCACGTAGCTTGCTTGATCACATGAATAATAGGAGAAGCGATGGACACTTAATCACTTGAAAGAGTAAGCAAAATGTACACAATCATGTATGTTTGCAGTGATTATTTATACTATGATGACATATAATGATGATATAAGGGATGCGTAATGGCATCATTAGACCGTGAACATGATAACTCTAGTTCAGAATGTTTACCTTTCACATTATTGATATTTATAATATGGTTTCACATTTCAAAACTAGAGGATGTAAATTGATGATATGAGATGAGCAAAATGAAGCATAAATTATTCATATAGCATACAGATTACTTGTCTTATCATGCAAGCACAATAATATTCACAAATGCGGGCAACAGTAAAATAAAATGTAGTACGATAAAATAAACATGCTAAAATAATTAGTTGCCCTTATACTCAATTAAGCTTGTGTGAGTTTTGAAGCTTTTGCTTTAAGGGATTAGTAAGCTTTCCTAGTTGAGAGGTTCAAAATGACGTGTAACTGCATGCTTGATGCATGGTTACATGCACATTCGCACATTATGCACTCCATTTGGGGCTTTTTTGGGCTATTTTGAGTTTGTTCCTAAGGTTTTTGGGCTTTTTTGGACATGTTTTTATTATTGGTTTTGTCTAATTCAGCTTTGATTTTAGCGCATGACACCTAGGGGTCTTTACACGTGCTGATCCTTGGGTTGTTTTAGACTATTTTAGGAGCACTTATAAAGGTTTTAGAGCCTTCCAAATGCATTCACAAAGTTTGTTTTATCAAAATCCATTTCTAGCTTTTCATGAAGTTAGGTCCCGATCTAATGAAATGAACACTAGCTCAATAAACTGCATATTTAGAGAGAAGATTCTCAAAATAAGCCTCTTACTATTATGATAATTCATATTTCATAAGATCAGAGTGCAGCATAATGGCTTGATGATCGAATTTGCACACTGGTAGGGTCAGTTATGGTTTTAAGGTTGCACACTTCAGGGGTATTACAAATGAGCAAACTCTAGTCTTTTTAAAGATTTGTTTCATCATTGGACCTTTGTAGGGATAGTCAAATTTGAGGTATGACACTATGGTCACTCTAATATTTTCCATGATAAGAGAAGAAGGAGGCAAACTTCAATGTTGCATTTCAGCCAAAGAATGTGGGAACCATTATAAAGGCAATGTACAAGTAAAAAGTAAGAAGGTTCAACTTTATATGTATGAATATGAACTCTTTAAAATGAAGACTCAAGAATCAATCATAGAAATGACAAACCATCTTAATTCTCTTATTACCACCCTCAAGCAACTTGGAAAACATTTCTCTAAAGAAGAAATAAATAATAAGATTCTAAAAATCCTACCTAAGAAGTATTGGGAATCTTAGGTTACTTCAATTAAAGAAGCTCAAGACCTTATTTACCCTCTCAATCGATGTGCTTATTGGAAAGCTCCTTACATATGAGCTAACAATTAATTAAAAAGGTAAAGGAAAAAAAAAAGAAAAGGAAGAGAAAAAGAGCATAGCATTGAAAGCTTCATAAGAAGAAAGTGAAGATAAAAGCATTGAAGATTATAGTGATGAAGATTGTGATATTGCCATGCTCACTAGGAACTTTAAGAAGTTTTTTAGAAATAAAAAAATTCTTGAGAATAAGAGAATTTAACGAGAAGTATGAAGGGGAAGGTAAGAAAAAAACTAAAGAAGCTACTTGTTATGAATGCAAGAAAACTAGTCACATCCAAAGTGAATACCCCAAACTCAAATTCAAGAACAAAGGACCAAAGGAGAAAAGAAAAGCCTTCAAAGCTACATGGGATGACTTCTCCAAATCGAAAATGGAAGATGAGCAACAAGAAGTGGCCAATCTTTGCTTTATGGCTCTTGAAAATGGAAATGAGGTACCCTTTACTTTTAACTTTTTTATGATGATTATTGTGAATATGATGATGATAATGAGATCTCTATTGTGAGCAAACATTTGCTTAAATACAAAAGCTTATTTTTTACGAAGAAGTATTATAAGCATGAGCTAATAAGTTTAACCAAGGAATTCAAAAATCTAAAGAATGAATTTTCTAAACTTGTTAAATCACATGATAAACTTGCTAATGATTTATAATTTTCTAATTCCTTGGAAGAGCAACTCAAATGAGGTGTTAGAATAAAAAAATTCCATCTCCAAATTCAAAAAGGCAAAGAAAAGTTTAGATAATCTACTTGACTCTCAAAAACTCTATGGAAATACTCATGGAATTAGACATGTGAATGGAATGCCCTCTTCCTTATCATCATCTTATATTATATTTGTTAAAGCATCAAGTAATTATGTTCCCTCAACATCTAAAACAAGTGAGACTCAAGTTTTAAAAACTAAGAAGTCTAATATATCAAATAATAAAGGGAAGTCTCTCATAACACAACCTTCATTGACACATAGAGGTAAACCATATGTTAGAAGACTATAACCTAAACATGCTTATATATACACTAGACACTACACTCCTAAGCATGTTGCATATACTTATAAAAATACTCATTGCCATTATTAATACATGTCCCAGTCTCATCATAAAACACAAAGGGATTTTAGGAGACATACACAACAACAATTCCAAAGGCATGTCTCATTTACTAGATAATCATATATTCCTAAGAAAAATAAATTTACAAATGTTGAGTGCTCTTATTATATGATCAAAGGACACACTAACAATATGTTCTTCTATAAAAGACTGCACATGAAATCACTTCTTTTGAATTATCTTACGACTAACGAACTTAGACTAAAAAAGGCTTGGGTTTAAAAGAATTTTTAAATTGTCTTATGTAGGTGTGTTTAAAGTCCACAAGAACAAAAAGTAAGTGGTATCTTGATATTGGATGTTCAAGACATATGATGAAAGAAAAAGAGCAATTCAACAAGCTTGATTCTAAGAATGTAGGACATGTCACTTTTAGAGACAATGCTAAAGGAATAATTATAGACATTAAAGAAATTGGTAACTCTTAATCCTTATCTATACACTATGTGTTTTTTATTAATGGTTTCAAACACAATTTGCTTAGTATAAGTCAATTATGTGATATAGGAAATAAGGTCACTTACTAGTATAGAAATTTCTTTGTTACTAGTCTTGATAAAGACAAAGTAATTTTTTGTGGAGAAAGAATTGGCAATGTTTATGTTATTGATTTGAATAAGATTGGTAACAAAGATATCAAATGTATAATGTCTATTGCCCATGACACATGGACATGTCATAGAAGGTTAGGACATGCAAACTTTAAGCTTTTAAATGATCTTTGTAGACATTAACTTGTTATCAGTTTCCTAGACTTGAATTCTCTAAGGATAAACATTGTGATGCTTGTCAAAAGGGAAAATAATCCAAGTCTTCATTCAAGCTCAAGAATGTAGTGTCAACCTCTAGACCACTTCAACTTATACATATGGATTTATTTAGACTAACTAGAGTTGCTAGTCTTAGTGGTAGGCACTATGCTTACATTTTGGTTAATGATTACTCTAGATACACTTAGGTTTGTTTTCTTGCTCACAAGAATGATGATTTTAAAGCTTTTGAAATTTTTTTAAAAAGAGTTCAAATAGAAAAAGGATTTTGCATTTCATCTATTAAAAGTGATCATGGAACCAAATTTGAAAATAAATTCTTCAAAACCTTTTGTAATGAAAATGTTATTTCATATACTTTCTCTTCCACTAAAACACTTTAAAAAAAATGGGGTTATTGAAAGGAAGAATATGACTTTAGTGGAAATGTCTAGAACAATGCTTAATGAGTATAATTTACCTCATACTTTTAGGTGAATGTTGTTAACACTTCATCTTACATTGCAAATAGAGTCTTTAAAAGACCAATTTTGAACAAAACTTCTTATAGGCTTTGTAACAATAGAAAACCAAAAATCTATTATCTTAAAGCATTTGCATGCAAGTACTTTATATTAAACACCATGGATAATCTTAGGAAATTTAACTCCAAAGCAGATAAAGGAATTTTCCTAGGCTAGGCCACCTCTAGCAAAGCATATAGAGTTTTTAATAAAAGAACATTAGTAGTTAAAGACATAATGCATGTTGTATTTGATGAACCAAACTTGATCTTAGAAAGGATGTTTGTAGTGTTAACAATTTTGTAGATGAGCATGTGGATGTGAACACTCAAGAAGAAAATGTTAGCAAACCTTTAGAGTTAGAAGATCCTACAAAGGAGGATGATAAGGAGATACATTTACATGAAGAATCCGCAAGCATATGTTGCATTCAAAACTCGTAAGTGCACGGATTGTGAATTATAGTACTAAAGATATCATTCCCATGAGGATTGAATATTGAATACTAATATTTAAACTTATGTTTCGAGCTAGGAAATCAATAAAGTAATTAAGAAAACCAAAATATAAATTGAAACAACTGAAATTAAAAGAAAATTAAATGATAAAAACATAGAGCTTAGGTTTAGTTTCACTATTCCAATCAGATCATAAGCACTTAATTATTAAACACTTTGATTTTAGTTAAGGATAATTGTTCTAAAATACTTAAAGACTCTCTCAAGTTCAATTCAACATGTTAAGATTGAAGTTTAACCTACTTTTGTGATTAAAAAGTTAATCAAAACTTATTAAGTTCCTTAACAATTAATTTACCACTATAGACCCTACCTACTATCATGGTCCCCTGAAGAGCTTGCCTACTCTCATGGTCTAAGTCCTATGAATCTTAAGCTAGTAAATTCCCTTAAATTTAGTTGGTTAATTTACCCATAAACATGTAATCAAATAGGCTTAGAATTATAACAAGACATTAAGCTCAACACATAGAATTAACTGAAAATCAAATTAATAAACTTGTGTTCAATCACATCATTGAATAACTACTCCTAGCCTAAACCATAAAAAGATTTTAGACAAACATGGCTTTAAAAAAAGTTACAAACATAAAATAAATAATAAGAGAATGAAGAAAAAGAAGAATAGATAAAACTCGTTTGAACGTGCTTCAATCTTCAATCCTTGTTGAGCTCTTCAATACCTAAAATGGCTCTCCTTAACCTAGAATTAAAATTCTCTATTCATAGAGGAAACTACCCTAAATTCATCTAAGGACCAAAAAAAAAAGTTTTCTCCATCAAAACCTCCTTGAATTATGAAAATAACTCCATAAAATAGCTCCTTAATTATTAGCTTGAATCCTATACTCTTTATGAAAATAAAATACCTAAAAAAATATACAAAAAATGCATAAATTAACTAGGAAACTAAAAAGGAAATATAACTAAGCTAATAAACTAAAATCCTAATAAAACACTAAATATAAATAATGAAATATAAAGAAACACTAATAAATCCTATAGAAATTAAATAGAAAAACTATGCAGTAATAGACATTAATAGCGTATGGAATTATTCAAGTAGCAAAATAAGATATCATCCCATAGAGATTACAAACTGAGTATTGAAATCCTAAATGTGTTTGTTTATTTAAACATTGAATTTTGGTTTGAAAATCAAATCAAAATAAATAAAATAAATCTTAATTTAACAATCAAATTTAAAGCTAGGGTTCTTATCATCAATTTAACCTCCTAAGATCAATTAACATCTAAATCAAATATAACTTAGTTCAATTAGAAAGCATCTTTAGAATCATAGACTTTCCTCTCAGAAAAATCTATAATTAATTGAATACAAATAATTTAGTTTTATAGCTCTCACTTACTAAGTGTTTAGCACAACTTTTATTCAATATTAATTGTCTAAATGTCTCTTAATTAAGTAAACAATTAATAAGTTATTATTTGAATTCAATAGAACCCTATCTCTCAATTAAGTTTTGAAGTGTAAATTCAATTAAAGGGTGATCAATCCTAAGATAACATTAAGTTCAACAACAATAAATGAACTACGATTAATGATTTAGATGCAATATAATAAGCACATGATTAAATTGAAAAAAGAACCCTAAAGATATATCTAGCTACTCATGTTAATAGAAAGAGAAGAAGATGAAGTATAAAAGAAAAATCCAAACATTATTACTTAAGAGAAAATAAATACAAAAGAGTTTTATAAAAAAAAACTCCATTTACCACTTAATCAGCTGCAAATAAAGGACTTGTTTCCTCCAAACTTTAAAACTAATTCCCTAACTTAACATAAGATCTTGAATCAAAACCAACTTGGATTCTTAAGAAAAGAAATGTAAAAAATGATAAAAGATTATTCTATGATGATCCCCAAGATGATCCAATGTTCTCATGGGGACTCCCTTTTATGGACCCTAGCCCCCAACATCTCTCAATTTGTTACAATTCAAACTCCATGAAATCCCCCTAAATCAGTAGCTCAAATTTTGAATTTAAAAAGTTTTTATAATAGCATGCACAACTGTGTGCACCCACACATATGGTTGCGCAAGAACAATCTTCTTTAAATGTGCTAAATCACGCTTGGCTGTATTGGTTTCTTAGCATTCAAGCATGGCTATGTGCACCTAGATGTGTTTCTATGCATGAATAGATTGCCTTTTAAAAATCCACTTTTCTTTAAGATTTTAACTTGTGCTTCCTCCAAATTTAAACAAAATTTAAATAAAAATTAACTTAATGAACTTAAAAATCAATAAAATCTTAACAACTAAACAAAATTATGAAAAATAACTAAAAGATCTAAGAATTAATTAAATATGCAACTAATTAGATTTTAATCCCATAGAAAGTAGTGTTCAAAACATAAGGTTTTTCATACTTATCAAATTCCCCTATACTTGAGCTTTTGCTTGTCTTTAAGCAAAATAAGAGAATAACCTATTCATATAAAGAATCCAAATCATCAGCTAGTTTTAACTTGACTAACCATTCTAATCTTCCTTTAATATAAAGTTTAAAAACTATAAATTAAAATAATAACTCGAGGTCAAAGATATAGAATTTATCATGTGAAGAGCAAACTCTTCCATTGAATTCATGAAAGTGAGCAATTAACATTCAAGAAAAATGAAAGTAAATAGGAATTATCTTAATACTTAGGAAGTCCAAAATTCAACATATACAAGGCAACCATATAGCACTTATCTTATTTTTTTATTCAAAGTTTTTCTGATCTCAGTATCCCCCACATTTCCTATGATACTTAGTGTGCATACCTCCAAATAGTCCTATTGATACTTTTACTCTAATTTAGAGCATTAGAGTAGAAGGACCATATACGGATTTACAATTAAAATTTTAGCTCCTAATGAGTGTGTTTTATGCTCCATCTTATTTCTTTAAAGAAAAATAGCTCATAGGTGCCTAAGTACATATGAACTAAACTATCCTAAGAGAAGACGTTAAATTCTCACTTACAAGCATCTTTTTTAATTATCAAGGATTCAAATTCAATAATTCAATGGAACAATAAGCATTAAATTCATTAAAAATCAATAATCCCTAACCATAAGTCATTCTTCTAATTTAAAAGTAAAAAATAAAACATTAAAGGAAGATTATTACACTTGCTTAAGAAAAACCAAATTTGATGACATAAACTCTTCATAAGAATAGGTTCAAAAACATAAGTGAAATGAATCTAATCAATATGCATGTGTAAGCACCCAATTTTAGGATGCAATTATGCATGAATGCGATGAAAGCCTCTATGATGACAATTTAACAAAAAATTGACTTATAGTGTTAAGTTTTGCAATTTCAAGGACTAAATTGCAACATTTTTTGGGTCTAATTGTAAAAAATTGACTTTTACAGGGGTATATTTGGAAATGTGCAACTAGAATTATGTAATGCCAATCGATATTACATAATGTCGATCGGCATTATGGAATGCCAATTGGCATTACACAATGCTGATCAATATTATGTAATGCCAATTCACATTACATAATGCTGGTTAACATTTTGGAATGTTGAGGCGCTAAAAAATTTAGTAATTTTTTTCTCACTTTGATTAGTCCAAATTTAATTTATAAATAAATTGATTTGAGTATTTATCTGTAGGTTTTGGTCTAGTATGCATCTCTTATGCGTATAATCTTCTTTTTTAAAGTTAAAATTCTTATCCTATTTTTTGGGAAGGAGGAGATCAGAGCTACTATGATCACATAATTCCTATGATCACGTAAGTGGTTAGCTAAGGAACAATATATAAAAAGAAAATATTGACAGAGAAGAAAAAAAGGGAGGACAAGGGGGACTGGGTAAAAAAAAAAAGAAAAAAAACCCTAATAAACTACTACAATAGAGGTTGATTGAGAAAAGAGAGAAGATCTAACTTGATACTGTCATTTCAAAACCCTTTTTTTTAAAAGAAAAAAAAAAGACAAAAAAGTACTTTCTTTTAAAATTTCCAGAAATCAAGAAAGCACAAAGTCAATTTTCTCAAAACGGTGAAATTCCATTATGAGGGACATTCAAACAACATAAGCACAACATTACTCATCTTTTACTCATTTCTTTTTATTAGTTCTTTCTTTTATATCATTATTTTATTTTTCTTATTTTTTATTTTATTATTTCTGTGTTTTTTATTCAAATTTTATTTTCATTATTTTGTTTTCTTTATTCATTAATTCTAATCTTATTTTTTTATTCTTTGTGTTTCATGATTTTAGTGATGAATGCATGATTGAACCAAGGAAACTCATGGAGAATCCATGAATGAAAGCCAAGAGTGAAGATTCCAATTTAATTTTATTTGGCTCTATTTAGCTTAGTTTAGTTTAGTTTATTTTTTAGGTTTTGAATTTGTTTAATTTGTCTTCTTAAGGGTTGTATTTTAATTTTATTTTCTTTATTATTTTGGTAGATTTTGTAATAGCCCCGATGGTGGGAATAATGAAAATTTAGTTCTCTTATTCTCTTGTTCTTAAAAGTTAATTAGTAAATTAGGTTCAATTTGGTAAACCCTAATTAAAATAAATGGAGGAAGTAGATTAATTTAGATTGCATGTTAATTAATTTAGGTTGCATGTTAATTAAAATTAAGGTTTTTTTAGATAAAATAATTTAATTGCATGGTTGATCTTTTTTTATTTGTTTGTTTTGTTTTATTTTTCATTTTTGGGCTTGATTTTTCTTTTTGTGTTTTGGGCCCTAAGCCTATATTATGCTCTAACCCATTTAAATAATTTTAGGTTTAAGTAGTTCTTTATTAGCCCATCTCATTTAATAGGTCTAGATTTTAATTGAAATGAATTTTAGGCCCATAATTAACTAGATTTAGGTTAGAGATAATTTAGGCCCATTTAGTTAATTAGATATAGGCCTATCTAATTTAATTTAGTTAATTTAGACTTAGCCCATTAAATAAAAGTATTTTCCATAACTTGTAGATTTAAGATCACCTTAGAATTAAAACATGTAGAATTAGACCCACTAATTTAAATATTTTATAACATGTAGAATTAGGCCCTGTAATTTAAATATTTCATAATTTGTAGAATTAGGCCCACTCTTAGAATTAAAATAAGTATACTTAGGTTCACTTAATTAAAATTAAATAGTAATTAGGCCCATTAGTCTTTAGGCTCACTTGTAAATTAAATCATGTAGATTTAGCTCATTTAATTAAAATCAATGTAGATTAGACTAACTTAGGGATAATGAATGAATGTATTGTTTACATGTATTTTCATGACTAGTTTGCCTAGAGTTAATTATTTTAAATAAGTATTTATATAAAATTGCATGTAAATAGAGGATAATATAGTAATTTATAAAATAATTCTAAATGAATACAAGACTGAAAAAAGTTGGTATTCCGTATCCAGAATCTCCTAGTTGTGGTGCTAGCTTTCTTTTAGAGAATCAAGTACTACCATTTTTATTTGTCCTAGTTATTACCTTGGGTGGCAACTCCTCATCTCTATGCCATGTTTTTGTGGCAATGGTTAGTGTGTTCTCTAGAGCCCTGAGCTCAAATAGTGTCATGGTTGCTAAAATCTTAGGCGTGCACTAAACCCTACTGTCTATAGTGGCAACTCCACTAGGGATAAGAGATATTGATTCTACTTGTGTTCTTTAAAATTATTTTATTCTTACATTCATTATGCATGTTCCTATTAATCGATGGCATTGGTTTATGATTCTATGATTCCACTAGCTTCATGGAGTTGTAAATTGGTTAACCATCACACTTAGCCTTATCTCAGTTCAAGAGAGATTACTAGGCTCATTTGACCATAGTCTGTAACCCATGTCCTAAAGGGGGGTAATCTTCTTTCAAGTTTGCAAAGATGTTGGGCCCCTCTGACATTGGCATGTAACTCAAGTCTTAGAAGAGGGCATCTTGCTAAGGGAACCTTAGCTTTTCACCGGACCCTAACTACATATAATGGCTTAGTTACTTCCCCTAGAATTACCCAAATTGCTTATGTATATTGCCATGAGGTATTTTTATCTATAAAAGCCCAAGCCCATATTTTAAAGAGCCCATCTAGGCTAATAAAGATTGGGCTAGACCTTTATACCTAGAAATACTGTTGCCATGCTTTTATTGCCTTAAGAGAGATTTGGCATGCATGTTGGTTCTTGATATCCACATTGATATTAAGGCTAAGAAAAAAATCCTAGGGAAAGAGACTCACCATTGAACATGTATGTAGGAGGAATAAGGTTGGAAGGATGAATGTTTTACACTTCATTAATACTTGCTATTTTCTACTCGTTGCACAACATGTGCATCATGCATACATGCATTTCATCCATCACACTAACACTTTTTTTTAACAACCATCATAGATTCATCTGGTCGTCTCGTATTTGGTGACTAGAAGATGGTAGACTAAGAAGAACAAATTTAAGCCCTAAAGCCATAATAAAAGAGATCCTTCATAGACTGGAGAAGAGTCTTATTAATTTACTTTACTTATAAGCTGAACCAACTCCAACTGAGCATATAAAAATAGAAAAACAACAAGAAGGGAACTGAACTTTAGAAGACATCAAGGGAGCTTTGATGGATGACATGAGGGCAATGATGCAAGATGAACTAAGATAGGCTTTATCTAGATTGATGCAACCTAGCGCTGCTATCATACCACCACCTACAATTGAGCAACCACATGCTGCTATGGCTATCCTACTTACTAAAGATGCTCCACCTACTGTCAATAATGCTGGGGAGTAACCTGTTGCTAGAAACCCACCTTCTGTTGATGTGAAGCTTGAGGATGTTGAGAACTACATGATAGAAAAGACAAAGAGAGAATCATTTGAACTAGTGCAAGACTATGAGTCAAAGTAGATACAAGCACTAACCTAGAAAATGTCTAAGATGGAAGAGCTAATTAAAGGACAAGGCATGGGATATTTTTTTTACTTTAATGATGTTATGCAATTTGAGGAAGATAAGCCGACTGATAAGTTCAAGATGCCACAACTACAGAAGTTTGATGGTACTGGAGACCTATGGATCCACCTTAGTCAATATACAACTACTGTAAGCACCACAAAGGCTCCTTTGTTTATAGCTACTAACTTATTTATACTATCCTTAGAGGGTATGGCTATTAATTGGTATTATGGGTTAGAGAAATCTATCTAAGCAGATTGGAGATAATTGTGCACTGCTTTTTAAAAATAGTATGACTACAATACTAGGCTTAAAGTGTCCATTAGCGATCTAGAATTAACCAAGCAGAAACCTAATGAATCATTTTTGGATTTTTTGACTAGGTTCATGAATAAGGTAGGATTAATAAAGACCAAACTGGCTGAGAAGGATCAAGTTAGGATGATAGTCCAAAATATGTCATCTAACTATGCTGAGAGGTTGCAGATGATGAATCCTAATACATTTGTAGATCTTTATGATGATGGGTTTTAAGTCAAGGAGATTGAGAACGAGAAAAAGAAGATTGCTAGAAGCACTAAAGCAAGAAACTACCCAACTAGGGGCACACAACAAGGAAATATTAGTAAGGTTATAGGAGTCCATTCTATTCAACAACCATAAGATTCTCCAATTTTAACCAACCTTTGTTAAAAGTCCTAGAGCACCTAATGCAAAAGGGCTTACTTTAACCTTTACCTAATCCAAACCCACCAAACCTAAACATCCTAGGCTATAACCCAAACAAGCATTACAAATTCCATCAAAACCTCTAACACTCCATGGATAACTGCATCTTCCTCAAACATGAAATCCAAAACTTTATAGACTTTAGAAAGATCACAGACCTTAAAAATCCAAGCATAATAAATAATCCTTTCCTAAACTATCGAAATGTACCATCCCCAACTACCATGATGATCAACTCAAGAGTTAGTGAGGAAGAAGTGCTAAGCTCCTTTAAGGACCTACACCTTAAAACCAATAAGAAATCTCCTAATGCCCCTAAAGATGTGGAAAGAGCATAAGACTTATTGGGTCAACCTTCATGAAAGTTTGACTATAAAGTATTTTACACTAAACCAACTTCTTTTGATTGACTGTGCCTATAGGATGGGGGTGATGAGTTTGATGATAAGAGCTACTAGACGAGAAGAAAAAATGACAGTTGAGGTATAAAAGGATGAAGTCATGGAGATAGTTAGAAAGAAGATGCAAGAATAACTATTATGTGAGCCACCTGAAGGACAACCACTATGAGACTCAGCATCCCTAGCGTCTAGAATAGGATATAAATTTTCTTATTATCTTCTTTGAATAAAATTTTAGTTTCTTTAGAACTTGTTTTGTTTTAGTGATCGATGATATGAATTCTTATCATGCTTACTTATGTAATGTACATCCTAATGGATTGTGCATTATAATATTGATCATATTTGCATGTTAACATAAATTCAATTCAATTAGATTCATTCAGCATAGGTACAAAATGCAAATTCAAAGGACAATCATATATCACATGATGTAACTTCTAAAAGGCAGGAAATTTAAATAAAAAATAATAATAATGATAAAAAAAGTACAAGAGAAAAAAAAAAGAACAATGAGCGTAAAAATTAGAGAGAAAAAAAATTTAGGACTAACCTGATAATAGGAGTTATATCATGTGATGTAATAAATGTTCTCATTTTTTCCCTAATGAATGAGTAAAATTGAAGCTGAAATTTTTGTTCAAAATACTAAATATTCATCTTTATCTTACTGCATAAGTATCTGAATGGAAAGACAACACATAATGAGAGCTAAATCATAACTATGAGATCACTATTTTAGTTATGCTTTCTTTTTACCACCCCTCTATAAGCATAGTGTCCCATTGTACCTTGGGAATTTAGATGGATCAATAACTTGTGTTGCAAACCATACCTTGTAACTATCATTAATCATTGCAATAGCATCAAGCCTCATGTTCAGCTCAAGAGTTCTTTAAAGAGCAAGTCCAGTTGATTTCATTAGCAAGAACTCGCTCAGTCAGTTCACCCACTCCTCTACATCTTTAATGCATGAGATTGTAACTAATAGGGTTAGCAATTTCAATGATCAACAATAGTAGCGAACAAACTGGGTCTTTTATGCACAAAAAAAAAGACTACTAGAATAGTGTGAATGAATCCAGAATGAAATTGGGGGGCAAAATGTAGCTCTAGGGGCAAATTGTAGAATAATAAGTCTGCATTCAAAGAGGAAAGAAGGAACATTGAAGTAAAAGAACCAATATAAGAGATTTCGGGTAGAAAGAAGCATAAAAATATATCGGGTATCATACAGCAAAAGCAATAGCAAAAGGAAAAGTTCAATAGTGCATCGGTCAATCACAAGCTCCAATGTCGAGCCATGGATCCCATTTTCTAGCATGGTCATCTATCTAACAAATTGTATCAGAGCCTCTGACATTAGAAGTACTAATAGCAAGGCATTCAATGCTTAAACCTATAAGCTATTAATAAGGCACCTCATCCATACACTCCAAGATTAGCAACATAGCTCTGTTCCAACAAGAGACCTATTAGGATAATGCATGTCATACATAATATGCATACACTTGCATACATATATTGTGAAAATACTTGCTTTGCATAATAAAGTGTTTAAGCCCTAGGCAAGATTGTGTAAATACTCTAATACTAAATATTCAAAATTAGTGTTGTAAGAATGTAGCAAGCTAGCCAGATTTGCACTATGAAGAAGCATCTAAAAGGAAAAGCGGTAGCACTAACAAGGTGAACCTAATACCATTCCAATGGGACTTTAGACATTAGGAGCCTAATGGGCCATCTAGTAAGGGAATTTCACCGATAGTGATACTTGAAAAAGCATCATCTTAGCGACTTTAAAAGGATGGATAGGATGCTCAAGCTCCTCAAATTCAACATCCATCTCCATAGGTCTCATCTGGAGCATCATTTAGAATATCTCTCCATAATATTTAGACTAGTATAGGTCTAGAATAGGGTGATGAGAAGGTTCAAAATGTCAGTAATACATTTGTCAGCCCTCTAAAAGGGAAGAATGCACTTTAAACATAAATGAATGCACTCTAAAAAATTATTTTGATCATGAAATAAGATCTCTAACTCCTGACCTTTTTGTAGAAGATTTTAATAAGAGGAATGAAGCCCTATACCATAGCATTTGTCACGACCCAAAAACAGGGGCCATGACCGGTGTTAGAGAACGGAAATTCTTTCGAATCTGAAACCCGTAGCAAGCCTAAAATAAAATAAACATGCAATAGTAATAGACAATATATAATGAGCAGCGGAAATAAAATCATAAATACTCACAATAACATTTCCACCAATTGGATTGAAATTAAATACTCATCTTAGATATATATAAACTCTTTTAATACAAATCCAAGTTCAAATATAATACCACATCTCTTTATATATTTTTAATGACTACTGCAGTGTCTAGATAAAATAAAACTCAAGACTCAGAGAAGCAGTTTACATAAAGAAGTCGAGGCGGAAGAAATCTGGCGTACAGGCTTGCTACTGAGGTCTGAAGATGATGACTCTCCTAAAAAATTAGTCAACGGAGGGGAGTCAGACCTCACTGAGTGAATTACTATAATATATATACATGCACACTAAATGATAATGCATACAATCAACAGTATATATCTAATATGTATATATACAGACAAAGACACACAGATGCTGTAAAATCATTTTATATATATTTATTGAAATTCACAATTTATGAAGGATCAAATAGAACCCCTAGAATATCGAAACCTCAAAATAGTGTTAGACAACACTCTAGCCATACATGCTCACTTATTCCAAATATATCCACTTAATCCATTTAGACAGTAGACTGGCCTCGAGACACTAAGTCAACCGAGCTCTAGTAGTCTGACTGTCAGTGTGATTGGCCCCGAGACACTTGGTCAACTGAGCTCCAGCAATCACACTCCCAAATCACATCTCACACATCAGATAATCAAATCCAATCAATATCCCCAAACTGGTTAGTAATATAGCCTAAATGCTATAAGCGTACCGGTACGTACTTGGTCCTAGTGCTGCCTACTAGGTAGCACGTTCTATCATTATCCTTCATTAATAAATATAAAACATTCATTCACAAATAAATGATGCATGACTTTAAATAAAATAACAATATAAACCATATATATACTGAAAATATACCAAAAGTAAACCAGGTATATTTTGAGTATATATACGTCAAATAAATCCAATCAATTCACAAATTAAGCTAAAAATATATTTAAAAACATTTTAAATATATTTTATTAATAAAACATGCATATAATTTAATATATACCAAAAATAAACCAAAAATAAACTAAAGATATACTTAAATACTAATCACATTATTTATGCATATTTAATCAAAATAAAACATATATTTCTAAAATCATGCATCCTAAAGCACATATATATAAAATAGTAACTCACACTTAGTGCGCTCCATGAGATGGGTCCGACGGGCCTGGTCCACTAGGCCTCGATCTCGGCATAACTAAACAAACAAAAACAACAGAAATCAGAATAAACCTAACAGAAAAATCCTAGAACTCGATCTAGAATATTAAACACAGAATCGAAATTAGGGTTCGACCGGACATCACGTTTTACGAGAATTCTACTGAAAATTCGGCAAAACCTCCCCTGTAAAATGAACATCTCTCTACTCAAAGAGTAGAGCTGACCCTGCAAAGAAACACACTTCAAAAAATAGGCACAATAATCCATTCACAACCCCTCGGTCGAACTCTAAACTACAGTCTACCGACCGAGGTCCACAAACACAGAATAATTTCAGAAATACCAAAAATACCCTTATAACATAGAAATACATTTTATACATAGAAATTACATAATTAACCTTTAAACATAGTAAAAATCGATAAAAACTCATTTTATTAGTAAAACCATATCTGCGCCTAGGATCCGCATAACTCTTCTGCCTACTAACTGCGGTCTCTAATCTACGCTTAATCACGATGACTTTCTCTGCAGCATCCTGAACCATCTCAGGTCCAGTCAAAGCTCTCTCACCAATCTCATCCCAACTCAAAAGGGATCTACACTTCCTTCCATATAACGCCTCATATGGTGCCATGCCAATACTGCTATGGTAGTTTTTATTATATGCAAACTCAACAAGTGGCAAATGATCATCCCAGCTACCTCCCAAATCCAGGACACACATCCTCAACATATCTTCCAGTGTCTGGTTCGTCCTCTCAGACTGACCATCTGTCTGGGAATGAAAAGCAATACTGAAGTCCAACCTAGTGCCCATCGCTTCCTGCAACTTCTGCCAAAAACAAGAAGTAAACACTGAACCTCTATCTGACACAATGGACACAGGTACTCCATGAAGGCATACAATATGCTTCACATACAACTTCGCCAATCTAGCTATAGAATAGGTGGCTTTCACAGGCAAGAAATGTGCAGACTTCGTCAATATGTCTACAATCACCCAGATGGAATCGTATCCATCCTTAGAGCAAGGTAAAATAACCATAAAATCCATAGCTATCCTTTCCCACTTCCACTCGGGAATAGGAAGAGGCTGAAGCTTCCCAGAAGGCTTCTGATGTTCAGCTTTCACTTGTTGACACGTCAAGCACTTAGCAACATAATCAGCGACATCCTTCTTCAATCCATCCCACCAGTATAAATCTCTAATACTATGGTACATCTTAGTAACACCTGGATGTACGCTATAAGCTGTAGAATGTGCTTCCTCTAGGATCTCTTCTCTCAAATCATCCACATCATGAACACACAATCTACCACTGATCCACAACACACCATCATCATCGAGTGTGAAATCAGTGAACTTCCCTGCTCTGACATTCTCTGCAAGCTCTTCCAGAATAGGATCTCGGCTCTGAGCTGCTTTAATCCTATCCCTCAGTACAGATCGCACTTTAAACTGAGCTAGCAGTCCACCTGATCTACTTATCTTCATCATCAGACCTTGATCCACCAACAAATGCAATTCCTGGATCAATGGTCTCCTCTCAACACTAATGTGAGGAAGACTGCCTGAGGACTTTCTACTCAAGGCATCTGCTACCACATTAGCTTTACCCGGATGATATAATATCTCACAGTCATAATCCCTCAACAATTCTAACCATCTTCTTTGCCTCAGATTCAGATCTCTCTGCTGAAAAATGTACTTAAGGCTCTTGTGATCAGTAAATATCTCATAAGTCACCCCGTATAGATAATGTCTTCAAATCTTCAAAGCAAAGATCACTGCAGCCATTTCTAGGTCATGTGTGGGATAGTTCTGCTCATGCTTCTTCAACTGCCTTGAAGCATAGGCTATCACCCTACCATTCTGCATCAACACACAACCAAGGCCAACTCTAGAGGCATCACAATAAACTGTGAACTTATCCATACTATTAGGAAAAGCTAACACTGGCGCTATGGTCAATTTCTCCTTCAACAACTGGAAACTATTCTCACAAGCTTCTGACCACTCAAATCTGACATTCTTCTGAGTCAAGCGAGTCATAGGGGCTACTATTCTAGAAAAATCCTGCACAAACCGCCTATAATACCTGGCTAAACCTAGAAAACTTTGAATCTCTATAACATAAGTAGGTCTAGGCCACTCAGACACTGCTTCAATCTTCTATGGATTAACCTGGATACCTTCTTTAGACACTATGTGTCCAAGAAAAGAAACACTCTCCATCCAGAAATCACACTTCGAGAATTTACCATAAAGTTGATGATCTCTCAGTGTCTGCAGTACAATCCTCAAGTGATATACATGCTCCTCCATACTCCTTGAATATACCAGTATATCATCAATGAAGACTACCACAAACTGATCCACATACGATCTGAATACCCTGTTCATCAAGTCCATAAAAGCTACTGGTGCATTAGTCAACCCAAAAGACATCACCAGAAACTCATAATGGCCATATCTAGTGCGGAATGCTGTCTTAGGAACATCGGCTTCACTAATCCGCAGCTGATGATAACCCGACCTCAAGTCAATCTTAGAAAAGAACTGTGCACCCAGTAGCTGATCAAACAAATCATCTATCTACGGAAGAGGATACTTGTTCTTCACTGTCACCTTATTCAGCTCTCTGTAGTCAATGCATAGTCTCAGGGTACCATCCTTCTTCTTCACAAATAGGACTGGTGCACCCCAAGGAGAAATATTGGGTCTGATAAAACCTTTATCCAACAACTCCTGTAACTGCTCCTTCAACTCTTTCAACTCTACAGGAGCCATTCTGTAGGGTGGCATAGATATAGGAGTAGTACCTGGAACCACATCTATACAAAACTCAATCTCTCTGTGAGGTGGTAAACCTGGCAACTCCTCAAGAAAAACATCAGGAAACTCACAAGCAACAGGAACATCTGTGAGTGACAACTTCTCCACTGAAGTATCCCTAACTAATGCCAAATATCCCTGACAACCTTTCCTCAATAACTTCCTAGCTGTAATAGCAGAAATAAGATTTTGAGGTGCTGAACTCCTATCACCCTCAAACTTAAAATCTTCTTCATCAGGAATTCTGAACGTCACCTCTTTATTCCTGCAATCTACCACGACATAGTACTGAGATAACCAATCCATTCCCAAAATAACATCAAACTCCATCACATCCAATAAGATCAAATCAGCGGGTAATTCTATATCTCCCACGAGAACTGGACAACCAGAAAGAACAATATCGGTGTCCAAGGAATCGCTCAGAGGAGTGGCAACGGACAAAGGAAAAGCCATCCTCAAAGCTTGCCAATAAGATTTAGAAGCAAAAATGGTAGAAACAAACGAATGCGTGGCACCCGGATCAAACAAAACCCATGCATCTAGGTAATAGACAAAAACAATACCTACCATGACTGCATTAGATGCTTGAGCATCCTGCTGAGTGAGATGAAAGGCTCTGGCCTGACCTCGACCTCCCTGCTGATTGGTAGAAGCCTGGCTAACACCTCTGGCACCTCCTCTAGTACCTCTACCATGACTATGCTATGGAACAAGCTGAGTGGAACTATGATGCTGAGCTGGTGGTAATTGAAATTGAATTGGTGCAGCACTAGCAATCGACTGCTATGGGAATTACGGAATCTGTGACTGCTGATACCCGGAATAAGGACATGATCTAGCAAAATGTCCTGTTTGCCCGCATTTGAAGCATGTCAGTGGTGTCAGGTAACACGGTCCCTGATGGACTCTACCACAAGTCTGGTAAACAATGGCAGCTGATCCATAACTACGACCACTACTGCTGTTCGAAGCACCTGACCTAAATCTAAACGATCTACGTTGACCTCAACGGCCATGTCTACTACTCTGATGCACTCGCTGCTGCTATCTCTAACTCTGCTGAGGCAGACCTCGCTGCTGACTACTCGAACCAACATGAAAAATTGAATATGGAGTAGCCTGCAATCCACTCGACTGAACTCCCAGCTAGTAATAATCAGGCATCGCTCCCTGCCTAACTAGCCTCAGCTCAATCTCCTTGGCCAACTCAATCACAGACTCCAAAGTAAGGCCTGCTGTAGGCATACCAGCAAATGTTGAACCCAAACCGGTAACATACGTAGTGACAGCGAAATACTGGTCTCGCATCAGATCCTCTGCATATCTACCCAGCCGAAGAAACTCTCGGGTATACTCCTCTACAGATCGATCACCACGAGAAATGCTGGTCAATCGGAGATGATAGCTCATACGGAGAGGCTCTGGACAGAATCTCCTTATAAATCGCTCTCTTAACTGAGCCCAGGTCATCGTCATCATATAAGGCTGAATCACCTGAATAAATCATCATATAAGGCTGAATCACCTGAATAAACCAATCTAAGGCTGGTCCTTCAACAAATAACTCTACAATCATGATCTGCTGGTACTCGGTGTGAGCAGTCCGAGTCCTTATTTCAATCACATGCAGAAAGTCTAACAGATCGGAAGTACCATCAAACGCAATCCTGCCAACTCGAGCATAAAACAAAGCTGCCTCAGGGTCAGACACACCCTGCTGATAGGCAGGCTGATCAGGCTTAACAACTGGAGGAACAAAACATCAAACTCAGGCTCAGTAGGCTCCTCGTCCTGTAACTCTCTCTGCCTACGGTGACCTATCGCTCCTCGAGGTCTACCTCTGCCATGACCTCTACGTCTAACTAGCTGCTCAGGAGGTAAAACCTCATCCTGAAAAGACTCATCATCCTCGGCCTTAATGATCGATGGAGCGACACGCGCTCGCCTCCTCATTCTGAAAAGACAAATGGAAAGATTCAAACAAAACAGACTATGGAGGAATAATGCAGAAAACTAAAGCAAGGAATACTCATCAAGACATACTCAAACCTAATTCACTGCAGTAGTTCAACAAAAAACACAACTCTGAAAACTAGGGTCACGACTCATATAACTAAGCCCTAACACAGAACTCCATTTTGATACCAACTTTGTCACGACCCAAAACAGGGGCCATGACCGGTGCTAGGGAACGGGAATTCTTTTGAATCCGAAACTCATAGCAAGCCTAAAAATAAAATAAACATGCAATAGTAATAACAATATATAATGCAGCGGAAATAAAATCATAAATATCACAATAACATTTCCACCAACTGGATTTAAATTAAATACTCATCTTATATATATATAAACTCTTTTAATACAAATCCAGTTCAAATATAATACAACATCTCTTTAAATATTTAATGACTACTATAGTGTCTAGATAAAATAAAACTCAAGACTCAGAGAAGCAGTTTACATAAAGAAGATGGGGCAGAAGAAATCCGGCGTACAGGCCTGCTATTGAGGTCTGAAGATGATGACTCTCTTAAAAATTTAGTCAACGGAGCGGAGTCAGACCTCACTGAGTGAATTACTATAATATATATACATGCACACTAAATGATAATGCATACAATCAACAGTATATATCTAATATGTATATATACAGACAAATACACACAGATGCTGCAAAATCATTTTATATATATTTATTGAAATTCACAGTTTATAAAGGATCAAATAAAACCCTAGAATATCGAAACCTCAAAACAGTGTTAGACAACACTCTAGCCATACAGGCTCACTTATTCCAAATATATCCACTTAATCCATTTAGACAGTAGACTGGCCCCGAGATACTAAGTCAACCGAGCTCCAGCAGTCTTACTGTCAGTGTGATTGGCCCCGAGACACTTGGTCAACCGAGCTCCAGCAATCACACTCCCAAATCACATCTCACACATCAGATAATCAAATCCAATCAATATCCCCAAACTGGTTAGTAATATAGCCTAAATGCTATAAGCGTACCGGTACGTACTCGGTCCTAGTGCTGCCTACTAGGTAGCACGTTCTATCGTTATCCTTCATTAATAAATATAAAACATTCATTCACAAATAAATGATGCATGAATTTAAATAAAATAACAATATAAACCATATATATATTGAAAATATACCAAAAGTAAACTAGGTATATTTTGAGTATATATACGTCAAATAAATCCAATCAAATCACAAATTAAGCTAGAAATATATTTAAAAACATTTTAAATATATTTTATTAATAAAACATGCATATAATTTAATATATACCAAAAATAAACTAAAGATATAGTTAAATACTAATCATATTATTTATGCATATTTAATCAAAATAAAATATATATTTCTAAAATCATGCATCCTAAAGCACATATATATAAAATAGTAACTCACACTTAGTGTGCTCCACGAGATGGGTTCGACGGGCCTGGTCCACTAGGCCTCGGTCTCGGCGCAATTAAACAAACAAAAATGACATAAATCAGAATAAACCTAACAGAAAAATCCTAGAACTCGATATAGAATATTAAACACAGAATCGAAATTAGGGTTCGATCGGACATCACGTTTTACGAGAATTCTACCAAAAATTATATAGAACCTCCCTTGTAAAACGGACATCTCTCTACTCAAAGAGCAGAGCCGACCCTGCAAAGAAACACACTTTGAAAAATAGGCACAACAATCCATTCACAACCCCTCGGTCGGACTCCAAACTACAGTCTACCGACCGGGGTCCACAAACACAGAATAATTTCAGAAATGCCAAAAATACCCTTATAACATAGAAAGACATTTTATACATAGAAATTACATAATTAACCTTTAAACACAGTAAAAATCGATAAAAACTCATTTTATTAGTAAAACCATAAATTATAAATATAATTGAAAATAATTCACAAAAAATAGTTTTAATTAATTAAAAATACTAAATAATTTGTAGAAATCATTTTTATACCTTAAATAATTATTAAAACCAATTAAATTACATTTTTTGCCAATTTTGTGTAAAATTATCAAAATACCCCTATATATATAAATATACTAAAATTACTTCAAAAATTCACCAAAAATAGTATAATTATCCAAAATTAATTTTATCCACATATTTATCAATAATATCAATAATTAAACTCAATTAACCAATTAATTTCAATTAAAAACACAATTAACCCTATTTTCCAAAAATTACATAAACTAATTAAATTCAAAATAAATACATAGAAATTCATAAAAATTCCAAATAAATTTCTATAATTCATTTAAACACCTATATTTATCATAAAACATAATTTCATAATTTAATTAATTAATTTCCGAGAATTAGAAAATAATATTAAAATATTCAAAAATACCCAAAAATCAAAATAATTCCCAAAAATTCTAAAAAAATTCATATATGAATATTAAGCTAATGGGAACAACATTTGTGAAGGAACTTCTCATGAATCAATCAAATTGAAGTCCAAAAAATTCAAGAATCCTAATATGGCCGAAATCGAAAATTCAAAACCTAAGCAAATCAAGACCATTTAAGCTCAAACCAAAGCTAGAATCACACTCACCGGAGCTCAAGGAGAAGAAAAAGACCAGCGGTGTCGAAAATGGTGGTCAAAAACATCATGATCGACGGTGAAGAAGAATTCGCCTTCTCCGGCCAAAATCGACCTCCAGACGTCGAAAACGGCTGCTACAGGCGGCGAGGAAGGCTGAGGAAGCTGGTGGCACGCTGAACGGCACACCAACGGCAAGAAATCGATGTGATAGGTGGCAGAACAGTGATAGGGTTGGTCAGGGAAGAAGGAGGAAGTCGGGGGCAATTCGGTAATTTTCCAAAAGTTGATTTTTTTTACTTATTATATGTATATATATATACTTTACACTATATAATAAAATAATATTAAATTACACACATTAAATATAGACCACACACATATAATTTAATATTTTAAAATTTAATAATAAATAAAAATAATTAAATAACAATAAAATTAATAAACAAATAATAAAATATTAGGGTAATATATTAAACCCTAATTAAATAAATATATACACATATAGGCTTTATTTAGTAATTTAAAAATACGTATGAGTTCATGCAAGTCCGTAAATCTATTTAAAATAATTAATAATAAAATATTTACGTGAAAATTTCCCCGAAAATGTAAGTCCTGGGAAAATTTTACGTAAAGGACTTTAAATAATACACAATAATTAAAATAGGTTTTAAACACACATCAACTCGTAAAAATATCATAATATATATACAAAAATTATTAACACTGCATATTCCGATGCAGTATTAAAATATTTAAAAACATGGGATATTACAGCATCAATGAGAATGGTGGAAATACAAATGTAGCCCAAAGCCATGACTTCAATGGTGGAGTATCATGACCTTCGTGATCAAAGACATCATCACCACAATCAAAAGGGAAGAATGAAAAAGAACAACATTGCATTTTGACAAAATTTATTCACTTGCAAATAGACCATGCTAACTTACGGTATTTTTTATAGGATAAATAAAAGAGAATAAAGAAGGGGAAAGGAACTGATACATCAATAAGAATGTGTTAGTTAGCAAATACCAAACACTCATCAATATAATAAAAAGGGAAGTAAAATAATCCTCTTTCCTTAAATTCTGTAATAAAGTACCATCTTAATAATAAAATTCATAAATTGAAAGTAAATACATCCACTTCATGTGATCATGTGCGAAAAGCCTATCTCATGACCTTTGATTATAATGGTTTTTTTTATTAGCCTTGTGGAATTCAGATAATTAGTTAGCAGCTTTTTGTTGAGAGTTTACAAACTCTAATCAATTTAATGTTTTCTTTGCACCCAAATAAGGGGAAGAAAATGCAAAGACAAAATATATGGACTTGAAGCATAAATGGCTTAAATTTCAAAGTATCTTTTCAGTCTTTTGAATAATAAATTTGCATATAATCTACTCTAATGCTCATAAATGAGTATGAGTACAAAATCCCTTGATAGTATCCACAATGAATAATGTGAGAAAGGTGGGGGAATACTAAGAGGAGAATAAAAAAAGAGCAAGCATAATTTACTCCAATGCTTAGAGATAAGTAAGAGTATTAACATGAAACTTCTAGCAGTATCCATGCTGAGTAATATGAGAAAGGCGGGGGAATACTAAAAGAGGACCATGCAAAAAAATTGCTCTATTTACTCTAATGCTTTATAAAAGTATGAGTATCCAAAGGACCTTTCTAATGGTATCCACATTGAGTAATATAAGAAAGGCGAGGGAATTCTCAAATAAGGAAGAAAAGTACAAACATAATTCAAAGGCTATTTTGATATTTAGAATTTGATATTTTTATGCTTAATTTTCATAAGTTTTGTTTAGCAAATTCTCTCTAAAATTAGGTGTGGAAGTAAGCACTTCACTTGGTAAAAGATATGCTCTCAACATAAGATGGTTAATGATGCCTCTGTCCTTTGTAAATAGCAAATAATGATAGTCATAAAATAAAAACTAGTGAGATTCATTGAGTTTATGCTATATGAAGCGGGTCAAATTGTATACCCTAGTCTCTAGGACTTAGCATAGAGCAAGTTAGGTGTTGAACACTCGGGAATTTGAACTTTGTATTGACCAAATAAATACTCAAATGAATAGGCAAGTAATATTATGATAGTAATAAATAATATGACAAATAAAAAGAATCTAACTCACTTACTAATTACTAGAAATTCTTATAAGAAATTATAACAAAATATATGCATGAGAGAATTTACAATTCAGACTTAATAAGAACTTTGAATATTATTATTATACAACATGTTAATTGGAAATTAGTTTATAGTCTTCAAAAGTAATTCTCATTGTCAATTAAAGGGATTTCCTCTTAGTATCCACATTCATTCTCATAGAAATGTAGAGGTAAAAGAAAATAAATAAATATATTATATTAATTTTTTTATTCCCTTAAGATGAATTCTTTGTCTTCAAGTGATATTCAATTCTCAAGTAATTTTAATTATATATACACAAAATTACTCTAATTCTCATTGTAAATAGTTTGATTAACAAGTTACATATGATGATCAAGCAAACATAACATAATTTGCATTAAATGAAATCAAATCATAAATAGCAAAGGATATAAATATAGTTCTTATTTAATTCTTTATTGTAATTCTCATACAAAGACTTAGCCAAAATACATGATAAAAAAAAATAAGAGAAAATTAAACACAACATAGAAAGATGGATAAAGAAGTAATTGAGTGAATAAAACCCTTTACTATGCCTTCTAGAATTGCATGATGTAGAATAATCCTCTTTTGCTTCTTGACCTTATCTTCTTCAAATTAGTTTTTAAAACCAAAACTTCTTTTCAATGATTTCTAAACTAAAACTTAGTAATAATACTTGTTCATTCTCTTTCTAAAACATAACTAAACATACATATTTATAGGTTTCTAAAGGCTACAATTCATGTCCCTTTGAAAGGATGCAAGAATGAAGGGGTGTATTGGTGCCGACTTGTCCTTATGTGATGACTCATCACCAATTGCTTCTATTATGAGTAGGTACCAAGTGACAAGTCGGTATTCTTTAAGGCTTAGCATATTAAGCTTTTGTGATGAGTCAGCAACAAGTGGCGACTCATCACCAATACTCTTTGTCACAACTCATTCCCATAGTGACAACTCGACACTCTTTACTAAATCTCTAACTTGACTTCACAAGCTTCACACTTCATTCTAAATAATCGTAAGTCCTTCCATGCACAATTTGAGCCTAAAAACATGTATAAAACACACAATCAACCATAAGAACAAAAGAAATGAAGATAACACTTGCATAACCAAATAAACACATAAATATAGCAAAAATCAAATAATATTAAAACTAAACTGTGCTAAAGAACTATGCATATTTGAATTATATCAAACTCCCCCACACTTAAACCTTACTTGCCTCAAGTAAGAAAAGAACCTTGTAGAAAAGTAAATAAAAATTTTCATCTTCTCCAAACAAATGTAGTCGCCTTATCAAGTTATTTTAATCATGAAAGAAGTTAGAAAAGGATGATTCAATAATTAAACTTCCAATGCTCAATAATGACAAAACAAACAAGTTTCATACCATAAGCAATAGGTTTACTAATTTATCTCAATTTACTAAGAATAAAATCAAGGATGCAAAGTCAAAGTTCTAACTAAGCTACTTAACCAAAATAGTCATTCTTCAAACTTAGAATTCTAGAAGAAAAATCAACCCTTGAGACAATGTTAAGCACACATAACAACTTACTTTTCTCATGGAATTTTTAGACATTTTTTTCATAGACATATAAATATATCTTTTGGATGTATTCTTTCTGAATGAATGCAACTAAAGAGCATACTCAATTACACACAACTTACTCGACTTGTTATATTACACATCTCTTTTCAAATGAATATAACTGAGTATATTCAATTACACACAACTTACTTAAGATGCATCACATAAAAAGCACTATTTACTTTTTTTTTAATTCCTCATCCATGATTGAAAAGCAAGTTTCAAATTTATTATGGCTATAGTTTTCTTAAGGCTAGTTAAATCTCTTAGAAAACCTAAGCTTAAATCTTTACCAATTTAGCCTTAAGCATAGTTAGTAAGTTGACTAAAGCATTCTTTAAATATTAGAAATAATAGAAAGAGATAAAAAATAAACTTATAACTTATACTAAATGAAACTTTAAACTTCTATCAATTGAGCATTGAAAACTAATCATTAACATAACATAAAACTTAACCTTATTCAAAATAAAAAATACTAATAAGATAACTACTTATTAAATAAATGAGAAGAATGAAATATATGATAATGCAAATTAGCAAAATATATCATAAATATAAACATAAAACACATAATATCCCAAATATATACTAAAAATGTACTAATAACATACTACTAATATCCTTTCCCCCACACTTAAAATGACACATTGTCCCTAATTTGATAAAACCAAAAGTAAAGAAAGGAAAGAAGTACTCCCTTAGTCATCTATAGGGGTAGGAGGTGGAGACTCGATATGATATCCAGAGTAGGCAAAAAATTAATTCAATTTGTACTCCATCTTTCATTGCTGATGAGCAAGTTGTTGGTTATGAAACTCCATCTCATTGAGTTGATGTTGCATAGCAATATGCATATCCAAAATTTGATCCTAGATAGGAGGTTGTGCAATTGAAGATCCATCGGCTTCCCCTTGCATGGGATATGTTAGGAGAGGAACATCACTGAATTGTGTATATTGGGGTAATTCCTCCTTTAGATCACTCTCCTCTGGATCGCTCTTCTCTGTTGCCTCTTGTTGAGGTTCATTAACTGGTGGTGGTCTCTCAATACCTCTCCAATAAGAATTGAACGAGCGGGAATCAAATGGAATGCAGCATCCACCACTTTGCCTCTTATAAAAGCTTGCTTTGTAAAATAAGAACACTTAATAAATCGAGCATAGTTATCAAGGTTAAGATTCAAAGCCTTTGCAATAATAGTAATCACATGTCCATGAGTTAGAGGTGCATCTTTGTATGAAGCACAAGTAAATAATTGGTTAAATATCCAATAAGTCTAAGAGAATTGTTTCTTATTATGAATGCACCACATTAAGAATAACTCTTGTGTAGAAATGTGATTGAACTCAGTTTTATGGAAAATGACACATACAAGGACTTTATATAGCAACCAATATTTCAAATCCTTGATAAACATAGCCTTGCCATTCCTAGAATTAAATAATGTTTACAAACTAGTTATAAATGTCCAAAACTCATTCAATCTAAAAGAATATGGGGATCACATGACCAATCCTTTTTAAAGCCAAAGACACATTGCATGAAAGTGTAAGTAAGTTGATGTTTCTTCCCTTGCATGAAAAATTCTAGAATTTATGAGTTTTTAGCATTAACATTTAAAGTAGTATAAAATTCTATAGTTAATTCCACATTGGTATCTTCATGAGTAAAAACAAACTTGTTAAGGCCACATTATGTCAACAATTGATTAAAAGATTCAAGCATACCCACTTCATTTAGAAGAGAGTTAGGGATATACTTACAACTTGTTATTTCCCTAAACTTGATGGTTTTGAACTTGGCACCTTCTTCATGGGAAAGGATTGGAAATTTGGCCTTGTATGTTTGTGAAAGGACTTCTTATTCCTCTTGTTGTTCCTCCTCAATGTGTGGTCTTTTGGAAAATGAACCTCTTATCTTACCCATTTCAAGAATCTTACTTGATTGAAGTTAGAAGTGTGGAAAGTAAGAGATGAAAATGGAAAATAAGAACAAAGAAAATAGGAAGAGAAAAAGGAAGTGATTTGGTTAGGGTTTATAATAAAAGGGAGATCCAAAATGCAAATGTGTAAAAAAGAGAATATAAAGAAGAAAGAAGGAAGAGAAGAGATATATATATAATAGAGAGGAAAAAAAATGTATTGGATATTAAATAAGACAATAGATATGTAAATGTGTAGTCAAGGTGTATATAGAGGTGTAGTAGGGGTGTAAGAGATTAGGTGTGTATGGGATAGTGAAAAGGCATGTAAGAATGTGAAAGGACATGACTATTCTTAGAAAAGAAACAACTTTTCAAGTCCAAAAATTATATTTGGTTAGGGAATAAATAGAATAAAACAAATGAAATAATAATGAAAGATGTGTAACAAAGAAAACTAACTAAATTATGGTTGTTCTAAGTGTATATATGTGTTAAGGAATTAGTGAGGAAGGCAAAATGAAGGCATGAGTTGGCACCATTGTGCCAACTCAACACTGACACATGTTGTGGCGAGTCATCCGTGTGTGACAACTTATCACTTTACCTTTTTATTATGAGTTGTCAATGTGTGACGACTCCTTACCTTCCATTCAAAAATAATATTAAGACATGTTATCTAAAAATTAAACAACATGAGTGACACAATAAAATAAATTAATCTAAATTCAAAAGTAATATGATTAATAAAGCTAGTAAATGTAAAAATGTAAAGTAATAATTCTAACTAAACAAAATGAAATAATAATGAAATAAAAGCATGTAAAATAGAGACATATAATATAATTACAAAAATAAAAATGTGGTAATCTTACCATGCTAAATTGAAAGGTCTATAGGTTGGCTGTACCTTGATTCAATTAAGGTGTAGATAGAGAGATAGAGCAGCTTGGAGCAATTGCTTCATTGATCAAGTAAGGCTTGAGACGATGTCCATTTACTTTGAAGATTTCCCCCTTTGCATTAGCAATATCAACTGCACCATAAGGATAAACTTTAAAAACTATAAAAGGACCTAATCATCGTGACTTCAACTTTCCTAGAAATAACTTAAGTCTTGAATTGTAAAGGAGAATAAACTTGCCCTCATGAAATTCCTTTTTAGATAAATGCTTATCATGCTGCAACTTAGTACGATCTTTATATAACCAAGCATTCATTCTTAACTCATCCAATTCATCAAGTTGAAGTAACCTCTTCCTACCGGCCTTCTATAAATCAAAATTCAAAGCCCTTGTTGCCCAATATGCTTTATGCTCTAGTTCAACATGAAGATGACATGATTTCTCGTATGTTAATTGATAAGGAGTAAGGACAATTGGTGTTTTAAAAGCTATCCTATATGCCCATAAGGCATCATCCAACTTCAATGCTCAATCCTTCCTTGAAGAAGACACAATCTTTTTGAGAATCCATTTAATCTCTCTATTGCTCACTTCGACTTGCCCACTTGTTTGTGGGTGATATGGAGTAGCAACCTTGTGTGTTACTCCATATTTCTTCAAAAGAGATTCTATTACATGATTGAAAAAATGTGAACCTCCATCACTTATCAATGCTCTAAGAGTGCCAAATCTTGAGAAAATAATTTTCTTAAGCATCTTCTTAACAACCTTAGCATCATTAGTAATGGTTGGTATTGCTTTAACTCACTTTGAAACATAATCTACCATGACCAAGATATACTTATAACATAAAGAACTAGGAAAAGGACCCATGAAATCTATACCCTAAACATCAAAGAGCTTAACTTCAAGGATTCCTTTCAAAGGCATCTCATGTTTCTTAGAAATATTACCCATTCTTTGACATCTATCACATGTAAGAACAAACTCTCTAGCATCTTTAAATAATGTTGACCACCAAAAACCAGATTATAGTACCTTAGATGCCATTTTTTTGCACTAAAGTGTCCTCCAATATCCAAAGAATGGTAATGTTTCAAAACTTCTTGAGCTTTATCTTGAGGAATGCATCTCTAAATTAACCCATTTGCACATCTCTTGTAAAGCAAAGGTTCCTCCCAAAAGTATAATTTATTATCAAGCAAAAATTTCTTCCTTTGTTGATAATCTAAGTCATAAGGAAGAACACCACTAACGAGATAGTTTGCAATATTTGAAAACCATCGAAGTTCCTTTGATGCCATACTTAATAGATGTTCATTATGAAATGTCTCATTAATTGGCACACCATCATCATTCCTCTTCAATCCATCTTGATCAAGCCTTGATAGGTGATTTACAATAAGGTTCTCACTTCCCTTATTGTCTCTCACTTCCTAATCAAACTCTTGAAGTATCAAAATCCACCATAGGATTATAGGTTTTGCATCTTTCTTGCTTAGAAGATACTTAATAGTAGCATGGTCTGAATAAACAATCACCTTTTTACCCATAAGATATGCTCTAAACTTTTTAAATGCATAAATAATAGTAACTCCTTTTTCATAGTGGTGTAGTTGATATGAGCATCATCAAGTAGATTGCTAGCATAATAAATCACATAAGGCTTCCCTTCCTTTCTTTGACCTAAAACAGCCCCCACTGTGAACTTACTTGCATCACACATTATTTCAAATGGCTACTTTGAATTAAGTGGTTGCAAGATAGGTGCAGAAACAAGAGCTCCTTTTAAAATTTCAAATGCATCGAGACACGTATCATCAAACTCAAAAATAGCATCCTTAGCAAGTAACTAATAAAATGGCTTTGCTATCTTGGAAAAATCTTCGATAAAAGCCTGCATGTCCAAGGAAGCTCCTTATATCCTTAACACACTTTAGAGGTGGCAAATTATCAATCACTTATATCTTTGCCTTATAAACTTTAGTGCCTCTCTTTGAAACTAAATGACCAAGAACAATTCCCTCTTGTGCCATGAAATTACATTTTTACCAATTCAAGACCAATCTTTGCTCAATACACCTATCAAGAACTTTAGAGAGATTGTCTAAACAATTGGAAAAATTAGTACCAGATACACTAAATTTTTCCATAACAACCTCTACACAATCATTAAGTAAATCACTAAATATTGAAAATATACATCTTTAGAAAGTTGCAGGTGCATTACATAAACCAAAAGGCATCCGCCTAAAAGCAAAAGTGCCATATGGACATGTAAAGGTGGTTTTAGCTTGATCCTTAATATGAATAGGAATTTGATAGAATCCATTGAGCCCATCCAAATAATAGAAGTAAGAAAAGTTAGCTAGTCTCTCAAGGACTTGATCAATGAAAGGCAATAGGAAATGATCTTTCCTAGTTACTTTATTTGATTTTCTATAATCAATACACATACGCCATTCCGTGATAGTTTTAGTAGGTATCAAATCATTAGATTCATTCCTAACAATGGTTAAGCCTCCTTTCTTTGGAATAACTTGAATGGGGCTTACCTATTTACTATCAATAATGGAATATATGATTCCATTATCAAGCAACTTAGTTACCTCTTTTCTTACCACTTCCTTGAGAGTGGGGTTTAGCCACCTTCGACCTTTAATGGAAGGCCTGGCGTTGTCCTCTAAAAGAATTCTATGCATGCACACATTAGGACTAATACCTTTTAAATCATTTATGGAATAACCAATGGCATTTTTATGGTTATGTAACTCATCATATAAGGCATCAACATTATCACTAGGCAAGGATGAATTCATAATAAAAGGAAATTTAAGGTTAGAGTCAAGAAATGCATATCTTAAATTTAATGGTAAGGGCTTGAGCTCCAACTTGACTTCTTAACTTGATGTAGTAGCTTTTAGTTCATCCTCTCTCCTTAAAGGTTCAAATCTTGATGTCTAATAAGAAGGTTGATATGGAGTCACCTCCAAGATTTTCTCATTAACTTCTTACATCATGTATGACTCCATAGAGTCTTGTTTCAAACATTCATGAATTACTTCTTGAATGCATTCATCAATAACATCAACATAATCAATTATACTTACTAGTTCTATTAGTGTTGACTTCATAATCTTCAGTACATCAAACTCCATATATTCATTATCCACCTCTAATGTGATATTTCCCCTCTTTATGTCAATAATTGCTCTTGTTGTCATAAAAAATGGTCTCCTAAAAAAATTAGGATCTCAAGATCTTCCTCCATCTCTAACACAACAAAGTCAGCTGGTATTACAAAATTTCCCACTTTTGTTGGCACATTTTCTAGAATGCCAAGTGGATATATGATAGATTTGTCTGCCAAGGAAAGACACATATTAGTAGGTTTAAGTTCTTCTAAATTAAGCCTTTTATAAATAGAGTGAGGCATAAGGCTAACACTAGCACCAATATTATATAAAGCTGTATCAAAATGCGTGCCTCTAATCACATAAGGAATCGGGATCCTTAAGCTTTGGTGGGGACTTAGAGTACATAGCCTTAGATTCTTAAATAAGAGAAACTAAACCATAATCCTCAAGCTTGCTCTTATGGCTAATAATATCCTTTAAAAATTTACCCCAACCTGGCATGTCTCTAATGGCATCCATAAATAGTATGGTGATAGTAATTTCCTTGAGATAAATAAGGAATTTGCCAAATTACTTGTCTAGGTTATGCCTTATGAATCATTAAGGGAAAGGAAGAGTTTTAACATCTACCTTTGGTTCATCATCCTAGGGTGGTATGGTATCTCCCTTATTACCTTTCTTAGTACAGTCATCATAATTTTTACTCCTAACATCCACTTCCTCAATCTCTACATCATCATCATCATCAACCACTTTCTTAGTCTTATTGAGATCCTTTTCAAGCTTCTTACCACTACATAAAGTAATAGCTTGCAAGGCTCTTTTTGTACATACTTTAGTTGACTAGGAAGCTTTCCCAAAGGTTTAGTGTTGGAGGAAGAGGCTTGTTGTGCAATTTGGGTTTCAAGGATGCGGTTATGAGTAGTAAGCTGTTCAAGTTTAAAGTTTAGCTACTTAAGTTGCTCCTCATTTTTTTTTGTTTATGGTCATTTATTGGTTGACAAATTGCTCCATAAGAGTTCTAAGGGTAGGTTTAGGATGGGTAGGATTAAAGTTTTAGTTTTTCATGGGAAGTCTAGGTGGGTTTTGAGGTTTGTTGTTTGGGTTATATAGAGGGTTTAATTGAGAGGATGGGTTTGACGATGAGAATCCAGGGTTGTTCCTCCATTAGGGGTTATAAGTGTTAGAATTCAACCCCATTCTTTGGTTAAAACCTCCTTGCACATATATCACATCCTAATTTTTACCTACATTGCATTAAGAGTATGAATAAGATCCTCCACAAGACTCATAAATAGCATTAATGCTTTTTAAGGAATTAATTTGAGTTCTGCTTACCAAACTGGTGAGAGCATCTACTTTTGCATTTAGCATTTTAATTGTGTCAAGCTCCAAAACTCCTTTTGCTTTTGCTATAGTGGTTTCATCACCCATGTACCTTTGAGATGCAAGTGCTTCAAGTAACGACTTCTTTAGCTGTTTTATCCATCCATTTTCCATCAGAAGCCATATTCATAGTATTTCTATTCTTGTCTGTTAACCCATTATAGAAGATTTAAGGAATCATCCAATCCAGCAAGCCAAAATGTGGGTACTACCTTTGGAGTTCCTTAAACCTCTAATAAGCTTAATATATTGTCTCACTTCCATTTTTCTTAAAAGTAGTGATCTAATTATGAAACTTAGTTATTTTATGTGGTGGGAAATATTTGTGCAGAACTACTTGCCTTAATTGGTCGTAGGTTGTGATTAATTCATTTGGCAAACTAGCAAGCCAAAGTTGTGCTTTATCCCTGACCAAGAATGGAAATAGTCTCAGCCTTATTGCATCATTAATTACACCATTGATCTTGAAAGTTGCACAGAGATTTAGGAAAGTTAATATGTGAGCTTAAGGATTTTCTCCTTGTAAGCCTCCAAACTCATTATTTTGCACCATTTGGATGATACTTGGCTTGATTTCAAAATTGTTATTAGCAATGGTTGGAGCCAAAATTCCACCAAAACTACCTAAGATGTCAGATATTTCAAATTCACCTAACGTTCTTCTTTCCAATTCAGCTATGTTATTCAAATTCGATTAGTTCACTCTTTTTTGCCTTTGTTCCATATGTAAAGTACATATAGTTAAATCAATCTCAAGATTAAAGTATAGATTATTATCACTAGTACATCTAGTAAGCATCTTGAAATAAAAATTAACAAATAACAAATAGAATTATAAAAACAAAATAAAAATAAGAACTAAAAAAAACTTTCTCTACCCTAAATTAATAAAAGTTATTTAAATAAATTCCCCAGCAATGACGCCAAAATTAGAAGTAGGTTAAACTGTATACCTTAGCTTCTATGGCTAAATATAGGATAAGCAAGGGGTCAAACATAGGGAATAACGAGAAATTAAGTATTAACTAGATAAATTCTAGGATGAATAGGCTTACCAATACTCAAGTAGTAATTAATCAAATTAGAGAACTAATTTAAATAGTAAAATCCTAAACTATACAATTAGTAAGAAATAAAATAATAATAAATAATATTCAAAGAAGTGGAGGTGGAGATTACAACATAAACTAGAACAATGAATTATTAACATAAAACAATTATATTAACTATGAATGCAATGATTGGAGAATATGACCTAAAATCATTAAAAGCAACTCTCGTTGTCAAAAAAGGGTGTTTCCATTTAGAGTTTTACAAGCACTCTTATGTCATTGTGGAGATAAACAAAAACTATGAAGTTCTTTGCCAATTCTTTAATCCCTCAAAGTGGATTTCTTGTCTTTAGGTACTTTCCTAACCTTTAAGGAAAATCAATTACTTTTCCATCAAATATCCCAACTCTCATTATGAATATTTGACTAAAGCATCATATATGGTGATCAAGCATATATAACACAATTAAGTGCTTAATTGAAATCAAATAATTTATTTAACAATGCAAAACAAATAATATAATTCATTGAAACTATTATCCATTGCAATTCCAACCTCCTAAGTAATAAGTCTTGATATATAATTAATAATAGCATAAACACAATAAAATAATATTCAAACACCAAGAGAATTATAGAAAGGAAGAGTTAGAAACACTTAGTTTAGAGTCTCCCATAATCTCTTTAGATAATAACCTGATGAATGAAAATATCTACAAGGCTAATGTTCTTTTGATCTTCCTTTAATATAAACTTCAAGTTCCAACTATGAATGTCCTCCTTATAATCTTTATTTCTCTCTAATTTATAATTATATATATCTCCCATTTTGCAAAGATAAAAATAAAGTACTTATATGTTTTGAAGTTGATAACCACAGGGTACAAGTCATGACAAATAAAAAGCTATAATTTTTGTTGAAAGATCACATTGCTTCAACATTGGCAGTTATTTTAAGGGCATTTTCGATAATTCAGGTTAGTAAAATAGATCTAAGTGTCTTTATGAAAGTTGTAGCTTTTGGAATTGGCTTTCTATAGCCACTTGAATCTGAGTTCTGTAGAGGATGTTATGGTCAAATGAGTATAAGGGAACAACATCAAATGCACACTCTCATGCTGAAGTGGTGTTGTCCAATCCTTTGACTTTTTGGAATTCCTTTTTAAGCTTTCTTACAAAAAGGGAAACACTAATTAATATTAAATAAAAACTCCTAATTTGAGTAAAACTAAACCAAAAGTAATAAAATCCTAATTAAAATACAAAAATTAAAATATTTCCTAATTAACCTAAAATATGCCTAATTAACATTATTTATTAATTTGAAATTCATTAAAATTCAACTCAGAAATATGTAAATATTACACACATCAGAGGGCATTCCTGACAGCTCATAACAAGTAAATTTGAATATATTTCAAAGGCAATGACTCTCAAATCAATCCTTATAAGCTAGGACATGCTCCTCACGATCGTGAGCGGCATTTGGACATAAATAAGTTAATTTGTATTAACCAATAAATATGTTAAGGACATAATTATTAGCTTAACTAGTCATATCTTTGAGTTTTTTTATCTATATAAACTATTCTTGAAGCTCAATTGAAGTTAAGATACTTGTTTATAATATTTTTCTACCTTAGCAATCATTAAAGCTCTCAAACTCTTATCAAAAGTTTTTTTGTTGTATGACTCTTATGAGAGTTGGTTGTGTGTTAGAAATAGAATTTCTACTTTATCTAAGTTTTGGGATAAATTAGAAAGGAAGTGAGATTTATTTCTAAAGGAATTGGTTTAAGTGTTTAGCCATTAAAACACTTATAAATTGGTTTAAGAGTGAGCCTAAAAACTCTTGATTGTAAGGTTGAAAGAGTGAGCCTCAAAACTCTTGTGTAATCTCAATCTTATGAATAAGATTGTGGGAATTGAAAATCTTAACTTAGGGATAAGTTATAAAGCGTTGTAGGATTGTTAAGAATCTAAACTCTTTAAATTATTATGTTTATTATTCGTCCTTTATAGTCTCTTTCAATTCTTATTTATTTCTTAAATTTTGTTTTAATTTCTTTAAAATTGTCATTAGCCTTATTCACCCTTCATTCTAAGAAACTTGTAATTGGTATCAAAGATTTAATTCTATGAACTTCATTGCTAGAATACAAGATCATGGGGAGTGAATCTTAAAATATTTTTCACTTAAACCATTCTTTGATGGAAGTGATTACCCACATTAGAAGTTGAAAATGGAACTATATTTAGATTGTGACTCCATTAGACTTTGGGAAGTTCTTCTCAAAGGATGGAAACCACCTAAAACTACTATTGATGGTGTAAAAATAATTCTTTTAAGAAGTGATTGGAGCAATGACCAAATGGAAGAAAACTACAAAAATAAAAAAGCTATTATCACTCTACTCTCTTTCATGACAATAAAAGAAGGAAGCAAACTTCAATATTGCATTTTAGCCAAGGAAATGTAGGAAACCTTAGAGAACCATTATGAAGGCAATGTATAAGTAAGAAGTAAGAATGTTCAACTTCATATGTATGAATATGAACTCTTCAAAATGAAGCCTCCAGAATCAATTACAGAAATGACAAACTGACTTAATGCTCTTCTCATAACCCTCAAGAAACATGGAAAACATTTCTCCAAGGAAGAGGTGAATAACAAGATTCTAAGAATCCTACATCAGAAGGATTGGAAATCTCGGGTCACTTCAATTGAGGAAGCTCAAGATCTCTCAACTCTGTCAATCGATATTCTTATTAGTAAACTCTTGACATATAAGCTTACAATTAAGCAAAGAGGAGAAGAGCAAAAAGAGAAGGAAGAGAAGAAAAAGAGCATAACACTAAAGGCTATACAAGAAGAAAATAAAGATGAAAACATTGAAGATTCTAGTGATAAAGATGGTGATATTGTTATGCTCACTAGGAACTTCATGAAGTTTTGAGAAAGAAAAATTTCTCAAGAGCAAGAAACTTTAATAAGAAGTATAAAGGGGAAGGTAAGAAGAAAACTAAAGAAATTACTTGCTATAAATGCAAGAAACTAGGTCATATCTAAAATAAATACCCCAAACTCAAATTCAAGAATAAGGGAGCAAATGAGAAAAGAAAGGCCTTCAAAGCCAAATGGGATGACTCCTTTAAATAGAAAATGGAAGAGGAGCAATAAGAAGTGGCCAACCTTTGTTTTATGGCTCTTGAAAACAAAAATAAGGTACCATATACTTCTAATTCTTCTAATGAAGATTATTGTGATGATAATGATGATGAAAGTTCTATTGTAAGCAAACTCTTACTTAAATGCAAAAACTTACTTTCTAAGAAAAAACATTATAAGCATGAGTTAACTAGCTCAACCAATGAATTTGAAAGTTTAAAAAATGAATTTTCTAAACTTATTAAATCAAATGAGAAACTAGCTAGTGATTTAAAATCTTTTAGTTCCTTAGAAGATCAATTGAAGAAAGTAAGTGATGAAAATCATAAGCTTTCTAAAAAGGTCTTAAATTTTTTTAAAAAAATTCATTTTTAAATTCAATAGAGGAAAAGGAGAGTTTAGATAGTTTACTTAACTCTCAAAAACTCCATGGAAATATTCATGGACTTGGATATACAAATGGAATGCCTTCTTCCTTATCATCATCTCATATTAAATTTGTTAAAGCCTTATGTAATTCTATTCCCTCTACCTCTAAACCAATTGAGACTCATGCTTCCAAAATTAAGAAGTCTTATATGTCAAATAAAAAAAGGAAGTCTCATAAGACACAACCCTCATTGACACATAGAGGTAAGTCATAACCTAAACATGCTTATATATATACACTTGACACAATAATTCTAATCATGTTACACCACATAACACTCCTAAATATGTTACACAAACCTATTAAAATACACATTGCCATTACTAATGTATGTCACACACCTCACATATGGCACACAAAAATTTCAAGAGATACGCATTATCATAATAGAAAAGACATGTTTCATACACTAGGATACCATATCATCCTAGGAAAAATAAATTTGCCAATGTTGAATGTTTTTATTACATGACCAAATGTCACACTGGCAATGTATACTTATATGAAAAACTACATTTGCAATTGTTACCTTTAGATTATTTTTAAGCTAACAAACCTAGCCCAATTAAAGTTTAGGTTTAAATTATGTTATGTAGGTGTGCTTAAAGTCCATAAAAGCAAAGAGTAAATGGTATCTTGATAGTGTATGTTTAAGACACATGATGGGAAACAAAGAGCAATTCAATAAGCTTGACATTAAGGATAGAGGACATGTCACATTCACGGACAATGCAAAAGGAAAAATAATAGGCATTGGAGAAATTGGTAATCCTCAATCCATATCTATTCACCATGTGTTGCTTGTTAATGGTCTTAAACATAACTTGCTTAGTATAAGTCAATTATGTGACATGGGAAATAAGGTCACTTTCTATCTTAAGATTTGCTTTGTTAGTAGTCTTTATGAAGCAGTGGTGAAAGAGTAGACAATATCTACATTATCAACTTGAATAACATTGATAATAAGGACATTAAATGCTTAATGTCTATTTCCTATAACACATCGACATGGCATAGAAGGTTAGGACATGTAAACTTTGAGCTTTCAGATAATCTTTATAGACATGAACTAATGATAAGCTCATATAGACTTAAATTCACTAAGAATAAACCGTATGATGCTTGTCAAAAGAGAAAACAATCAAAGTCTTAATTTAAGCTTAAAAATGTAGTGTCAACCTTTAAGCCACTCGAACTTATACATATTTATTCTGCTTTTATATTAAAAATTCAATGAAAACCTAATTTGACTTAAATTTCTGAGTTTCCTTCAAAAAGTTTTTTTTTTCTAGACATGGCCTAAGCACAACTTAAGTATGGCTATGTCACATCCTCACTTTTCTGGCATGGCTTTAAGCATGGCCATGTTTAAGCCATGTTGAGCTTTCACATTTTCTTCAACTTGGATAGAAGCAGTCATGGTTTAAAGTATGGTTGTGCTTAAAGCTGTGTGGTCCTTTATAGATTCTTCAATTTGCACAAAAGAGGGCAGCATGCCTGTGCTCCATCCTGTGTCACAATTCCTTCAATTCTAGTGGTTGACATGGATTCTAGCATGGTCGTGCTTAAGCCATGTTGCCTTGATTCTTGTTTCAGAATGTGACATGGGCACAAGCACCCATGTCATTGCCATGTTCAAAATTCCTTGACAATTTCAGGCTTCCTTTTCAATCTTTCCTACAAAAAGGGAAACTCTTATTAATATCAATTAAAAATTCTAAACAAACTAAAAATAATAAGAAATTAGAATGAAGGTCCAACTTAAACAAATGCCTAATTAAACCTAAATTTTTCCCAATTATTACTAACTATTTATTCAAAATTCATTAAAATTCAACTTTAAAACATGTATAAAATTACACTCTACAAATTCCCCCACACTAGAGCTTTCCTTATACTCAAGAAAAAATTAGATTTAAACACTAGCTCAACGATAACCAAAGAGTAACAATTTCTAAGACATGCAAGTGGATAACACCGAGATTGAAACATGTTTACTAAAGAAGATAATCAAACAAAAATACATCATATATGAATAATTTACTACTCACAACCTAAGCATATAACATATTTAAAATCCAATGAACATAACCTAAGGAGAAAAAAATTATTTATGAATGCATTTTATGCTCCATTTCACAATATCTTTTCTCTTATTTGATGAGTACATTTTGTGCTCCATCTCATCCTTTTTCTCTCTAATCAAATCTTCCCACTTTAGTAATCCCACGCCATTCCCACACTATTAAGCGTGGATATTACTATATGGGTCCTTTGGATATTCTTACTCTAATTAGAGTATTGGAGTAGATTCAGAGTGTCATACCTCAAATTTGACTATCCCAAAAAATGTCTGATGATGAAACGAATCCCCGAGATGCATAGAGTCTACTCGTTCATAACACCTCTGAAGTGTGCAACCTTAAAACACCTAATCAACCCCACCAATATGCAAAATCAATCACCGAGCCATTAAGTTGTGCTTTGATGTTATAAAATATGAATTATCGAAAAAATGAGAGGTTTATTTTGAGAAAACTCCTCTAAGAATACTTAGCTCATCAGGCCAGTGTGTATTTTGTTATACCGAGACCCAACTTTATAAAAAAATGAAAATTGATTTTGACAAAATGAACTTTGGAAACATGTCCAGAGGGCACCAAAACCTCTGAAATTGGTCTCGGAATAGTCCAACACAACCCAGGTATTAGCACGTATCACTCAAAAGTGCGTTTAAATGCCCTTAGGTGTCATGTGCTAAAATTGAAGCTGAATTTGGTAAAACAAACTTTGAAAATGCATCTAGAGGGCCCAAAAACCTTAGAAGTCAACCCTAGAATAGCGTGCATAAAACCTAGGAAGAGTGCATAAAGTGTTGAAGTGCATGACTAAGCGCACACTATGTATGGCCACTACAAAAATCTCCTTACATGCACATGACCACACCTATACCACCCCATTATAGACATTTTTCTTTATAAACTAACCCTTCTACACCCCTTTTTAGGGGGAGGGGGGGAACAAGTGAAGACACACACACAAACTTAAGAGTTAGTATGGTCGAAGGCGTGGGAAACCCTTTCCCATATAGTATTCGCTCTCCCACATCCTTTCCTTTAGGTTGTTAAGTCCCTTTTCCACCAAACCTAGCCTCATCTTTGTTAAAGCATGCTTCAAAGGTATACAATCTAGCATTGTTTTGCCGTCATTTTGAACCTCTCGATGAGGAAAGCTTGATAATTTCTCGAAGATAGAGCTTTAAAGTTCACACAAACTGAGTTAAGTCTGTGGACCATACAATCATTTTAGCATGCTTATTTTATTGTATTGCATTTTATTTTACTGTTGCCATTATTTAGGAATGTTGTTGTGCTTGCATGATGAGACTAGAAATTTTGCATGCTATGTTAATAATGTATGCTTTATTATGCTCATTTCATATCGTCAGTCTGAATACTCTATTTTTGAAACCATAAAATCGCATCGTAAATATCAATAACGTGAAAAAGTCCATGTCCCATAATAGAGTCATCATGCTCTCGGTCTAGTGATGACCTCATGCATCCTTTATATTATCATCATATCATCGTAGCATAAATAATCACTGCAAGTATGATCATCCTATCATTCATCAAATAAACTATGTAAATGATCATGTTATCCTTGCAAATAAACTATATTAGATTTACTTTTTTGTAATCTGTTCCTTTTCATATGTATTTATTAAGAAAGCGATGTAATAAAATTTTTAGCTTTATTATCTTATACTATTCAATGTACTATGTGAATGCTATATAAATTGTCATTACCAAACTATAGTGTTATAGTAGCTATACATTGAATATCATATAATGAGAAATAGTAAAATAAGTAGATACGATCTCCCGAACCTGGAAATATTTACTAGGGACAATACTCACTGAGTGACTCGATGTTATCCCTTTCTTTTCCCAATTTTCTAAAAATCAGGTGGTGACTCAACAAAATCAAAAGAGTCTTATCCCCCTCGAGACCAATCATTTGTCCTTACTTAATACAGTTGCCATATCCTATGGAAAAGGAAAAACAAACAACACACTCAACCATTAGAGTTAAAAAGAAAAAAACCTCGATCGCTCATAGTGGTAACTCCACTAGGGACTTCTAAGTAAGAGGGATCAACTTGAAAATGACTATTTCTCATTATGCAATACTCGATCGTATACAGCCCCTCACCACTGCATTTGCACTACACATCACATGTGCACCACTTGTCCCTAAAAGCCTTGATAATACTAAATGACATTACCATCATAGTTCCACTTAAGTCATAGGGTGATGAAGATATGGTATTATCAGCTTTAGTCTTTACTCGTGCATTTGTCACACTCATCTAACCAAAGTCTCTAACCTAAGTCCTTAAATGGGTGATCAAGTTATCAAAAGAATGCTAGACTCACTAACCAAAGTCTATAACCCTAGTTATATAGGTGTATTCTCACTAAAGGAACCCTTAGCCTTTCAAGCTCATATAGATAAACTAGTAGCAACATCCACTAGGATTCTACCAAGCTATGCATGATATCCTTATCCTAACATTGTTTGTTTGACTTAATATTCATAAATGACATGACCCTCCTTATGTCTATCATCAAATGATGTCGTAATCTTAATTTTCATAGAAAACTTATGCTTAGGACCACGTGATTCTCATCTACTTCATGTGAGCCTAAAGCATGAGGAATTATGAGAATCATGTACCTCAACTTGAATAGTCTATGTGAATTAACAAATAATGACATCCCTTAATGAAAAAACCTATGAGGTGTCATCCATTTATCTTTATTAGATCAAATGAATGGGTTAGGAACCCAACTAGATTGTTGACCTTTATGTCAGTAAAATCAAACTGTAAACTCTTAATGATACTTTCATGACTCATGGTAAATATATTGAATATTAATGTGAGGGCAAGAACTTAAACTCCCTTTAATTGACCTTGGCCCTATGCATATAGGCTTTGGACATCATTTGAAGCACAACAATTGGCCCTCAAATTGACATCCTTTGGTTTTAACCAACATAAATCGAAAAAGCCTAGTTCCGAGAGTGAAACCATAGTCCTCTAATGACTATAGGTTCAAAACCCACCTAGAAAAGAGACTAAACGAATTTATGGAGAAATAAAGTTGGATGTGAGAGCTTGCTTGTGATTGGTTTATTCACTATGTAAGAAAACTAACTAGCTTTAATCATGCATACATCACATACATGTAGATAACACGTACTAACCATTATTTCTTATAGTAATAATTATTTTTCCATCATAGGATTTTTGCATCCACACTATGCATATATGCTCACCCTTTTCTTTTGCAAGCACATACCATGCATCATTCATTTAGCTAACCCTAATAAATGCATAGGAATACTACATTCAAACATGAGTGACCAAAAAGACACCTCCTTTCAGCAATTTGAAAACATGCTAAAAGAGGGGATCTAAAAGTTGCTTGTTGATGGCACCATAACTGAAATCCTCCAAGCCTATATCAAAGCCAAAAGTGCCTGAGATGGGAATAGCACACCACTAAATGAAGCATTTGCATCTATTCAGCCAAGGGTTGATAAGGCAAAGGGAATTCCTCGCACTCCAGTGCAAGCTGATGATGATAATGACTACTACTGAGAAATCAGGAATGCACTAAAAGTTGCAAAAATTACTGACATAAACAAGCCTAAATCAACAAGGGAGGTTAAACTATTAGCCAATAGAATGGCTCAGTTGGAATTTGAATTTAAATACAAGGGAACTCATGGCTCCAAAAGCTTTATCGACCTAGCATTGTTTTAAGATGAGCCACTTCTAGATGACTTTAAGCTACCAAACTTTGCTAAGTTTGATGGAATAGGAGATTCGAGGGTCCATCTAAAGCAATATGCTACCTTCATGATTGCCACAAAGCTTACTAAATCACAGATTTTTTGATTCTTCCTCACATCACTAAAGGAAGGGCCAAGGGCATGGTTCTTTAACCTTAAAGAATACAACACTTAGTTAGACATCACTTAAAAGGACCTTGAAACCATAAAGCAGAAACCTAATAAAGCTTTCTCTTATTATGTCACTAGATGGTGGGGAAAGTTAGCTAAGATAAGAAACTATCCTCATGAGGATGAACAAATAGAACTGATAATCAAAGGGGGATTACCACACTTTAGAAAATATATGATCTTTGCTTATTATCTTAACTTCAGAGCTCTCCATTAGGCTGGGATGAGGAACCTCAGTAAGCCAGAAACACTTTCTGCCGTAATACCTAACCAAACACCTAAAACACCTTCATCCGAACTATAGAAATAAACATGGTCCAACCCAACACCCACAACCCACCATTTATTAATACCATCAGACCACAAGAAAATTCTCAAACCTTAGCCTCCCACCACCTTCACCCAAACTATAAAAATAAATATGATCAAACCCAACACCCATAGCCCACCATCTATCAATTCCATCAGACCACTAAGAAAATTCTCAAACTTTAGCCTTTTACTATCCAAACTATTCCAGAGACTTCAACAAAAGAACCTCCTATAGCCACAATAACCTAGGCCTCTTCCAAACCCACTACCAACTCAAATTAACCAAAACTTGCTCTGCCACTTTCACCAAATGCCTAGCCATACCATTAATACATGCAAAACTTTCAAAAATGCAATCCAAGACCTCATTGACTCTAGAAAAATTGATGACTAAGAAAAATGACCCAGTATTAAGACTAATCCTCTCCCAAACTATCAAAATATGCCTCCACCAACTATCAGCATGTTCTCCTCCAATCTACCATAAGACTTTATTGAAAAATCAATTTAAGCCATACAAGAAATCTAAGAAAAGCCCTCAGAAGATAAACCCTTAAAACCCATCCTTGAGCCTCATGATTATAGTAAAGATGAGCAATGCCCTTCTACCTTGAAATACATTTCAATGCCTTAAAGGTTTCTCCCTTACTTCATGATGCAAAAAAAACCTGAGGATACAGCTCTTTCTATGAATGGCAAAGTGATTGATTGCCCTTACTTACAAGAACTAGAGATACATAAAAATTTTAGCAGTAACCATGAAGTATGGGACTTGCTAGGCTAGCCATATGGGAAGTTTGACTATAAAGTAAAGTGCATAGAACCTCCTACTGCCACACACTCCTAGAAGACATAGTACCCATAAGATGGGGAGAAAAATTTAACAATAAAGATGCGATGGTCAGTTATTTAGCTTTAGAATCTGCAGATCATTGGGATAGACATATGGCATGACTTTGATGATCTTGAAATCATTGTCTTGGACCAGAATAGTAGTACAAAAGCATATAAATAAGCAATTGAGAAATCCTCACTAATAATTAACCATGTAACTCACAACGAGAGGTTATATCAACCTCCTAAGAAAGAGAAGGAACCCTTTAAAGAAAAAGAAGTAGCAAGAGATCAAGCTCCAATTAAAGAAGAAGACACTATCCTTAAACAGCTCAAGAAAACTCAGGCACAAGCTAGTATATGGGACCTACTCATGGCCTCTAAGAAGCACAGAGATGCCCTAGTCAGAGCATTACATGAAGTAAAGATTTCCATTGATGCCTCACCTTACGAGATAATAGCCTCTTTAATGAAAGCTCCTTCTAATGCAATCACCTTTTCAGATGAAGATTTACCCCTCGAGAGAAAGGTCCACAATTGTTTGCTCTTCATACAAACAATTATTAATACTAAAAAGCCACCATGTGTCATGGTAAATGACTGGTCTGCCATCAATATTTACCCCCTAAGGTTGCTATATAAGTTCAGAATGAATGTTGAAAACCTAAAAGAATCCAATGTGGTTATATGAGCCTACAATAATTAAAAAAAAACCAGTGATCAGCAATTTCAAGGTAGTAGTTATAATGGGAGATATCAAATCAAAAATAGAATTTACTATCCTAGACTTCCCCCCAAATTTTTTCCTATTATTAGGAAGACCTTAATTCTACCATTAAGGGGCATACCTTCCACTATGCATCAGAAGATCAAGTTCCCTCTGAATGGAAAGGTCATTACCATCCCTACTAAAACAAATAACATTATTGCCTGCCTGAATGTGGTCCCACTAGGATTCTAGATTTCTATGATCAATGGTAGTCATATCGATGCTAAAGTTGCTGCTATGATGAAGAAGATGCAATATTTTCTTAGAACAAGACTAGGAGGAAGAAACATTAGAGTCACAAAATTCCTTAACTTCTGAGGTCAAACTAGTAAAAATAGTTTGGGGTACAATCCTTAAAAGGATATTGCGGCTAAGAAATCAACATCTTTTGTGGCTGAAAGCTCAACCCAAGTCTATCAAGGATAAGCTGAGGAATGGGTGAGCAACGAAATCAAGAAACTAGGGTTTGAAATCTTCAATGACACCCTTAAGGAGAAGCACTTACTAGACATGATCATCAAGACTGACATCTGTGAGCTGATGAAAAACATAGAGATAGAATCTAAAAGTGAAGCTATCAACATTCCTAAGCTACTGCCATCCTATAAATCAAGCATTGATGACATCTTATTCAAAAACATTATTAATAATGATCTCTGTACTTTTCTTTGTTTGAAAATGATGATGTAATGAACTCTAAAGTTAATGCAATGAAATCTGATTTTGCTTACTTGCTTGATGTCTTTCCTGATGGTAGTGTGCATTGCATTGACTAAAACATTAGCATAGTTGACATTCATTCTATATGCACTGAATCATATAACATCGGCACGAAATCTGAACCACACTTTTTGCATATTTTAAAAGATGTTACCCCTGAAGAGAAAAGATAAATTAATAAAATATTCAAAAGTATTTGCCTAGATGTATGACGATGTGCCTGGTATTGATAGAGACATTGCTCAACACTTCATTCCTACCAAAGAAGGGTGCAAATCGATAAAGTAGAAACTAAGAAGACTCAGACAAAAATGGGCCTAACTATTGAAAGAAGATATTGAGAAACATATTAAGGAAAATTTCTTATAGGTAATAGATTATCTAGAATGGTCAGTAAATGTGGTGCTAGTACCGAAGAAAGATGGAAGGGTTAGAATCTGTGTCGACTATAGAGATCTGAATAAGCCCTACCCAAAGGATGATTTCCCATTACCTCACACAAACATTCTAGTTGACAGCTCTGCCATATATGCAATGTACTCATTCATGGATGGATTCTCTAGGTACAATCATATCCTAATGGCCATTATCGATAAAGCAAAGATAGCCTTCATAACATAATAGAGTACTTGCTACTATAGAGTAATGCCTTTTGGACTAAAGAATGCAGGGGCAACCTATCAGAGAATGGCGACTGTAATGTTCCATTACATGATACACAAAGAATTAAAAGTATACATCGATGACATGATGGTCAAGTCAAGAACCAGGGAAGAACACCCCTTTAATCTCAAAAAGTTCCTCAAAAGGGTTGAAAAGTATAGTCTTAGGCTAAATCTAAAGAAATGCATATTTAGGGTTACTTTAGGAAAGATGTTAGGGTATGTTGTCAGTTAGAATGTGATTGAAATGGATCCAAACAAAGCAAAAGCCATTAGTGAGATGCCAGTGCCAAAAATAGAGAAAGAAATAAAAGGGTTTCTAGGGAAACTACAATTCATCAGCAGATTGATAGCTAAGTTAACAACAGTGTGTGAACCAATCTTCAAGCTACTAAAAAAAGATTAGCTGATTCAATGGAATAAACAGTGTCAACTAGCATTTAACAATATCAGAAGCTACCTAACCCACAGGTCTTAAAACCATAAAAACTAGGGATACCGCTAACCTTGTATTTGGCCATCGAATGGAATACAATTGGTGCAATGTTAGCATAAGAGTGAGAACTGAAAGTAGAACACGCAGGCTACTACTTGAGCAAGAAGATGCTGCCATATAAGAAGAAGTACAACCAAGTTGAACATATATGCCTGACAATGGTATGGGCAATGAATAAACTCAAACACTACTTTCAATCCTACAAAATTCAGATTATGTCTAAAATGGATACAATAAAGTACCTTTACAAAGCTCCCTCTCTAGTGGGGAAAATTGCCAAGTGGCTTGTACTACTAATAGAGTTTGATGTGTAGTATCTAACTAATAAGGCAGTAAAAGGGAGAGTAGTGGCCGAATCTCTAGCTCTTATCCCTATTCCAAACTGAGAAGAAATCCGGCTAGACTTCCCAGAAAACCTTAACTCAACCATTGAGATCCAAGGATGGCATATGTACTTTGATGGAGCAATCAATCAATTTAGCATAGGAGTCAATGTCATACTAAATCTCTAGAATGTGAAGTAGTACCAATTGCTAAAAAGATCAAGTTCAGAGTCATAAATAATGAAGCAAAATGCGAGGCATGTACACTTAGAATATAAGCACTAACAACCCTGGGTGTCACAAAAGTTAAAATCTTTAGAGATTCCATATTAGTAATCAATAATTCCATGGAAGAGTGGGAACTAAAAGAATAACACTTAAAGCCTTATTTGGACCACTTAAGGCTACTCACCATGCCCTTCCAAAAAAGCATATTCATTCATCTCCCCAGGAATCACAATCAGATGGTAGATGCACTTGCTTCCCTAGCATCAATATGGGAGGGGCCATCCAGAATGCTTATGAATCCTCTAATTCTACTTAAATCAAGACAACCTTGTCATAAAAATTGCAAAATAGGGAAGATAGAAGCAGCTGAAAAGCCTCAGTTCTACGACTGTAAGCACCCAATTTCAAGATGATGAGTTATGAATGCGACAAAGGACTCCATTGATGAAAATGTCATGAATAGGTCTTAAATACATGAAATTTGAAACTTCAGAGGTCTGATTGCATTTTTCAAAGAAAGGATTTAATATTTTTATGGACAAAATTGCAATGCTTTTTAAGGACCTAATTGCAAAACTTATATTCTTTCAGGGACCTTTTTATAATTAAAAGTTAAAAAATGGTCAATATTCTATAATTCTAATTGAAATTATGCAATTTTGGTTAGAATTACTGTAATTCCAATTGAAATTGTATAATTTCGATCATAATTACACTAATTCCAATCGGAATTGTGTAATTTCAATTGGAATTACACAATTCCGGTCAGAATTAAACCTTTTCCATATGATTTTCTAATTTTTTAAAAAATAAAATATCTTTTTCTTGAATCCTAATTGGTCTAAAATATCCTTAAATTTATTTTTGATATTTATTTGATATTTTTAAGGAAATAGAAGTATTTTAGGAATCAATTTATACGTAGGGTTTGAAGGGTTGCTTCACTATAAAAGGAGTATTTTGGCTCCTAGGAAAAGGAACATCTGGGGAGGAGCAGTACTTTTATGCACAGTTTTACTTTAATATTTTCTCTATGCCAAATTGTCTTTTGACTTTTGGTTGATTTTTCTTAAAAAAGCATTCTTGACTCTTTTTCTTTATTAATTGTTTTGAAAAAAAAAACATTCTCTACAAAATTCCCTTTTGTTTAATTGATTAATTGAAGATCTTTGGAGAATTTTTGAAGAACAAGATTCAAAGACCTATCAAGAATAGTGATTTTACAAAATCTGAAGAGCACTCCATTAAAATCATTTATAAGCATCATCTTCTCCTTATTCTATTTTACTTGATTTATTTATTTCTTTTTTTATTTTATTGATTTTTAATTTTATTTAAATTATTATTATAATTTATTCACTAATCATAATTTTTTTTCTTTTTTTCATGGTGATTATGAAGGAAAATACATGATGATCGTGTTTGGAAGATTGAATTCATGAGATGGAATGCCATGGATAAGAACTTGTAGAAACATAGTTTCTAGAGTTTTTATTTTTTATTTCTTTATTTTATTTATGTTTTTGGGGTGTATTAATTATTTTTATTATTATTTTCTATGAACTATTGTAATAGCCTCGATAGTGGGAATAGTAAAATTGTGCGTTGTTGCTTGTTTATTTAATTAATTGGTTAGTAAAGTTAGGGTTTTAATTGGGTAATTAATTAAAATCAATGGAGGAAGTAGATTAATTTAGGATTGCATGTTAATTAAAATTAGGGTTTTAAAAGGAATAATTAATTGGTTGTTTAATCTTTAATTTAATTATTTTAATATCTTTTATTTGTTTTTGGGCTGGTTTATTTATTTTTATGTGTTTTGGGCCCTAGGCCCATAACTTTAACCCATTTAAATCCAGTTTTTTAGGTTTAATTAATTAAAATGCATTTTAGGCCCATAATTAATTAGATTTAGAGTAGAGATAACTTAGGCCAATTTAGTTACTTAGACATAGGCCCACTTAATTTAATTTAATTAATTAGACTTAGCCCATTAAGTTAAAGCCTTTTTCATAATTTGTAGATTTAAGATCACCTTAGAATTAAAACGTATAGAATTAGACCCACTAATTTAAATACTTCATAATTTGTAGATTTAGGCCTATTTTTTAGAATTAATATAAATACACTTAGGTTCACTTAATTAAAATTAAAAGAAGTTAGGCCCTTAAGGCTCACTTATTAAAAACATATATATTTAGCTCATTTAATTAAAATCAATGTATATTAAGACTAACTTAGGGCTTATATTAAATGCATTATTTACTTGTATTTTTCATGACCAGTTTGCCTTAGAGTTAATTGTTAGAATAAGGGTTTATATGAAATTACATATAAATAAAGGATAATATAGTAATTCATAAAATAATTCTAAAGGAACACGAGATTGAAAGAAGTTGGTATTCCATATCCAAAATCTCCTAGTTATGGTGCTAACTTTCTTTTAGGGAATCAAGTATCACCTTTTCAATTTGTCCCAGTTATTACCCTGGGTGGCAGCTCCTCATCTCCACGCCATGTCTTTGTGACAGTGGTTAGTGTGTTCTCTAGAGCCTTGAGCTCAAACAGTGTCACGATTGCTAAAATCTTGGACATGCACTAAACCTCGTTGTCTACAATGACATCCAGAGATATCTAAAGGAACAAGCCTATCCTGATCAAGTAAATGAAATAGACAAAGTAGTCATTTGACGATTAGCATCAAAATTCACATCACATCAGGGTGTGTTATATAGGAGAACCTCAAATGGTTTACAACATCGATGTCCATATAAAACTAAAGCTATAAGGGTAGTAAAAGAAGTACACAAGAGTGTTTATGGTCCACACATGAATGGAGCAATCCTAGCTAAGAAGCTAATCAAATAATGGTTCTTCTGGATGACAATGATGGAAGACTGCATCAAATTTTTGAGGAAATGCCATAAGTGTCAGATCCAAGGGAATGTCAGCCACCTCCCCCTAATAGAACTACACTACATCTCCTCTCCATGGCCCTTCTCAACATGGGGACTAGACATAATTAGGGAAATCTACCTGATAGCCTTAAACGGACACAAATTCATCCTAGTGGTAATGGACTACTTTACAAAATGGATCAAAGCATAATTACAAGGAGCCAAGTAAGTGGCTAAGTTCATTAAAAAACCTATTCTGCTGATATGGGATCCGCCATATCATCTCTAACAACAGTGTCCAATTCCAAGGGGAAGTTAGAGATATACTAAAGAGTTATAAGGTGGAACATCATAAAATCTTCTCCTTATTGACCAAAAGCAAATGGGGCCTTTAAAGTTACAAATAAGAGCATCAAAAAAATCTTGTCAAAGATGACTCACACTTAATGAGATTAGGCAAATAGATTGCCACAAGCCTTATGGGGGTATCGAATAATAGTCAAGACTTTAACAAGAGCAATGCCTTTCTTATTAGTGTATGGACCAAAAGCAATTCTTCTAATCGAAATAGAAATCAAGTATCTTTAAGTAACAATCGAATATGAATTAACAAAAGTACAGTGGGCTCAATAGAGGCACGATAATCTCACTCTCTTAGACAGCCACAAGCTCAAGGCTCTATACCACACACAGTTGTATCAAGCTTGACTAGCCAAGTCCTTCAACAAAAAAGTAAAATACAAGAGTGTGAAAATAGGAGAATGGGTACTAAAGAAAACAAAATAGAACGTTCCAAACCGTAGAGGAAATTCAAACTGAACTGGGAAGGCCCATACCTAGTCAAACATTTATTATCAAAAGGCGTAGTCAAGTTAATAGATTCTGAAGGCAATGAATTCTCTAAACCTGTCAACACAGATAGCCTGAAAATGTACTACATCTAAGGCAAAAAAATCAAAATCCCAATGAGTTAAAAACCTAAAAATGATAGCCCAGGAAAAAGTTAAGGACCTCTTGCTGAGTTGAAAACCTAAAAATGATAGCTCATGCAAAATTGGGGAAAGAGAGAAAAATACTTAACTAGAAAACATGAGAAGGCTAGTTAAGGACAGGGGTAATTTCAATTTTGAAATTTGTACAAATGCACGTATGCTTTTCTTAAATGATTACAGTGAAATAAGAATGATTGCCAATTTATCAAAAATGTCTTTGATAAGTGTAACACATTTTATCATCATGAATTGCACTAAGCATGCTTTGCATTTTCTTTTATTACATGACCATGGCTCTTACCATCCTCTCTAAGCTCACTCTTTGAGATCAGCCACTATCATATAGCCAAAAAGAAAAAAAAGCTCGACTAGGTGTGAAAAGCTCTAAAAGGAGACACCCTAGGCAAAAAAGGGAAGAAAAAGAAAACCCAACTAAGTGCGAAAAGCTCCAAAAGGAGATGCTTTAGGCAAAAAAGGGAAAAAAGGAAGACAATAGTAATGGCAAACATCATCATCAATACATAATAGGAAGCATACACAATCATCATTATATAAGCATCATACAACATGCAGGCAAATGCCCAGATAAACAACACCCAGAGTCCATAACCCTTTTCCATAATCTTTTCCTTTTCATATATATTTTATTAGGAAAGCCATGTAATAAAATTTTTAGCTTTATTATCTTATATTATCCGATGTACTATATGAATGCTATATAAACTGTCATTACCAAAACTAGGGTGTTGTGGTAGCTATACATTGAATATTGTATAATGAAAAATAATCAAAAAGTAAATATGATCTCTTAAACCTAGAAATCTTTGCTGGGGGCAATACTCGCTAAGTGACCCGATGTTGTCCCTTTCTTTTTTTAATTTTCTAAAAATTAAGTGGCAACTCCACAAAAGCATCTCATCCCCTCAAGGCCAATCATTTGTCTCTACTCGATAAAGTTTCCATGTCCTTTGGAAAAGGAAAAATAAACAACACACTCAACCATCAGAGTTGAAAAGAAAAAAACCTTGGTCACTCACACAGAGCATGTAAAAATTTACAATTAAGCATTGCTCTTACTAAATAAAAGAGGGATTTTTTTTATAAATTTTTTCTTAATCTCTCAATTTCATGCTTAAATGTAATCTTTTGTATCATGCTTAGGTTGTAAGAACTAAATTATGCATACATAAAGATCATGTTCAACTATCTTAATTAATAAACCAATCAATATTTTGATAATTTAATCGAAAATGCATACATCTATAATATTGCCCTTTAATTTAAATTGAGCTTCAATTTTGCACAAAACCAAAATAAAAAGTTTTAAGTACAAATATCATAGTAAATATGGAGAAATTAAGTTGAAAGTTAATGAATCTTATAGTATTTTTATTTTATTTTCTTGATTTAACTTATATGCACGCAAAAATAAACAAAGCACACAAACATAAAAACATAAAAACAAAATCCTAACATTTGACATCCTCCCCCACACTTATCTATGGCTTTGTCCTTAATGATAAAAATATTAAAATAAGGAAAAGAGACCGAGGACTTCTATAGTAAGCAATTTATTGATCCTTGAAGGATTTGTCTACTTTCATGATTGAGATTTCTAAGTTTTTCAAGTCTATGAGCTCATAAATCATGCCATTTTAGTTGCCTTTAGTCTATTCATATACATGCAAAAAATTGAGCCCTTAATTAAATACAAGAAATTAAGCACAACTCATAAAATTGATTAAAAGTCAAATCTTTAATAAGAAATAAAAACTCCTACAAGTCTAATTAGCTACTCCAAAACCAAACTCTAATTAATTTAGTTCTTCATAAGAAAAGAAGAAGAAAGAAAGATAAAACTCATTGAAAACATGCTTAAATCTTGAATCCTTGTTAAACTCTTCAATTCCATGCTTTGCCTTCTTGGAGACAGTGTTCACTATGAATGGCTCCCCAATAGCTCTTTTGTATCCCCTTTTATAGGAAAAATCTGATGGAAAACCTAATTGCACTTAAATTCTAAAAAAGGAAGTTTTCTTTGGATAAGAATGATTCTCCTTGATAAGGAATGAATAAAAAAACCCCTTTTTATATTACAAATTCAATGGAAACCTAATTTTACTTGAATTTTTGAGTTTCCTCTAAAAAGGAATATTTTTCTACTTGACATGGCCTAAGCACAACTTAAGCATGGCCATGTCATGTCCTCACTTTTGAGCTTTCATATTTTCTTCAACTTGGACAAAAGCAGTTATGTGGTTTTTATAGATTGTTCAATTCACACATAAGAGGGCATGGCTTTGAGCATGCTTGTGCTCCATCCCGTATTACAATTTCTTTAATTCTAGTGGTTGACACAGCTTCCAATATGGTCGTACTTAAGCCATGTTACCTTGATTCTTCTTTCAGAACGTGACATGGGCACAAGCACACCCATGTCATGGCCATGTTCAGCATTCCTTGACTATTTTATGCTTCCTTTTGAATATTTCCTACAAAAATGGGAAACCCTTATTAATATCAATTAAAAAATAGGAAATTAGAATGAAGGTCTAACGTAAACAAATGCCTAATTAAACCTGAATTTTTCCCAATTATTACTAACTATTTATTCAAAATTCATTAAAATTCAACTCTAGAACATGTATAAAATTATACTCAACAAATTTTGCCACACTAGAGCTTTCCTTGTCCTCAAGTAAAAATAAGATTTAAAAATTTAAACACTAGCTCAACTATAATAAGAGAGTTACAATTTCTAAGACATATAAGTGGACAACACCAAGATTGAAACATGTATACTAAAGAAGATAATCAGACAAAAATACATCATTTATGAACAATTCACTAATCACAACCTAGGCACATAACCTATTGTAATATCTCGTGTTTTTAAATATTTTAATACTGCATCGGGATATGCAGTGTTAATAATTTTTGCATATATATTATGATATTTTTTATGAGTTGATATGTATTTAAAACCTATTTTAATTATTATGTATTATTTAAAGTCCTTTATGTAAAATTTTCCGAGACTTACATTTTCGGGGAAATTTTCACGTAAATATTTTATTATTAATTATTTTAAATATATTTACGGACTTGCATGAACTCATACGTATTTTTAAATTACTAAATAAAGCCTATGTGCGTATATATTTATTTAATTAGAGTTTAATATATTACCCTAATATTTTATTATTTATTTATTAGTTTTATTGTTATTTAATTATTTTTATTTATTATTAAATTTTAAAATATTAAATATTAAGTGTGTGGTGTATATTTAATGTGTGTAATTTAATATTATTTTATTATATAGTGTAAAGTATATATATATATACATATTATAAGTTAAAAATCAAAACTTTTGGAAAATTACCAAATTGGCCCCGAGTGAACTCCATCTTCCCCGATCGTTCCCCACCACCGTCCGATTGCTACCGTCCCTATTTCTTGCTGTTGATGTGCCGTTTGGCATGCCACCACCTTCCCCAGCCTTCCTCGTCACCTGTAGCAGCCGTTTTCGATGTCTGGAGATCGATTTTGGCCGGAGAAGCCGAATTCCTCTTCACCGTCAATAACGACGTTTTTGGCCACTATTTTTGACACCGCCGGTCTCTTTCTTCTCCTTGAGCTCCGGTGAGTGTGATTCTAGCTTTGGTTTGAGCTGAAATGGTCTTGATTTGCTTAGGTTTCAAATTTTTGAATTCGGCCATTTTAGGGTTTTTGATTTTTTTGGACTTTGAATTGTTTGATTCATGAAAAATTCCTTCACAAATGTTGATCCTAGTAGCTTACTCTATATGTATGAATTTTTGTAGAATTTTTAGGAATTATTTTGATTTTTGGGTATTTTTGAATATTTTAATATTATTTTCTAATTTTCGAAAATTAATTAAATAAATTATGAATTGTGTTTTATGATAAATATAGGTATTGAAATGAATTATAGGAATTTATTTGGAATTTTTATGAATTTCTACGTATTTATTTTGAATTATTTGAGTTTATGTAATTTTAGGAAAATTAGGTTAATTGTGTTTTTAATTGAATTTAATTAGTGAATTGAGTTTAATTGTTAATATTATTGATAGACATGTTGAGAAAATTAATTTTGGATAATTATACTATTTTTGGTGAATTTTTGAATGAATTTTAGTATATTTATATATATAGGGGTATTTTGGTAATTTTATACAAAATTGGCTAAAAATGTAATTTAATTGGTTCTAATAGTTATTTAAGGTATAAAAGTGATTTCTACAAACTATTTAGTATTTTTAACTAATTAAAACTATTTTTCGTGAATTATTTTCAAATATATATATAATATACGATTTTACTAATAAAATGAGTTTTTATCGGTTTTTACTATGTTTAAAGGTTAATTATGTAATTTTTACTTATAAAATGAATTTCTATGTTATAAGGGTATTTTTGTAATTGTTCTATGATTGTGGACCCCGGTCGGTAGACTATAGTTTGGAGTCCGACCGAGGGGTTGTGAACGAATTGTTGAGCTTGTTTTTCGAAGTGTGTTTCTTTGCAGGGTCGGCTCTACCCTTTGAGTAGAGAGATGTCCATTTTACAGGGGAGGTTCTGCCGAATTTTCGATAGAATTTTCGTAAAACGTGATGTCCGGTTGAACCCTAATTTTGATTCTGTGTTTAATATTCTAGATCGAGTTCTAGGATTTTCTGTTAAGTTTATTCTGATTTATGTAGTTATTGTTTGTCTAGTTGCGCCGAGACCGAGGCCTAGTGGACCAGGCCTGTCGGACCCATCTCGTGGCGTGCACTAAGTGTGAGTTACTATATTATATATATATGTTTAGGGTGCATGATTTAGAAAAATATGTTTTATTTTGATTATTTATGCATGAATAATTCAATTATTACCTAAGTTTATTTTTAGCTTATTTTGGTTTATTTTCTGTATATTTTGAATTATATTCATGCTTTATTAACCATTTATGTTTTAAAATGCTTTTAAATATATTTCTGGCTAAATTTGTAATTTAATTGAATTTACTTGACGTATATATACTTGAAATATACCTGGTTTATTTTTGGTATATTTCCAGTATATATATGGTTTATATTGTTATGTTATTTAAATTCATGCATCATTTATTTATGAATGAATGTTTCATATTTTAATGAAGGATATCAATAGAACGTGCTACCTAGTGGGCAGCACTAGGACCAAGTACGTACCGGTGCGCTTATAGCATTTAGGCTATATTACTAACCAGTTTGATGATTTTGATTGGAATTAATTTATTTGATGTGTGAGATATGGTTTAGAGGTGTGATTGCTGGAGCTCGGTTGACCTAGTGTCTCGGGGCCAATCACACTGGCAGTCAGACTACTGGAGCTCGGTTGACTTAGTGTCTCGGGGCTAGTCTATTGTCCAAATGGAATAAGTGAATATATTTGGAATAAGTGAGCCTGTATGGCTAGAGTGTTGTCTAACACTGTTTTGAGGTTGTGATTTTCTAGGGTTCTATTTGATCCTTCATAAATAGTGATTTTTAATAAAAATATATAAAATGATTTTACAGCATCTGTGTGTATTTGTCTGTATATATACATATTAGATATATATTGTTGACTGTATGCATTGTCATTTAGTATGCATGTATATATATTATAGTAATTCACTCAGTAAGGTCTGACTCCCCTCCGTTGACTAATTTTTCAGGAGAGTCATCATCTTCAGACCTCAGTAGCAGGCCTGTACGTCGGATTTCTTCCGCTCCGGCTTCTTTGTGTAAACTGCTTATCTGAGTCTTGGGTTTATTTTATCTAGACACTGCAGTAGTCATTAAATATTTAAAGAGATATTGTATTATATTTGAACTGGATTTATATTAAAAGAGTTTATATATATATGAGATGAGTATTTAATTTAAATCCAGTTGGTGGAAATGTTATTGTGATATTTATGATTTTTATTTCCGCTGCATTATATATTGTTATTACTATTGCATGTCTTATTTTATTTTTTAGGCTTGCTACGGGTTCCGGATTCGAAAGAATTCCCGTTCCCTAGCGCCGATCATGGCCCCTATTTTGGGTCGTGACACCTATTTGAAATCCAATGAACATAACCTAAGGAGAAAAACAAAATTGGTTGTGAATGTGTTTTATGCTCCATTTCACAACATCTTTTTCTTTCATTTGATGAGTGCATTTTATACTCCATCTTATCACTTTTTGTCTTTAATTAAATTTTCCCACTCTTAGTAATCCCCTGCCATTCTTCTACTATTAAGCATGGATATCATTATGTGGGTTCTTTGGATACTCTTACTCTAATTAGAGCATTGGAGTAGATTCAGAGCATGTAAAAATTTAGAGTTAAGCATTACTCTTACTGAAGAAAAAAGAGATTTTTTTTTCATAAAATTTTACTTAATCTACCAATTTCATGCTTAAATTCAATATTTTAATTCATGCTTAAGTTGTAAGAACTACATTATATATACATAAAGACCATGTTCAATTATCTTAATTAATAAACCAATCAATATTTTGATAATTTAATAAAAGATGCATACTTATACATTGTCACCACTAATTGCAATTAAGCTTCAATTTTGCATAAAACTAAAAAAAATGTTTTAAGGATAAACATCATAACAAATGTGGAGAAATTGAGTTGAAAGTTAATGAATCTTATCACATTTTTTTATTTTATTTTCTTAATTTAACTTATACACATGCACAAATAAATAAAACACACAAACATAAAAACATTAAAAAAAATCCTAACATTTGACATCCTCCCCCACACTTATCTATGGCATTGTCCTCAATGACAAAAATATTAAAATAAGGAAAAAATGAGGACTTTCCTAGTAGCTCGCTCTAAATATTGGATGACCTATAAAATAAAATAATAAAAACTACAAAAAATAAAAGAAAAAATAAACTAATAATAAACTTAAACAAAAGAAATAAAATAAAACACAATAGGTTGCCTCCCAATAAGCTCTAATTTTATGTCGTTAGCTTGACCACTTGAATGTGTAGTATCTTAGGTGCAACTGAACATGAGGAAGTGTTCTCGGAAGCATCTTCATTTCCTTGCTTTTTCTAGGCTCACTTATGCCCAGGTAATAAAGTGCGGACTCACATGCCAAATTTTTTGTTCTAAAATTACTTAAAGATTGTAAGGCTTTTCATGTGGGTTTTTAGACAGTCCAACACCTTTCACAAATTCATCATATATGGCTGTAATAAGTCATAGAACATATGCATTGTCAGTTATAGATGGCTCACCTGCATTCCTTGTAGCTTCAAGAATTGTGACAATTTTATCATCCAACTCATCTTGAAGTTGAGTCAAGTAACTTTGTACTTCGTCATCCTTGATGTTTACAAATTTATTTTTACATTGGAGACTTCTTTAATTTCCTTAGTGATCTTTTGTTCTTGCTCATCATGGCACAGCTTAAAAGTGTGTTAATCATCTTAACTCAAAAGTGCTCTCATCATCCTATATATTTTCTCTTTGTGATGGTTGTGTTGAGCAATTCATAGGTGCACACATTTGAAGTTTGTGAAAGCATGCAATTTGACTTTCTACAATTTGGAAAAATTGATATGCCTGAAATGCTCCTTATGTTGCTTAAGAGTCTCCTCTAATTTGTGATTTGCCTTAGTTTGTGCTTAAATGAATTACTTCAACTTGTCCTTTAAGTATTATTCTTCAAACTTCTTTATTTCTTGAATGAAATTTTCCAACATTATCTCAAGATTCCACTTACGTTCTTGTTGATCTATATAACTACTCTAAGATGGGTTGTAACGAGGTGATGAAGGTGAATATGAATAATATAGACAATTACTCAATTATGGTTCTTTCCACACTAATTACAAACCTAAAAATAAGAATGGAAAATAATTAAATTGTATATTTTCTAAATTATATATAAGATCATATACATTAGACCTCAAAAATTGATAAGAAAATTCATTATTATCCATGAAAAATTATTTACTAATAAAACAAAGTGTTAGTCTAACAAAAATGGAAAATGTGTTAATATTAGTAATGCCAATCCCCAGCAATGGTGGCAAAAACTTGTTAGTAGAACTCCATAAGGTACATATCATGGCAAGTAATAAAGTAATAAGTAGAGTATCGTTCCCACAAGGAAAGGGTACTAAGCACTAACTGTCAATCGATTTTCCTTAGCTACCACAAATCAATATAAATTGTACGAAATAAAAAACTAAAATAAACTATATACTCTACTCAAATAAATAAGAATAAAATAGATATTAGGTTTGTTTCACTAGTTAGGACTTGAATTACAGAATTAAGTTAATTTATTTCATTAATCACAATTAAAGGTAAACCACTCAAATTACCTAGAGTCTCTTTTGAGATCATCTAAGAATACCAAAGTTAATTACAATCTATTTTCATGGTTATGTTAATTAACTAAGGCTCATTATGTTTCTTAGCAATTTATTGATCCCTAAAAGATTTGTTTAATTTCGTGATCAATGTTTCTAATTTTTACAAGTCTATGAGCTGATAAATCATGCAACTTTCATTACCTCTAATCTATCCACATATTTGTAAATAATTTGTACCTTAATTTAATACAAGACAATAAGCACAACTTATAAATTAATTAAAAATCAAATCATTAATAAGAAGTAAAAGTTCCAATAAGTCTAACTAGCTACTCCAAAACCAAACTTTAATTAATTTAGCTATTCAAAAGAAAAGAAGAAGAGGGAAAGATAAAACTCATTGAAAACATGCTTTAATCTTTAATCCTTGTTAAGCTCTTTAATTCCATGCTTTGCTTTTTTAAAGACAGTGTTCACCTTGAATGGCTCCCCAATAGCTCCCCAATAGCTCCTTTGTATCCCCTTTTATAGGAATAATCTAATGGAAAACCTACTTGCACTTAAATTCTCAAAAAGGAAGTTTTCTCTAAATAAGAATGATTCTCCCTGATGAGGAATAAATTAAACCCCTTTTATATTGTAAATTCAATAGAAACCTAATTTGACTTGAATTTTTGAGTTTCCTCCAAAAAGGAATACTTTTATGCTCTACATGGCCTCAGCATGGCTATGTCATGTCCTCACTTTTATGGCATGGCTTCAAGCATGGTCGTGCTTAAGCCATGCTGAACTTTCACATTTTCTTCAACTTACATAAAACTGATCATGGTTTCAAGCATGGTTGTGTTTAAGTCGTGTGGTCTTTTGTAAATACTTCAATTCACATAAAAGAGGGCACATTTTTTAGCATGCCCATTGTAAGCACCCAATTTCAGGATGCAATTGTGAATGAATGTGATGAAAGCCTCTATGATGATAATTTAATAAAAAATTGACCTCTAGTATTATGATTTAGGATTTTAGGGACTAAATTACTATATTTTTTTGGGTTTAATTATAAAAAATTGACTTTTGTAGGGGTATATTTGGAAATATGCAACCAATATTATGTAATGTTACTTGACATTACATAATGTCGATCGGCATTACACAGTGGCGGTTAACATTTTAAAATGCCAAGGCGCTAAAAAATTTAGTAAAATTTTTTTTCTCACTGTGATTGGTCCAAATTTAATTTATAAATAAATTGATTTGAGTATTTATCTATAGGTTTCGGTGTAGTATGCATCTCTTATGCGTATAATCTTCTTTTTGAAGTTAAAATTCTTATCATGTTTTTTAGGAAGGGAGAGATCAAAGCTAATATGATCACATATTCGGTTAGATGAGGAATAAGATATAAAAAGAAAAGATTGGCAGAGAAAAAAAGGACGGGGGATAGAAAAAAGGAAAAAAAACCCTAATCAACTACTATAATAAAGGTTGATTGACAAAAAAAAAAAGAAGACCTAACCTGATACTACCATTTCTAAACTCTTTTTCTTTAAAAAAACAGAAACAAAGTATGTTCTTTTAAAAAAAGTCCAGAAATCAAGAAAGCATAGAATCAACTTTCTTAAAATGATGAAATCTCAGTCCAAGGGGCATTCAAACAACATCTGCATAGCATTACTCATCTTCTACTCCTTTTTTTTTATTACTTCTTTCTCTTATATCATTATTTTCTTTTTATTATTTTTTATTTTATTATTTCTATGTTTTTTATTCAGATTTTATTTTCATTATTTTGTTTTCTTTGCTCATTAGTTCTAATCTTATTTTCTTTTTTTTTTCTTATTCTTTGTGTTTCATGATTCTGGTGATGAATACATGATTGAACCAAGTAAACTCACAGAGAATCCATGAATGAAAGCCATGAGTCAAGATCCCAATTTAATTTTATTTGGCTCTATTTAGTTTAGTTTAGTTTAGTTTATTTTATTTTTTAGGTTTTGAATTTGTTTAATTTGTCTTCTTAAGGGTTGTATTTTAATTTTATTTTCTTTATTATTTTAGTAGATTTTGTAATAGCCCTGATATTGGGAATAATGAAAATTTAGTTCTCTTGTTCCTAAAAATTACTTAGATAATTAGGTTCAATTTGGTAAGCCCTAATTAAAATCAATAGAGGAAGTAGATTAATTTAGATTTCATGTTAATTAAAATTAGGGTGTTTTAGATAAAATAATTTAATTACATGGTTATTTTTTTTATTTGTTTGTTTTGATTTTTTTTCATTTTTGGGCTTGTTTATTCTTTTTATGTGTTTTGGGCTCTAGGCCCATATTAGGTTCTAACTCATTTAAATAATTTTAGGTTTAAAGTAGTTCTTTATTAGTCCATCTCATTTAATAGGTCTAGATTTTAATTGAAATGCATTTTAGGCTCATAATTAACTAGATTTAGGTTAGAGTTAATTTAAGCTCATTTAATTAATTAGATATAAGCCCACTTAATTTAATTTAATTTATTTAGACTTAGCCCATTAAATAAAAGCCTTTTCCATAACTTGTAGATTTAAGATCACCTTAGAATTAAAACATGTAGAATTAGGCCCACTAATTTAAATATTTCATAATTTGTAGAATTAGGCCCACTCTTAGAATTAAAATAAGTATACTTAGGTTCACTTAATTAAAATTAAATTATAATTAGGCCCATAGTCTTTAGGCTCACTTGTGAATTAAATCATGTAGATTTAGCTCATTTAATTAAAATCAATGTAGATTAGACTAACTTAAGGATTATGAATTTAAATGAATGCTTTGTTTACATGTATTTTTCATGACTAGTTTGCCTAGAGTTAATTGTTTTAATAAAGGGTTTATATAAAATTGCATGTAAATAGAGGGTACGATAGTAATTTATAAAGTAATTCTAAATGAACACAAGACTGAAAGAAGTTGGTATTCCATATCCAGAATCTCTTGGTTGTGGTGTTGGTTTTCTTTTAGAGAATTGAGTACCACCATTTTTAATTGTCCCAGTTATTACCCTAGGTGGCGACTCCTTATCTCCACCCTATGTCTTTATGACAATGGTTAGTGTGTTCTCTAAAGCCTTGAGCTAAAACAATGTTGTGGTTGCTAAAATCTTAGGTGTGCCTTAAACCTTGTCATCTATAGTGGTGACTCCATTCGTGACTCCACTAGGGATAAGAGATATTAATTCTACTTGTGTTCTTTAGAATTATTTTATTAATAATTATTTTATTCTTACATTCATTCTACATGTCCCTATTAACCGATGTCGTTAGTTTATGGTTCCATGATTCCACTAGCTTCATAGGATTATAAATTAGCTAACAATCACTCTTAGCCTTAACTTAGTTCAAAAGAGATTATCGGGCTCATCTGACCAGAGTTTGTAACCCAAGTCCTAAAGGGGGATAGTCTTCTCTTGAGTTTACAAAGGATGTCGGGCCCTTCTGACCTTGGCATGTGACTCAAGTCTTAAAGGAGGGCATCTTGCTAAAGGAACATTAACCTTTTTACTAGACTCAACTCATGTAGTGGCCTAGTAACTTCCCCTAGGATTACCCAAATTGCTTGTGAATATTGCCATGAGGTATTTCTATCTATAAAGGCCTAAGCCTATACTTTAGAATCCCACTTGGGTTAATAAAGATTAGGCTAATCTTTTATACTTAGAAATGTTATTTCTATGTTTTTATTACTTTGAGAGATTTGGCATGCGCATCGGTTCTTGATATCCCCTATTAATATTAAGGTGAAGACAAAAAATCCTAGGACAAGAGACTTGCCATTGAATATGTGTGTGGGAGGAATAAGGTTAAAAGGATGTTTATACACTTGACTTGTTTGACTTGTTACTTGTTGCATAGCATGTGCATCATGCATACATGCATCATACTAACACTTTATTTTTCAGCCATCATAGAGTCATCCGAGTCTTCCTATGTTTAGAGTCAGAAAGGTGGTAGACTGGTGAGAACGGATTCAAGCCTGCTGTCAATTGTAAAAGAGATCCTTAGCAAACTGAAAAAGAGCCCTATTAATCCATTGTAACTAAAAGCTGCACAAGCTCCAGCTAAACAAGCAAAAGAAATAGAATAAAAAGGAGGAAACTAGACCCTAAAAGACATTAAAGAAGCTTTGATGGATGACATGAGAGTAATGATGCAATGTGAACTAAAACAAGCCTTAGCTAGGTTAATGTCACCAACTGCAGTTGCACCTGCACTCGTTGTTGAAATTCCACTTGCTGCTGTTGTGGAAGATCCACCTGCTGGGGGCAACCATTGAAGGCTGCAAGGAATGTGCTTATTGTGGAAATGAAATATGAGGATATGGAGAACCTTTTGGTAGAGAAAACTAAGAAAGAATCACTTGAGTAAGTTCAAGAGCTGGAATCCAAGAATATGAAAGCACTGACTCAAAAGATGTCCAAAATGGAAGAATTGATGAGAGGACAGGGCATCAAACATTTGTTCGACTTTGATGATATAATGCAATTTAAGGAAGATTAGTTGCCTGATAAGTTCAAGCTATCACAGTAGTAGAAATTCAATGGTATTGGAGACCCAAGGATCCACCTTAGTCAATATACAACTACTATAACCACCACTAAGGCTCCTTTGTCTGTAGTTACCAAGTTATTTGTATTATCCTTGGAAGGTATGGCTATTAATTAGTATAATGGATTGGAGAAGTCTATCCAAGCAGACTGGAGAGAATTGTATACCGCTTTTTTTGAAACAATATGACCATAATACCAAGCTCAAAGTGTCCATCAGGGATTTAGAACTAACTAAGCAAAAAGAAAAGAAAATTAGTAACAAAAAGAAAAGTTCAATAGTGCATCGATCAATCATGAGCTCTAGTGTAAAGCCATGGACCCCACTCGCTATCCTAATCATCAATCCAATGAGCTATATCAGAAGCTCTAACATCAAAAGTACCAACAATGAAGCATCTAGTGCTTAAACTTACAAGCTATTAATAAGGCACCTAATTCTCACACTCTAAGCTATGAACATAGCTTTGTTCCAAATAGAAGACCCATTAGGATCATGCATGTCATACATAACATGCATACATTTGCATACATTTGTTGTGAAAATACTTGCTTTGCATAATAAAGTGTTTGAGCCTAGGCTAGATTGTGCATACACTTTGCTACTAACATTCAAGATTAGTGTTGTAAAAGCGTAGAAAGGTAGTCAAAATGTTCACATGTAAAGCATCTGAAGGAAAAAGGGTGACACTATTTAAATGAACCTGATGCTCAATAGGACTCTATATCGCAGGAGCCTAATAAATTATGGTCCCATCCAGTAAGGGATTAGCACCGACAGTAATACTTATAAAAGCATCATCCTAGCAACCTTAAGAGGCTAGATTCCATCTCCATAGTCTCATCTGAGGCATCATCTGGAATATCTCTCCACAATAGTTAAGACTAGTGTAAGGTATGGAATATGGTGATGAGAGGATCCAACATGTTAGTAATACATTCATTGACCCTATAAAAGGGAAAAATGCACTCAAAACTTAAAATGAATGCACTCTGAAAAATTATTTAATCATGAAATAAGATCTTTAATTCCTAAGCCTTTTTTGTAGGAGATATCAAAAAGAGGGATGAAGCCCTTTACTATAGCATTAATGGAATGGCAGAAATACAAATGCAGTCCAAAGTCACAACTTCACTGGTGAAGTATTATGACCCTTGTGATCAGAGACATCATCACCATAATCAAAATGGAAGAATGCAAAAGAATAACATTGCATTTTAACAAAATCTCTTCACTTACAAATAGACCATGCTAACTTATGGTATTTTATGCATGGAAAAACAAAAAGAGAATGAAGAAAGGGAAAGGAAATGATACATCAACAAGAATGGGAAAGGTTGCGAATGTGAATCATTCATCAGAAGTATCATCTTGCATGGCAAACACCCTGAAAAATAAAAAAAGGGAAGTAACATAACTCTATTTCCTTAGATTTTGTAATAAAAAATCATCTCAATTATAAAATTCACAAATTGAAAGGAAATTCATCCACTTTATAAGATCATGTGCTAAATTTTTCTTATGAATTTTGATCATAATGGCTCTTTTTTATTAGCCTTGTGAAATTCATATGTTTAGTTAATAACTCTGTGTTGAGAGTTTATAAACTCTAATTAATCTAATGCTTGCTTTGCACTTAAAAGAGGAGAAAAATTGCAAAGACAAAATCTATGGACTTGAAGCATAAACTGCTTGAATTCAGAGTATCATTTCAATCTTTCAAATGATAAATCATGCTTATAATCTACTCTAATGCTCAGAAATGAGTACGAGTACAAAATCCCTTGACGGTATCTATGCTAAATAATGCGAGAAAGGTGGGGGAATACTAAGAGGAGAATTGATAAAAAGAGCAGGCATAATTTACTCCAATGCTAAAAAATGAGTAAAAGTATCAATAACAACCTTTGGCAGTATCCATGTTGACTAATACGAGAAAGGTGGGGCAATACTAAAAGAGGACCCATGCCAAAAGTCACTTTATTTACTCTAATGCTCTATGAATATCCAAAGGACCTTCCCAATGGTATCCATACTGAGTAATATGAGAAAGGTGGGGAAATACTTGAATAAGGAAGAAAAGCACAAAATTAATTCAAAGCTATTATGATGCTCAGAATTCAATCTATTTATGCTTAATTTTCATAAGTTTTGTTTAGCAAATTCTCCTTAAAATTAGGTACTAAAGTAAGTTTACTTGGTAAAGATATGCTCTCAGCATAAAATGGTTAACGATGGCTCTAACCTTTGCAAATGGCAAATAAATGATAGTCATGAAAATAAAAAAAAATAGTGAGATTTATTGAGTGCATGCTATCTCATGAAAAAGTGATGAATTTCCAAATAAATTTTCAATATTATAATGTACTTTTGTACATTCATCATGGTTGAAACTAACTTCAATAAGTCTGTAGGAATTGCAAATCTAGAAGGAAGTGCACCCAACTTGTAGAGTTGGTTAACATAGTGGAATTGAAATTAGTCAATCATTAAACATAGTAAAATTCAAAGCCAGTCAGCAAAAACAAAGAATTCAAAGCATTCAACTCAAACAACCAAAGATAAAAATTGCAAGCAGTTATGCATTGTAGCATCAAATGCAAGCAACGAAAAGGTTGTAGTTAATTAAAGTCAGCGAGTAGTTATAGATTGTAACATCAAAGGCAAGTAATGAAAAGGTTGCAATTAACTGAAGTTAGCCAACAGTTGTGGATTGTAGCATCAAAGCCAAGCAATGAAAAGGCTGTAACTAATCACAAGCAATTATGGATTACAACATCATCAATAAGCAATGAAAGGGTTATAGCTAATCATGAGCAATTATGGATTACAACATCATCGGTGAGTAATGAAAGGGTTGCAGTTAATCGTGAGTAGTTATAAATTGTAGCATCAAAGGCGAGCAATGTAAGGGTTGTAGCTAAATCATAAATAGTCATGGACTATAGCATTAAGGGCTAGTCATGAAAGGGTTGCAACTAATCAAAATTGCGAGCAATTATGGATTGCAGTATCAAGAGTGAGCAATAAAAGGGTTGTAGTTGATTGAAATCATCAGTGAGCAAGGAAGAGATTGTAGTTGATCGAAAGCCTTGAATAGTTATGGGCTGTAAAATCAAAAGGTGAGCAATAAAAGGGTTATAACTAATTAAAGCCAGTAAGCAATGAAAGGTTACAGCTGATCAAAATCATTTATAAGCAATAAAAAGATTGCAATAAAATCAAAAGTCATGAGTAGTTATGGACTACAGCGTTAAAGGTAGACAATAAAAGAGTTATGGCTATTTAAACCTTGCCAACAATTAGATTGCAATAGCACAATAGCCTATATTGAGGAATGAAAAAAGCAACATTGTATGATCGAGTACAATATACCTCTTTCAAACTAGACTACACGACTAAGTATAGTCAACATCATACAACTGAATATGATGAATCCCTTTCAATTTAGACTGTACAATTGAGTATAGTCGACATTGTACGATCGAGTGCAATGTGTCATTTCAATTCAAACTATATGACTAAGTATAGTCGACATTGTACAATTGAGTACAATATCTCATTTCAATTTAAACTATAGCACTGAATATAGTCAACATCATACAACTGAGTATTATGTATTCTTTCAATCTAGACTATACGACCAAGTATAGTTAACATCATACAGTCTAGTATGATGTGTTCTTTCAATTAAGACAATACGACTAAGTATAGTTGACATTGTATAATTGAGTACAATGTATTCTTTCAGTTAAGACTATACATTCTAGTGTAGTCAATATCATACAACTTAGTATGATGTATCCTTCCAATTTGACTACATGACTGAGTATAGTTAACATTGTACGATCGAGTACAATGTAATCTTTCTTTCAAATCAATGATATGTCTGAGTGTATTGTTTCCTTACTTATTTATGCTTAGTTTTGCATGGCAACATAAGCATTCATCTTAGACCAATGATTATTCATAAGCAAAAGTCTCAAGGCACACTAGTAAGTGTTTTGACTCCTTGCCTTAAAATTATGTTCATTCTGTAATTTGTCAAGCAAACAGCAACAAAAGGGGGCAACTATAAGCACCTAATTTTGGGATGACAAGAGTTTGGATGCGATAGAGGACCCAATGATGAAAAATTATCTCTATGGATATTAATTTTTGAATCTCAGGGCTTAATTACAACTTTTTAAGGACTTAATTGAAATGCTTTTTTAAGGACCCAATATATATATATATTACTGATTGAAAATCTACAATTATGATTGGTATCTTTTACATTTTTATTAATTTTGGATTTTTTAACATTATTTTTCTTATTTTTTATTGGTTAAAAAAAGAGCCCGTTAAGTTGAAAACACGAAAGGGTAGCTTAGGCAAAAGTTAGGGCAAGCCTGCTAAGTTGAAAACCTGAAAGGGTGACTTAGGCAAAAGTTAAGGCAAATAAAAGATTCTAGTTACACACATGAAGAAGAAGTAAATTGCCTAAAAGATGATTTTGAGTTCTAAAGTTGTCCAGTCCTATGATAGTTTCATCAAGAATAATGGGCATAAGGTCAGGTCTAGCTTGTACCTGCTCTAAAATACTCACAATCTATGTGTTAGCATTTTCATGAGATGAAACTAGCAAAAACTATGCATAAAAGACAAAAAGCAACGATTATAGTCCAAGCAGCATTATTCTTATCTTTAGTTTCACAAATAGTAATAAGAGAAGATAGATCGATGGTCCCAAGGTTATGAGCGTATAGATAGATGTCATATGGGGGCAAATCAAAGAATGCTACTGGCTTATTAGGAAACTACATAGTCAAATCAGGAAGGGTAATCATGGCAGTTGAGTCTAATGAGCACCCTAAGATAGCAGTAAATTCTTCAATCATTGGGCATAACTCTTGCCCATTGAATATGAACATGTGGTCCTTAGCATCCCAAAAAGTTGCAGTAGCATGCAAAAAGTTATTGTCGATATTCAAATGCTAAAGGGATTTTAGTGACTTGCAATGAAAAGGGAGAAAGTTATTCCAATTATTTCCATCAAGGCTCTTAAGGAATTTCTTCATCAATTAGAGAGATGCTTGAGTCATGATTGAAAGTGTAGAGAATGAGGAATAATGCCCCTTGTGTGTTCTTTATATAGTGAAGGAAAATGAGTCCATATGAGAAAAGGATTCTATTTGTTCAAGGAAAATGGATAAGATGAGGTGATGGAATCTAAAAGAGAAAAGGATAAATAAACAATTATTAAAGGGATAATATTCATTATTTATCTTTTTAATTAATTAGTTATTTAGTGGATTATTAAGCATTATCCATTGCTAAAAGGATTTTAATGGAAGAAGTTTATCAAAAGTAGCTACCATTTCAAGTGATACATAATAGTACTCAAAATAGTGCAGAATTCATAAAGTAATAGTACTATAGAAATAGTCAGATACAAGCACGCTGAGAGTCATAAATAAAAATAGTCCTAATCAATCATTATGAGCTCCTAAATCAGGCTAAAGCCTCCATCCTCTAGTCAGGTCATCATGTTGATAAGTATTTAAAGGTCTAGCAGATGAAGTCCCAACACTATGAGGATCAATGCCCAAGTCTGCAAGATGTCAGCAAAGCGTCTTATTCTTGCACTCTAGACCTTTAGAATAAATCTACACATATGGGAAATGTCATATCATATGCATTTCATGCATAACATACATACACTTTGCATTTTTCAGTGTATATACTTACTCACAAACTATTTGTGACCTGCATAGTAAATAACCTCTAAGATAAGGCAAGATTGTGCAAATACTCTACTTGTGTCTGGGGAACCTATACTCTACTTGTGTCTGGGGAACCTATTTTGTAAAATTTTCTACTAACATCTGTGTCAAGTGTATAGATTATGCAATAAATAAGTCAAATAGACTCACATGAGAAGTATCTACTAAAGAAAACATAAGAAGCTGAGCATTGCTAAAGTGCATATACTGCTCAACTGGAATCTGAATAGTAGGAGCCTAATAAAGCATGGACATGTCCACAAGAGAGACATCGCCAAGGATAGCACCAACAAAAGCCCCCTCACGACTAGTCTCGACATGCTGAGTATAATGTGTATGACTAGGTATGGACTCAGATCTCTTAGTATTAAGAGCAGTCTCAGTCCTTTGAGTAATCTCGATCTCTTCCCCCATCGCCTCAGCAGTAGGGGAACCAATATCCTCAAACTGTGAAAAAGAATGAGTAATTTATGGGTTATAAAAGAATAAATGAAATTATTAGAAGTTACCTCAACATGGTTAGTAGGAATATGCTCCAGGAGGTTCTCGTGAATGAACTGTTGATAATGGCAAGATTGCTCAAGTAAAGTCAAGGTAACATATCCCTATAGCACCTCTCTCAGCTCTGAACCCATCATGTGCAAGTTATGTAACATCAAAGGAGGGATATTAGATAGAATATGACATCGTGAAGGTCCAGAAGGCATCAATATACTCATTCCCCCATATACAACATCTGATAACCATATATAAGGAGTAAAATCCTCATGGACTCAAGACATACTGCTCCAGCCATAAAATTGTATCTCTAGACATCATCAGCTCCCTCCAACCAATCATAATTAATCTGCAAATTATGTTAATTAAGTTTAACTTGCATTATAAAATATTGATGATTTTGTTTTCTTACTAAGTGCCACTTAATGGAGTTTATCTAATCATGATAGGTCTGAAGAATATTTCTAATGCTAGCCAGATGGGAAGAACCCCATCTTTGCATTAGAGGGAGACTCTTGTCAAAGCTAATAGCATTGAAACCCTAGATTAGCCTGATCTCTATACTCCAAATTTAGAAAAGAAAAAAATAAATCAGTAAATCATGCAAAAAAAAGAAGAACGTACATGCAAGACATGCCGAAAGCCACACATCATGACAACACCTCTACAGATGGTATCCATTATGTAGTAAAGATATGCTAATGTAGCATATCCCCAATCAAGGGTAGTAACTCGACCTAAGTCACAAAGGGGGCTGAGTAAAGTAATATTGACCTTGTGACCAGTCTCATAGAAAAGAGTCATGCCTAGCAATATAAAGAGGGAACACCTCACCTTCTAAGCAATCTGACAAGGAGTAAGAGTGGGCATACGTCTGAATCCCTTGACTAGAGATAAAAGGAGAAAATTTTTCCAATTCTTCCACATCAGGACAAACCCAATCAAGTTATATACATACTAACTCATGCATCTTTAGGAAGACTGCAATAACTAATGTCGAAAGGAATAGGATTTCCTCCAAAGGCAATCCTAGTGATGGCAAAATAGTACATAGGAGAAATAGTCAGTTCCCCTATGCAAGTGTGAAAAGTGTGGGCGGTGTCCATCCACCTCTCAATCAAAGCAAATAAAGAATAGTGGTTAGATCGGCCCTAAACTATCAGAAGTGCAGTGATGAATTGTTTGAAATTTGAAGCCTAGATCAACTGTACCACATTCATTGGTAGCCCATGAAATAATTCTCAAGCTATGTGAAAATAACCCATGAATTTCATCGGTTGCTGGATGAAATTGAAAAATAAAAAATAAAAAATTTTGGTCGGCAAAATGGAATGTTGATCAGCATTACAAAATGTCGATCGACATTGACATATAGCAAATCTGAGCTAAAAGTTTCATATTTTTAGGGTTTAATTGCAAAATTCCATGCATTTTGGACTAATTTCTAATTTAATTTGAATAATGTGCATGCTAATTTGCATTCTAAAATTGATTCTAATTACTAACTTTATAAATATTTTTTTTGCAAAAATAAATGGAAAGGGGGAAATATTACCTCATTACCCACATCTGGACACTTGTGGAGATGTAGGTAAGTTAGAGGGAGGATGGTAGAGTCTTCTCAAAGTCTAAGACTATTTTGAGGGAAATGGGGAGATAGAATAATCAGATCTACTAGAATTTCTGCTCCCCTATATGATCTATATTACAGAGCATCCATAGGATCTGACGGATTGCAAATCAAACGTCTAATGATCAAGTAATTAAAGAAAGAAAAAATCAATGCAAATAGAAAATGAAAGGAAAGAAATGAAGATGAAAGGAGAAATGGAATGTGACACGCAAAAGTGAAGTATATAAGATGTAAAATATCCATTTTGATCCACCAAAGCTTACTTGCATTCAAATCTAAATTTCTTCCTTACAATTTGGTCCATTCATAATTAACTCATGAAATTCATATCATTAATTAATAATTCATAGAATTATTAATTAAATAGTTAGTTTGTATTAAAATTTTGAATTTTGTCTAGTATAGAATATGTAATATAATTACATAATTTTATTTTTACATTTTACATGCATCATCATTTTTGTTAAGGATTTTAAATTTATTTTGTTATATGCTACACAATAGTTGTAACAAAAATTTTAGATTATTTCATTATTTACTACCTAGTAGTTATAACATGAATTTTAAATTCAATATGTTAAATGCTACAAAGCAATTATAACATGAACTTTCAAATCATTTGATCTACCGGACACTACACAGTAGTTATGGTATATTGCTAGATATTCCATATGAACTATAGCAAATTTTTCAAATCACGAATCATTAAAAATCTCACAAGGAATATAGTAAAATTTTAAATTACATATTGCTAGATGTTCCACATGAACTATAACATATTTAAAAAAAATCATAAATCACTAAACGTCCCACAGGGAATATAACGAGAATCATTACATATATTTTGTTAAACATCTCATAGGGAATATAATGAAATCCATTATCACTAGATGTCCTAAAGAGAATATAGTGTAGTTCACCAGACACTACGCAGTAGTTATGGTATTATTGCTAGACGATCCATAGGAGCTATAACATGTTCTCAAATCTTAAATCGCTAAATGTCCCATAGAGAATATAGCGAGAATCACTATATATATTTCGTTAAACGTCTCAAAGGGAATATAACGAAATCCATTATCACTAAACATCTCGAAAGGAATATAGTGAAGTTCATTAGACACTACACAGTAGATATGGTATTATTGCTAGACATTCCATAGGAGCTATAGCATTTTCTCAAATCATGAAATGCTAAATGTCCTAGAGGGAATATAGTGAAACTCATTTGCATATATCTCACTAGATGTTCTTCAGGAAATATAGTGAAGCACGCTAAACATAGCATCTTGCTTAAAAATTGCATAGCATTTTAAGCATCAATCCATTAATTAGGGTACAAATAAGTACCATAATTCCTTCCTTTGAAATTGTGTGCTTCTATTATTTTGCTGTAATTTGCCAAGCAAATGGAGACAAAAGGGGCAACTGTAAGCACCTAATTTCAGGATGCAATTGTGCATGAATGCAATAAAATCCTCTATGATGACAATTTAATCAAAAATTAACCTTTGCAGGGGTATATTTGGAAATGTGCAACTAGTATTATGTAATGCCAATCGACATTACATAATGCCAATAAGCATTATGCAATGCCAATTGGCATTACACAACACCAATCGACTTTACACAATGTTGGTCGAGATTTTGGAATGCCGAGGTGCTAAAACATTCAGTAAAAATCTTTTTTCTCATTGTGATTAGTCTAAATTTAATTTATAAATAAATTGATTTGAGTATTTATCTGTAGGTTTTAGTCCAGTATACATCTCTTACGCATATAATTTTCTTTTTTGAAGTTCAAATTCTTATCCTATTTTTTGGGAAGGAACAGATCAAAGCTACTGTGATCACATAAGCGATTAGCTGAGGAATGGATATAAAAGGAAAATATTGGTAGAGAAGGAAAAAAAAGACGGAGTAAAAAAAAAGAAAAAAATCCTAATCAACTACTACAATAGAGGTTGATTGAGAAAAAGAGAGAAGACCTAACCTGATACTGTCATTTTAAAACTCTTTTTTTTAAAAGAAAAAGAAACAAAGTATGTTCTTTTAAAAAAAAGTCCAAAAATCAAGAAAGCGTAGAGTTAATTTTCTCAAAACGGTGAAATCCTAGTTTGAGGAGCATTCAAATAGCATCTGCACAACATTACTCATCTTCTACTCCTTTCTTTTTATTAGTTCTTTCTTTTATATCATTATTTTCTTTTTATTATTTTTCATTTTATTATTTCTGTGTTTTTTATTCAAATTTTATTTTCATTATTTTGTTTTCTTTGTTCATTAATTCTAATCTTTTTTTTTTAATTCTTTGTGTTTCATGATTCTGGTGGTGAATACATGATTGAACTAAGGAAACTCACAGAGAATCCATGAATGAAAGCCAAGAGTCAAGATCCCAATTTAATTTTATTTGGCTCTATTTAATTTAATTTATTTTATTTTTAGGTTTTTAATTTGTTTAATTTGTCTTCTTAAGGATTGTATTTTAATTTTATTTTCTTTATTATTTTGGTAGATTTTGTAATAGCCCCGATAGTGGAAATAATGAAAATTTAATTATCTTGTTCTTAAAAATTAATTAGTAAATTGGGTTCAATATAGTAAACCCTAATTAAAATTGATGGAGGAAGTAGATTAATTTAAGTTGCATGTTAATTAAAATTAGGGTTTTTAGATAAAATAATTTAATTGCATGGTTGATCTTCTTTTTTTTATTTGTTTATTTTGATTTTTCTTTCATTTTTGGGCTTGTTTATTCTTTTTATGTGTGTTGGGGCCTAGGCCCATATTAGGCTCTAATACATTTAAATAAGTTTAGATTTAAGTAGTTCTTTATTAGCCCATTTTATTTAATAGGTCTAGATTTTAATTGAAATGCATTTTAGGCTCATAATTAACTAGATTTAGGTTAGAGATAATTTAGGCCCATTTAGTTAATTAGAAATAGGCCCACCTAATTTAATTTATTTCATTTAGACTTAGCCTATTAAATAAAAGCCTTTTCCATAACTTGTAGATTTAAGATCACCTTAAAATTAAAACATGTAGAATTAGGCCCACTAATTTAAATACTTCATAATTTGTAGAATTAGGCCTATTCTTAGAATTAAAATAAGTATACTTAGGTTCACTTAATTAAAATTAAATAGTAATTAGGCCCATTAGTCTTTAGGCTCACTTGTAAATTGAATCATATAGATTTAGCTCATTTAATTAAAATCAATGTAGATTATACTAACTTAGGGATTATGAATTTAAATGAATGTATTGTTTACATGTATTTTCATGACTAGTTTTCCTGGAGTTGATTATTTTAATAAACAGTTTATATGAAATTGCATGTAAATAGAGGGTAAGATAGTATTTCATAAAGTAATTCTAAATGAACACAAGACTAAAAGAAGTTGGCATTCCGTATCTAGAATCTCCTGGCTGTGGTGCTGGCTTTCTTTTAGAGAATTGAGTACCACAATTTTTATTTATCCTAGTTATTACCTTGATGGTGACTTCTTATCTTCATGCCATGTCTTTGTGACAATGGTTAGTGTGTTCTCTAGAACCCTAAGCTCAAATAGTGTTACAGTTGCTAAAATCTTAGAAGCATACTAAACCCCACCGTCTAGACTCATGCTCCATCCCATATCATAATTCCTTTAATTCTTGTGGTTGACACGGCTTCCAATAAGGTTGTGCTTAAGCCACATTGCCTTTATTCTTCTTTTAGAACGTGACATGGGCATAAGCATGCCCATGTCATGGCCATGTTTAGCATTCCTTGACTATTTTAAGCTTCTTTTTCAATCTTTCCTACAAAAGGGGAAACTCTTATTAATATTAATTAAAAACTCCTAAATAAACTACAAATAATAGGAAATTAGAATGAAGGTCCAACTTAAACAAATGCCTAATTGAACCTAAATTCTTCTCAATTATTACTAACTATTTATTCAAAATTCATTAAAATTCAACTCTAGAACATGTATAAAATTACACTCAACAATGGTATCTTGATAGTGGATGTTCAAGACATGTGACGAGAGATAAAGAGCAATTCAATAAGCTTAACACTAAAGATGGAGGACATGTCACATTCGAGGACAATGTAAAAGGAAAAATAGTAGGCATTAGAGAAATTGGTAGTCCTCAATCCTTATTTATTCACCATGTGTTGCTTGTTGATGGTCTTAAACATAACTTGCTTAGTATAAGTCAATTATGTGACATGGGAAATCACGTCACTTTTTATCCTAAGATTTACCTTGTTAGCAATCTTGATGAAGTAATAGTGAAAGAGTAGACAATGTCTATGTTATTGACTTGAATAACATTTATAACAAGGAAATCAAATGCTTAATGTCTATTTCCCATGACATATGGACATGGTATTGAAGGTTAGGACATGTAAACTTTGAGCTTTTCGATAATCTTTATAGACATGAACTTGTGATAAGCTCACTCTAAGCACCCAATTTCAGGATGCAATTGTGCACAATTATGACATAAGCCCCTATGATGAAATTTATTCAAAAATTGAAATTGGTTGTTGATTTTATGGACTTTAGGGACTAAATTGCAATATTTTTTAGGATTTGATTGCAAATAAGTCATTTTTTAGGGGTCTTTTGGTAATTAAAAGTTAAAAAAATTATTTTTTAGGATCGGCATTAGTGTAATGCCAACTGGCATTGTGTAAAGCCAATCAACATTACACAATGCCGATCGACATTACACAATGCCGATCGACATTACACAATGTCAGTCGGCATTGCACAATACCGATGCACAATAATTCCATTTTTTGATTTTTTTGCATATTTTTCCTTATTTTTATGAATTTTTTCAGTGTTTTAATTAGTTAAAAATTCAAAATTTATCCTTATCATTATCTGATAAGGTTTTTTTTAAAACGCATAAGGCTTTTTTTGAAATAAAAATAAACGCTATCTGATCTAATCAGATAGGTCTGTTCCTCCTTTAGAGGAAGTTCAGTATGCACAAACTCTGTATTTAAATGCAGAGTCTACATGCGTGCGGAGGGGAAGGTTTTTTAGCCTTGAGGCTTGGCTGAAGGATTTTTTACAGACGAAAAAAAAAGCTTTGATTTCTTCTATTCTTTAAAAAAAACCTTAATTTTGCAGTTCATTTGAGGAAGACGATATAGTGATTTTTAGTCTCGGTCCATAATCAAATCAACACTGAGTCAATTTCATCAGTGAAAATCCTAATCTGAGGGGCCGAAAAAGGGCATATGCACAACATTCATCTTTTCTTTCTTCTCTTCTGTGATTTTTATTCATTTTGTTAATTGTTTTATTATTTAATTTCACTACAAATTTGATTTTTTTTTTGTTTTTTTTTTGTTTTGATGTGGATTGAGGAGGAGGATACCGCCTGTGTTTAATTGAACAGAAGATCCATGGAATGCCATGGATGAACCTGTACTGTTTTAATAATAGTTCTTAGGATTTTAATTTTTGTTCTACATTTTGGTATCCTATGTAGTTTATTTTAATTTCTGGGTGTATAATTATTTAATTTTAACTATGTACATAGTTTGTAATAGCCCCAATAGTGGGAATAATGAAAGATTTAAATTTCTATATTTTAAAATTAATTAGTAATTAGGTTCAATTGGGTAAAAAAATCAATTAAAATCAATGATGGCAGTAGCTTAAATTAGGGTTTGCATGTAATTAATTTAGGGTTTTTTTAGAAAATCACTGTAATGTTTGTTCGATCTATTTTTTGTGTTTTGTTTATTTTGGGCTTGTTTTTTATGTTTTTATGTTTTTGGGCCCCAAGCCCACATTTAGGTATAACGCACTTAATAAATAGGCTTAAAAATGATTTATGTTTTTTTTTAAATCAACTTAGGCCCATTTGGTTAATTAGATTTTAGGCCCGCTTAGTTAATTAAAATTGTTTAGACTTAGCTCAGTCCATTTAATTGCATTTCTTTTAAAATAAATAGACTTAGGCCCACATTTCATTTAAAATAAAACTAGATTAAGACTTAGGCCCACTAATTTAATTACTTCTTTAAAATTGAATAAACTTAAGCGCATATCTTAGAAAGACTAAAAATAGATTTAGGCTCATTAATTAATAAAATATAGGCCCACTTTTATTGTATTTTCATTTTTAAATAAAATGTAGATTTAGCTAACTTATATAATAAAATTAACATAATTTAGACTTAGGGACAACGTGATCTTGAGTGCATTTTTACTTGTAATTTTATTGACTTATTGCCTTTTTGGGTAGATGGATGTTAATTAGGGTTTAATAAAATTGTATGTAATTAGAGGATAAAATAATTATTCATAAAATTATTCTAAATGAACACGAGACTAAGAGAAGTTAGTATTCCATATCCAGAACCTCCTAGTTATGGTGCTAATTTTCTTTTAGAGAATCAAGTACCACCAATCAAATTGTCCCAGTTATTACCCTAGGTGGCGACTCATCATCTCCACACCATGTCTTTGTGACAGTGGTTAGTGTGTTCTCTAAGGCCCTGAGCCTAAACAGTGTCACGGTTGCTAAAATCTTAAACGCGCAATAAACCCCACCGTTAGGGATAGGAGATACTGATTCTACTTATGTTCTTTAGAATTGTTTTATTGATTATTATTTCATTCTTGCATTCATTCTACATGTCCCTACTAAACCAATGGCATTGGTTTATGATTCCATGATTCCACTAGCTTCATGGAGTTATAGATTGGCTAACCATCACTTTTAGCCATAACTCGGTTCAAGAGAGATTACCGGGCTCATCTGACTAGACTCTATAACCCAAGTCCCTAAGGGGGGTAATCTTCTCTTGAGTTGGTAAAGGATGTTGGGCCCCTCTGACCTTGGCCTGTAACTCAAAGTCCATAATGAAGAGCATCTTGCTAAGGGAACCTTAACTTTTTCACCGAACCCTAACCACATATAATGGCCTAGTTACTTCCCCTAGGATCTTCACGCAAATTGCTTGTTTATTTGAATTGCCATGAGGTATTTCTATTTATAAAATCACAGGCCTATACCTTTGAAGCTCATTCAGGCTAATAAGGATTAGGCTAGACCTTTATATTTAGAAATGCTACTTCTGTGCTTTATCTTTTAAGAGAGATTTGGCATGCACGTCGGCTCTTAATATCTCCTGTTGATATGAAGGCCAAGATAAAAAATCCTAGGAAAAGAAACTCACCATTGAACATTTGTGTGGGAGAAATAAGGTTGGAAGGCTTATGCTTGTTGCCTATTGATTACTTCTTAATACTTGCTACTTGCTAAGTGCTTGCCTGCTACTTTTTGCATAGCACGTGCATCATGCCTACATGCATACATACAGTCCATGCATCATACTAATACCTTGTTTTGCAGCCATCATAGATTCATTGGGGTCTTCTCGTATCTGGGGATGAAGAGGTGGCAGATTGACCAGAGTTGATTTAAATTCAGAGTCTATAGCTCAAGGCACTCTTCATAGACTAGAGAGGGGAGTCCAATTAACCCACTATTCCTAAAAACTTAAACAACTCAGACTAAAATGGAACAACAACCAGAGATGTGGACCTTAGAGGACATTAAAGGAGCTTTGATGGATGACATGAGAGCTATGATGCAAGATGAACTGAGACAGGCTTTGGCCGAACTAGTGCAACCTATTGTTGGACAACCACCTACTATTGTTATTGAACAACCACCAGCTACCACTATTGAATAGCCACATATTGTAGGAGCTCCACCTGTTGCTCCTCCACCTACTACTAACAATGTCGAGGGGCAACCTGCTCTTAAAAATGTTCCTGCTACTGATGTGATATTGGAAGATATTGAAAACTACATGGTAGAAAAGGCAAAGAGAGAGTCACTTGAATTGGTTCAAGATCTTGAGTCTAAGCAGATGCAAGCATTGACTTATAAAATGTCCAAGATGGAATAATTGATTAGAGGACAAGGGATGGGATATTCTTTTAACTTTGATGACATGCTGCAAATGGAGGGGATAAGCTACTTGAAAAATTAAAAATGCATCAACTACAGAAGTTTGATGGGAAAGGAGATCCAAGGATCCATTTAAGTCAATACACCCCAACCATAAGCACTACTAAAGCACCATTGTCAATAGTTGCTAGGCTATTTGTACTGTCCCTGGAAGGAATGACTATAAACTGGTACCATGGGTTAGAAAAGTCTATTAGAGCTTACTGGAAGGAACTATGTACTACATTGTTGAAGCAATATAATTATAACACTTAATTGGAAGTGTTAATTAGGGATTTGGACTTGACTAAGAAAAAACCAAATGAGTCCTTTTCTGATTTCTTAACTCATTTCATGAATAAAGCAGGGATGATGAAAAACAAGCTTGCTGAGAAGGATCAAGTTAGAATGATAGTTCATAATATGTCACCTAATTTGGTCAAGAGGCTATAAATGATGAATCCTAAAACCTTTGTGGATTTGTATGATGATGGGTTATAAGTTGAGGAAATTGAGAGTGAGAAAAAGAAAACTGTTAGAGGCACAGGACTCGAAACTACCCAACTAGGGGCATACAATAAGGAAGTACTAGTCGAGCTATAGAGGTGCGTGCAATTCAGCAACCCTGAAGGTTCTCCAACTTCAACCAACCACTCTCCAAAGTCCTAGAGAGGCTAATCCAAAAAGGCCTGCTCTAACCTTTAACCTTTTCCAAACCCCCGAATCTAAATCTCCTTGGCTATGATCCAAACAGTTATTGTAAGTTTCATCAAGTACCTAGCCATTCCACAAATACCTGCATTCGCCTAAAACATGAGATCCAAAACCTGATAGACTCCAAAAAAATCACTGACATTGAGAAATCCAATTCTAACCCAAACACCAGAAATAACCCTTTCCCAAATTACCGAAATGTTCCACTACCAGCCACCATGATGATTAACTTAGGGGTTAGTGAAGAAGAAGTGCTAAGCTCCTTTGAGGACCTAAACCCTATACCTAATGGAGAACCTTTTGGACAGTCATAAAGAGGAGTAGAAGGCTTATTGGGCTAGCCCTCAGGCAAGTTTGATTATAAAGTATTCTACTTGAAACCACCCTCTGCTGATATCCTTATTGAATCAATTAAGCCCTCAGGTTGGGGAGATGAGTTTGATGATAAGCCAGTAAAAGAAGAGCCTAAAATTCCTGAGTAGTCACTAAGAGGAGTTAAAGATCTATTGGGAAAACCTTCAGGTAAGTTCAATTATAGAGTATTCTATTCTAAACCTACTTATGCTGACATCCCCATTGAATCGATTGTGCCGACAGGATGGGGTGATTAGATTGAGGAAGATGAATTCTTAACCCTAGAACTATCCCAAGAATGGGTTGAAGAGCTACTAAGTCAACATATGGACAAGCTGAGGGAATTGAAGGGAAAAGAAACATGCACAATGGAAGTTTGGAAAAATGGGAAAAGAGAACGGATCGTAGGGGCCGTGGACATCTGGTATGATTCTAATGAAGAAAACCCATTGGAGTCAATGTATGGAGTGATACTCCAAATGTGAATCATATTACCAGAAGCGGGAGGAATTATTAGGCAGCAGAAAAGCAAAATGAAAGAGTAGCAAAAAGGGGAGAAATAGAAGATGCAGAAGTAGAGGAAGGAAAGAAAGAAGACCTGATCCTGGAACAACTCAAGAAAGTTAAGGCAAACGTCAGCATTTAGGAATTATTGATGCATTCAGGCATCCATAAAAGGGCTCTAGTTAAAGCTTTATCGAACATGAGCATTAAAACAGCCACTACTCCAGAAGTTATGGTGGTAAAGGTTACAAAAAAGAAACATAGGCTGATAGCATTCTCAAATAATGACTTGCCTTTGAAGGGAAGAAATCATAACAAGGCATTATTTATCCCAGCTGAAGTAAAAGGGAAAAGAACCAACTTTGTGATGGTGGATGATGGTTCAGCTATAAATGTATGCCCATTAAAAATCCTACCTAGAGAGTAGATGACTTGATGGCTTGATGGCTTGATGACTTGATGGCTTCAAACCTCATAATCAGAGCTTGCGATGACAGTACTAGGAATGTGGAGGGAACATTTCAAGCTTTGGTCAAAACAGGGCCTGTAGAGTCAACTATTGAATTTACTGCACTGGACATCCCTGTTACTTTTGCCCTGCTGTTGGGAAGGCCATGGTTTCATGCCTTGGGAGGAGTACCTTCAATAGTGCACCAGAAAATAAAATTTCCTCATAAAAGAGATGTTGTGACAATAGAAGCTGGAACCAATGCAACTATGGTAGCCATACTTAATAAATAGAAGCAAGTGTATGTTCTGCCTGGTTTCCAAGTTACTGGAATATTTGATGAGATGGATCCTAGGGTAGCAAAAATGATGGAAAGCATGAATTATCGACCTAGATAAGGGCTCGAGAAGAATGAACAAGGAAGCCCTAAGCCCTCAAACATTAAAACCCATGACCATATAAAGGCTTTGGGATATACTGAGGTAGGATCGGCTAGTAGAGGAGCAAAGAACAAAGAGAAAGCAAAAGGAAACAAGCCCTTGGGAAGGATTGGACCACTAAGTGAGAATTTCATTAAGCTAGGGGAAGGCAAGTGGGCACCAAAGAATCTATTAATGTGGCTGGAAAAGATGTCCCTGGGTTTGAGATCTTTAAGGAGCAGATTGTGGAAAGCCTAGTGACCAGCAACAAAGAGGAAGTCATGAAGCAAGTAACTAAAAGGATGGGTGATGATATCATTGAGGAGCTGTTGTGTCTACCACCTAAGAAGGAACCACCCCAGGACTTAGCTACTGACGTTAGTGATAGTTTCATTGATGTTTTTTTTATGAAGAAACTGATGTAATAACATTCGGTCTTTATGTGGAGGAAGATGTTATTTTTCCTATAGTCAATGATATGAATGTTGGTTTTGCTTACTTATGTGATGTGCATCCTGATAGTTCTGTGCATTATAATTTTGATTGGTCATGTATGTTTAACATTAATTCAATTTTATTTGATTTATTTAACATGGGCACAAATGATAATCCAAAGAACATTTCTATATCACATGATGTAACTCCTGAAGAGAGAAAAAAATTTGAGAGAATATTAACAAAAAGAAAGGTAGTATTCACTTGGACTTATGAAGACATGCTAGGTTTGGATAGAGAAATAGCAGAGCATCACATTCCAACTTATCCAGAAACCAAGCCGGTTAAATAGAAATTACGTAGATTAAGACCAGAATGGACAGAAAAGATAAGGGAGGAAATTGCCAAGCAAATATAGGCTAACTTCCTAGAAGTAGTAGACTACCCTCAATGGCTAGCAAACATAGTACTTGTTCCTAAGAAGGATGGTAAAGTATGAATGTGCATAGATTTTAAGGATCTGAAAAAAGACTGTCCAAAGGATGACTTCCCGTTACCTCATATTGATTTAATAGTGGATAGTGCTGCAGCAAGTGCAATGTATTCTTTTATGGAAAGATTTTTTGGGTACAACCATATCATGATGGTAGTTATGGATAAGATTAAGATAGCTTTCATCACAGAATGGGGGACCTATTATTACAAGTTGATGCCTTTTGGATTGAAGAATGCAGGTGCAACTTACCAAAGAGCCGCTACTGCACTTTTCCATAATATGATGCATAAGGAGGTTGAAGTGTATGTGGATGACATGATGATCAAATCAGAGACAAGAGGAGGACATTTTGAAGCCTTAGACAAGTTCTTAGCCCAAATTGAAAGGTAAAACCTGAGACTCAACCCGAAGAAGTGCATTTTTGGGGTTACTTCAAGGAAACTATTAGGACATATAATGAGCAGCCAAGGAATTGAAGTGGATCCGGATAAATTGAAAGCCATCCAGGAAATGCCAACACCAAAGATGGAGAAGAAGTAAGAGGATTCCTTGGTAGATTGCAGTATATTAGTTGGTTTATCAAAAAATACATAACATTTGTAACCCTATCTTTAAGCTTTTAAGGAAATATCAGCCGGTTAAGTGGAATGATGATTGTCAGAAATCTTTCGATAAGATCAAGGAGTATCTTGTTAATCCACCTGTTCTAAAACCACCTAGATAGGGTAAGCCACTATTTTTGTACTTGGCTTTAGAAGAGAATGCAATGGGGGCAATGTTAGCATAAGAAGGGTCAGATGGAATAGAGCACGCAGTGTACTACTTGAGTAAGAATTTTCTATCGTATGTGGAAAAATATGATTTAGTAGAAAAGACATGTCTGATCATGATTTGGGCTATAAGAAAATTGAGGCATTATTTTCAATCTTACAAGGTTCAAGCTATTTCAAGAATAGACCCTCTAAGGTATCTGTTTCAAGCATTGGCTTTAATTGGAAAAATGTCTCGATGGTTGGTACTCTTAACTGAATTTGATATAGAATACATTACTACAAAGGTAATTAAGGGAAGAATAATAGCATAATTCTTAGCTCAGAATGTGATCAAAGATGAAGAGCAATGAAATTTGGAGTTTCCAGATGAGAACTTAGCAGTTGTAGAGCACCGGGAGTGGAAACTTTACTTTGATGGAGCTGTGAACAACAAAGGAGCTAGATTAGGAGTGATTCTTGTTACACCAGAAGGAGAAACCATACCAATGGCAAAGAAATTGGATTTCAAGGTCACAAACAATATGGTCGAGTATGAAGCATGTATCTGTGGGATTGAGGCAGTTGTGGCAGCTAGAGCAAAAGATTTGTTGGTTTATGGAGATTCAATGTTAGTCATCAATCAGGCTAATGAAGAATGCGAAGTAAAAGAGGAAAGGTTGAAGCTTTATATCTGCTATTTGAAAGCCTTAATGAAGAATTTCACCAAATGTCTCTTTATCCATCTATCTAGATACGATAATCAAATGGTAGATGCACTTGTAGCACTCTCTTCAATGTGGGATGGTGTAACTGGGTTGGCTATGAAACCTTTAGTGATCATGAAGTCTAAAGCACTATGTTATGGGGGTGAGCAGATTATGAATGTTCAAATGGGGTCCAAAGAAAAGCCTTAGTTTTATAATGTCCATAAGTTCATTAAAAAGAGAATTTATCCAGATAAAGCGACCTCAAAAGAAAGATATGCTCTTCATGTTCTTGCACGTAACTATGTAAGTCATGATGGGGTATTATATAAAAGAATGTCGAATGGGATACAACTCAGGTGTCACAAAAAGGATGAAGTTGAAGAGGTAATGCAAGAGATTCATGCAGGGGCTTGCGGTTCTTATATGAACAGGATGATTCTAGCTAAGAGGATACTCAGACAAGGGTATTACTGGATGATTATAAAAAAGGATTGTATCAGGACAATAATATAATGCCATCAGTGTCAGATCCATAGGAATCTTAGTCACATGCCTCTGATAGTGCTGAATAGTTTATCATCCCCTTGGCCCTTTGTAGCATGGGGAATTGATATCATAGGAGAAATAAGACCAACGTCATTAAATGGGCATAAATACATAGTGGTGGCAATTGATTACTTTTCAAGATGGGTAGAGGTAGAATCTTTCAACACTCTGAAAGCAAAACAGATGGCACAGTTCATTAAGAAGAGCCTTATTTACAGATATGGGGTTCCACATCATGCCGTGATAGATAACGAGGTTTAATTTCAAGCAGAAATAGTAGAGTTGCTATAAAAGTATAGGATTGAACACCATAAATCTTTGCCTTATCTGTTGGGGTTTCATGATACAAACATAGCGGAAAAATTTTAAATTTATCACATTCCCAAACCTGGATCCATGTAATTTGACTACTTAATTAAAACTAGAGTTTTAAGAATCTCACCAAAATGCAGAAGAGGCAAGATTTTCTAGAAGGATGAGAGGAGGTTCACACTGGTGACACTTTACCTCGAGCTTTTTGCTTTGGTTGTTTGAATCAAGACGTCTCCAAAAGGATGTGTCCTCTATAGGTATCCACATGAACAACCCTTAACAAAATGAATTAGAGTGTGTGCTAGCAACCTTCTTGATTGTCTCACAAATCAAGAACAAAAGAAAAACTCTATGTTTGTTTTTTAGGAAGAGAGAAAACCATTTTTGGAGGCAGGAAAAACAAAACTATATTAAACCCTAGAGAATATAACATATTTATAGACTCCAAATTAGGGTTTCACCTACCAATGACCTTTTTGGTAATTTCCCATTATATTCTGATTTTGTTTTAAAAATGAATTAGAAATAATATCTTATTTATTTATTTAAAATAACATTTATCTTAAATAAATAAATAAAACACTTTAATTATTTATTATCATAGAGTTTATTTTAGGCTTATTAAACCCATGATCATTTTGGGATTGTTCTAAGTGTGTGACCCTGTAGGTTCACATAACATTGGCAGTAGGCCTAAATCTCTATTTAGGCTTACAAGTCATAAGAGGCCTCTAGCAAGACATTATGACTACCCAAGTCATGTGAAGTCAATAATCCGACATAACCTAATTATAGTGAATTTTATCATCCCTTTATCACATGATATCTTAATTGAACATAAGGCATAGAATGTCATCCTTATATAGTTCAATATTATGACTTGATTCTAAGTAGATTGAAAATGATAACTCTTTATCAATTCATTTCAGCATGGCCATGCATTTTCCTTCAATCTATCTCACCAAGGGGCCCATAGATATCTTTCTCATATTAATGAGGGATAAATTCCTTCTAAATCACTCACATTCCTCACATAACAAATTTCATATCCAACAACATCATATCTAATCATCCGATTAAAGACAATGTTATAATGTGTCAAAACATAAAATAGCTATGTAGAAATCCATGATGATTTCAAGGTCAAAGGACCAAAATAAAATTACTGTGATGAGAAATACTTATGATAATTTTCTATGCAATATTCTCATAGTAGGTTAATCCAGTACATGATCTCTTATCATGTACCTATGAGTTGACTTAATATCTCATATTCATGATTAGTAAAACATAACCATCAATCAACATCATACTAGCCTTAATACTTTAACATTTATATAATTAATAAATGGCTAGGGATAATTAGAATAGAACTCTTATTTTAATCTAAAGGTTTTACTATCAAGTCACATACTTGATGGCCTTAGTAAAAATTAACCAATCATATAATTATCATAAAATCAAATGATAATGAAATACCTCTTTATTAATAAAATAAGAAAGTTAATGCATAATCAAATGATTGACCTAGTGCATATCACTAACATTATCGCCCTCAAGCTAAGGGAGTAGTGGAAGCTGCTAATAAAAATGTCAAGAAAATCCTTTCTAAGATGGTTAAAACCTATAAGGATTGGTCTGAATATCTTCCTTTTGCCTTATGGGGATATAGGACTACAGCTTGAATTGCCACAGGCTAAACACCATTCTCATTGGTTTGATTAGACCATATACCAATAAAAAATAATGGTCCCATTGATTAGAAAACCCGTAAAGGGCTAGTCAAGCAAAAATTAGGGAAATAAAATGTGAGTGAAAAATATTTAGTTAGAAAATCCATAAGGACTAGCTGATAACAGGAGTTATGTTATGTGATGTATTAAATGTACTCATTTTAGCCCTAATTAATGAATGAAATTGAAATTGAAGTTTTGTTAAACTTTGCATATCCTTCTTTATTATAAAGCATAAGTCCTTGAAAGGATAACAAAACATAAGAAAGCCTAAAAACTAGCTCTATGAGACCATTCTATCTAGTGATGTCTTTGTTTCTTCCTTTGCGATCCATTATACAAAGCTTCAGTTCTCTTGTACCTAGCAAATCCTAGTGGTTCTATCTTTTGGATAACAACCCAAGTTTTGTAATCATCATCAGTAGTAACATCCGCATCCAGGTGTATGTTCCGTTCAAGGGCTCTACAAGGCCACAAGCTCCTAATCTTATCTAGAGAACCTTGTCTCAAAGGAAAGCCTTCAAGGTCAGTAAAACAGTAACAATGAATTGAGGGTGACCATATTGACGACAAAGGTGTAAAGGGGTAAAAAAGGTAGAGAAGTGCAGCCCGGGAATAGGAACACAGTGCTCATACAGCTCAATAGTCATGAACTTCAATCTCCACCAAGGTAAACCCATGTAATCTCATCATCTGAAATCTTCTTCAACCAGTCAACCTATTGGTCCATAGAACATTTGTCCTTCATTCTCAAAGGATGAGATTATAGCTGATGAGGTTGACACATTAAGCAAGCTCAGCTTTTCCTGTAACCAAATCTTAAAAAAATGATATAAGAATAATAAAATAAAAGCTCGTTAAGTTGAAAACTTGAAAGGGCAGCTTAGGCAAAAGTTAGGGCAAGCCTACTAAGTTAAAAACCTAAAAGGGCAGCTTAGGCAAAAATTAGGGCAAAAATAAAATAAAAATAAAAGTTTTGGTTGCAAACCTAAAGAAAAAGTAAACTGCCTGAGAAACGGTTATAAATCTTGAAACTGTCGAGCCCAATGATGGTCTCAGCAAGGATAACTGGCATAGGATTAGCTCTAAGCTCTACCTATTCCAAGATACTGACAATGTGTGTATCAGCACCACCATGGTGAGAAACTAGCAAAAATTGAGCATATAAACAAAGAGCAACTGTTGTAGTCCAAGAAGCAATATTCTTGTCTTGAGTCCCACAATTGGTGATCAGAGAAGAAAGATTGATAGTCCCAGGGTTATGCATATACATATAAATATCAACTAGGGGCAAATCAAAGAATGTAATCAATTTGCCAGGAAATTGCATCTCCAAATCAGGAAGGGCTATCATAGTAGTCGAGTCTAATGTGCACCCCAAAATAGCAGCAAACTCTTCAATCATTGGACAAATCTCTGCCCATTAAACCTGAATACATGGTCCTTGACATCCCAGAAGGTAGAAACAGCGTGTAGGAGAGTGTTTTCAATAGTCAAGTGCTGAAGAGATTTTAGGGATTTGATGTGGAAAGGTTGAAGCTTATTCCAGTCATCACCATTTGAGACTTTTAAGAAATTTCTTCATTGTTTGAAGAAATGCTTAAGTCATGATGAGCGTATAAAGAATGAAGGAGAATGCCCTTTAAATAGTCTTATATAGGGAAAGAAGATGAGTTTAGGTGGGAAAAGGATTCTGCTAGCAAAGAAAGATATGGATAAGGTGATAGAATTTGAGAAGGATTGGGATAAATAGATAATTGAGAAGATAATCCATTCTTTTAATTATTTATCTATACAATATTATCTGTCTTGGAAAAGGATTAAGATAAATGGATAATTAATTAAAAAAGATAATGTTCATGAACCATCTTTTTTAATTAGTTATTTAAAAAAAATCCATTAAAGTGCAAAACACTGTTTCAGTTCTATCTAACAGTGTTCAAGACAGTACAAGAATAAAAATAGCAGTACAATAGAGAGCAGTTAGACACAGGCACGTAGAAAGTCAAGAATACAGAAGCTCTAAGTCATTCATCTCATGGTCTGGTATCAGACCATGGGCTCCATCCTCTGGTAGGGTCATCAGGATGATGAGTGTTTGGAGATCTATCAAATGAAATCCTAGCACTATATGAATCAAAGCCTAAGTCTGCAAGCTACTGACAAAGCATCTCATTCTCCCGCTCTAGAGCGCTAGAATAGCTCTGCGTACACAGAAAACACCATGTCATATGCATAACATGCATACATTTACATTGTCTCAATAGGGGCGCTTACCCGCTAACTGTTTGTAACCTACATCATAAATAATCTCTGAGATGAGGCAAGTCCATATAGATACTCTACCTATGTTCGGGGAATCTGTTATGTAAAATTTTATTAATATCAATGTCAAGTGTACAGATCCATACAAGAAATAAAGCAAATAGACTCACATGAGAAGCATTTGGTGGATAAAAGCTAGGAATTTAAGCATCACCAAATTGCATCTACTGCTCAACTGGAGCCTGAACAACGGGAGCCCAGTAGAACATAGACTTGTCTAGAAGAGAGACATTGCCAAGCATAGCACCGATAAAGGCCCCATCGTGACTAGACCCAACATGCGGAGTAGGATGACCAGGACTAAGTCTAGGCTTAGGGCTCTCAATCTCTGGAGCAATCTCAATCTCTAGAGCAATCTCAGTCCCCTCATCGGTATCAATAGGAGAGCGAACATCCTTAAACTGTAAAGAGAAGGAGTGAGTCATAGGTTCTAGAAAAAGAAGCTGAAATAATGTGAAATTACCTCATCATCGTCAATAGGAACATGCTCCAGGAGGCTCTCATGGATAAACTGCTGATAATGTTGAGAACGCTCAAGGAAATATGAGGCAACATATCCCTATAGTGCATCTCCCAGCTCTAAACCTGTAATATGCGAGCTACAGATCATAGAGGAGGGGAGATTAGATGGAATGCGACGTTGAGAAGGGCCAGCAAACCAACAATACACTCGCTCCCCTAGATACCACATCAGACAGCCATAACCAAAGAGCAAGATCCTCATAGGCTCCAAGCGAGCTGCAGCCGCCATGAAATCATATCGTTGGATGTCTTAAGCACCCTCCAACTAATCAGAATTTATCTGTAATTTATGTAAATTAAATCAAATTTCTATTAAACTGTAGCATACTAATGATTTTATTTTTCCTTACCAAGTGCCACATGACAGTGTTCAACTGATCACAGTACATTTGTAAAGTGTTCTTGTTGCTAGCAAGGCGAGAAGAACCCCATCTCATCATCAGAGGAAAGGTCCTATCATAACTGATAGCGTTAAAGCCTCAAATTAGCCCAATCTATATGCTCCATATCTAGAAAAAAGAGAACATATCAGAAAAAAGGCAAATAGGAGCAAAACCATAGAGATCAAATGAAGGAGAACATATATGCAAGACATGCCAAAAGCCACACATCGTGACAGCACCTCTATAGACAGTGTCCAGTCTATAATAAATACAAGCAAGTGTAGCATATCCCCAATCTAATGTGGTAACTCAATCCAAGTCACGAAGAGGACCCAACAGAGCGATACTGACCTCATGACCGATCTCACAAAAAAGGGTCATGCCTAATAATATCAAAAGGAAACACCTCGCCTATGAATAATCTGACGAGGATTCAAAGTAGGGAGGCATCTAAATCCATCAACTAATGATGAAAGAAGAATGTTCTTCTGATTCTTCCATACTGGGGTGAACTCGATCAAGTCACGCACATATTGACTTTGTACATGCTCTGGAAGACTGCAATAGCTTATGTAAAATGGAACTGGGGATCCCCCAAAGGCAATCCCAGTGATAGCAGAGAAGCTTATAGGCAAAATGGTCAACTCACGCACACGAGTATGAAAAGTGTGGGTAGTATCCATCCATCGCTCGATCAGAGCAAATAAAGAGTAACGGTTATATCAGCCTCGAATAGTCAAAAGTGTAGCGATGAAATGCCTGAATCCGAAAGCCCAAATTAGATGTGTCACCTGTTTTGACAGTCCATGAAATAATTCTCAGGCTAAATTGAAACAGCCCATGAACTTCATCAAACTTTATTTAGATTTCAAAAAGAAAATAATAATTAATTAATTAAAAGATTAATTAATTAATCAAAGAAGTTAAATTGAAGGACTTGATTAGTTAATTAATTAATTTCCTTAAAAATTCTAATCGACAATATAGATTGCCGACCAGTAATCTAGAATGTCGATCGACATTCCAGATTACCGATCAGCAATCTACCATACTGATCAGCATTAACCCTGTGGATCAAAAATATGGAATTCTAACCTTAATTCCAGACATCCGATCCTCCATTTTGATAACTTAGGAATCAAATTTCATATTTTCAAAGTTAATTTCAATTTGTCATGCATTTTCACATTAATTTCTGACTAATATACATTTCAATGTTAATTTCTACTCTACAACTAACTCTAATTACTGATTATACAAGTAATATTTTTGCAGAAATAAACAGAAGCAAGAAAATTTACCTCATTACCCACATCTCTACACCTGTGGGTATGTAAATGAGTCAAGGGAAAGATAGTTGAGTCTTCTCAAAGTTCTAGATTATTTTGAGGAAAAGGAAGAGGATTTGACATTCTGAAGCCTCAACTCCCTTATGTTGTCTATATGATGAGGAGGCCATAGAATCAGACGGATTGCAAATCAGACAACAGATGGTGAAGAAATCAAGAAAAGAAAAATCATGATCAAGTGAAAAAAAAAAGAAGAAGAAAAGAACAGGAAGAGAAGTGAAGTGATCAACAAAAGGGAAAGAATATATAAAAGGGAGAATATCCATTTTAATCCTTTCAATTTATTTATGTATTATCTATTTCTTCTTTTTTTGCAATTTGGTCCATAATTGCATTCTGACTAGGAACATGTTCCTAATTAAATCATGACATTCATCAAATTAATAATTCATTAAATGATTAAGATTGCATAATCAATCTATGATCCTGAATCTTTTATCAAATACAGAATACATAACAAGATTACATAACTCATTTTTTGCATTTTACATGTATGATTTCAATCAAAGGTTTCATATGTTGCACAGTAGCTATGATATGAATTTAAAATCATTATGTTATGTGCTGCACAGTAGTCATAACCTTCATTATGTTATGTATTTCATAGCAGCTATGACATAAACTTTTAACTTCTTCATTGCTAGACGTTCCACAGGAACTATAGCAAGTTTTCAATTCAATTACACTAGACGTCCCATAGGGAATATAGTGTGCATTGTTAGATGTCCCATAACGAATATAACAAAATTCAATTCAACTACACTAGACGTCCCATAGGGAATATAACAATATTTCAATTCAAGACTATAAGACTGAGTGTAGTCGGCATTATATGATCGAGTGCAATGTATCCTCAATTGATTATACAACCAAGTATAATCGGCATCATACGACTGAGTATGATGTAATTTATTTCAATTCATCTACACTAGACGTCCCACAAGGAATATAGTGTGCATCGTTAGACGTCCCACAAGGAATATAATAAAATTCATCATTGCTAGATGTTCCACAAGAACTATAGCAAGTTTTCAACTTATCATCACTAAATGTCCCATAGGGAATATAGTGAAACTCATTTGCACAAAGTTAACTAGATGTTCCACAGGAAATATAGTGTGACTTATCAAACACTACACCTTGCTCAACAATTTGAGCATCAATCCATCACTTAGGATACAATCGAGTATCCTAACTTCTTTCTTTCAAAATTATGTGCTTCTATTACTTTGCTGAAATTTGTCAAGCAAACAGTAATAAAGGGGGGCACCTGTAACCACTAAATTTTAGGATGCAATTGTGTACAATTATGACGTAAGCCCCTATGATGAAATTTATTCAAAAATTGAACTTGGTTATTGATTTTCTAGACTTTAGGGATTAAATTACAACATTTTTTAAGATTTGATTGCAAATAAGTCATTTTTTCAGGGGTCTTTTGGTAATTAAAAGTAAAAAAATTATATTTTAGGCTCAGGATTAGTGTAATGTCGATCGACATTGTGTAATGTTGATCGACATTATATAATACTGGTCGGCATTACACAGTATCGATGCGCAATAATTCCATTTTTAGATTTTTTCACATATTTTTCCTTATTTTTATTGATTTTTTCAGTGTTTTAATTGGTTAAAAATTCAAGTTTTATCCTTATGATTATCTGATAAGGTTTTTTTTAAAACGCCAAAGGCTTTCTTTGAAATCAAAACAAACGCTATCTGATCTAATAAGATAGGTCTATTCCTCCTTTGGAGGAACTTCAGTACGCGTAGACTCTACATTTAAATGCAAAGTTTGCATGCGTGTGGAGGGGAAGGTTTTTTTGGCTGGAGGCTTGGCTGAAGGATTTTTACAGACGAAAAAAAAAAGCTTTGATTTCTTCTGTTCTTTAAAAAAAACCCTAATTTTGTAGTTCATTTGAGGAAAATGATACAATGATTTTTAGTCTCAGTCCATAATCAAATCAACACTGAGTCAATTTCATCGGTGAAAATCCTAATCTGAGGGGTAGAAAAAGGGCATATGCACAACATTCATTTTTTCTTTCTTCTCTTCTGTGATTTTTATTCATTTCATTAATTGTTTTATTATTTAATTTCACTACTAATTTGATTGTTTTTTTCTTTTTTTTTTTGTTTTGATGTGGATTGAGGAGGAGGATGCTGCCTATGTTTAATTGAACAGAAGATTCATGGAATGCCATGGATGAACCAGTATTGTTTTAATAATAGTTCTTAGCATTTTAATTTTTGTTCTACATTTTGGTATCTTGTGTAGTTTATTTTAATTTCTAGATGTATAATTATTTAATTTTAATTTTGTACATAGTTTATAATAGCCCCAGTAGTGGGAATAATGAAAGATTTAAATTTCTGTATTTTAAAATTAATTAGTAATTAGGTTCAATTGGGTCAAAAAAATCAATTTAAATCAATGGTCGCAGTAGCTTAAATTAGGGTTTGCATGTAATTAATCTAGAGTTTTTTTATAAAATCACTGTAATGCTCATTTGATCTATTTTTTATGTTTTATTTATTTTGGGCTTCTTTTTTTATGTTTTTATGTTTTTGGGCCCCAAGCCCACGTTTAGGTCTAACCCATTTAATAAATAGGCTTAAAAATGATTTAGGTTTTTTTTTTTAAATCAACTTAGGCCCATTTGGTTAATTAGATTTTAGGCCCGCTTAGTTAATTAAAATTGTTTAGACTTAGCTCAGTCCATTTAATTGCATTTCTTTTAAAATAAATAGACCTAGGCCCATATTTCATTTAAAATAAAACCAGATTAAGACTTAGGCCCACTAATTTAATTTCTTCTTTAAAAATGAATAGACTTAAGCCCATATCTTAGAAAGACTAAAAATAGATTTAAGCTCATTAATTATAAAATGTAGGCCCACTTTTATTCTATTTTCACTTGTAAATAAAATGTAGATTTAGCTAACTTATTTAATAAAATTAACATAGTTTAGACTTAGGGGCGACGTGATCTTGAGTGCATTTTTACTTGTAATTTTATTGACTTGTTGCCTTTTTGGGTAGATGGATGTTAATTAGGGTTTAATAAAATTTTATGTAATTAGAGGATGAAATAATTATTTATAAAATTATTCTAAATGAACATGATACTAAGAGAAGTTAGTATTCTGCATCCAGAATCTCCTGGTTGTGGTGCTAATTTTCTTTTAGAGAATCGAGTACCACCAATCAAATTGTCCCAATTATTACCCTAGGTGGCGATTCCTCATCTCCACACCATGTTTTTGTGATAGTGGTTAGTGTGTTCTCTAAGGCCCTAAGCCTAAACAGTGTTGCGGTTGCTAAAATCTTGGACACGCGCTAAACCCCGTCGTCTACACTCACCTAGACTTAAATTCACTAAGGATAAACCTTGTGATGCTTGTTAAAAAGGAAAACAATCAAAGTCTTCATTTAAGCTAAAAAAAAATATAATGTCAACCTCTAGGCCACTTGAACTTATACATATGGATTTGTTTGAACCAACTAGAATTGCTAATCTTGGTAGTATATACTATGCTTATGTATTGGTTAATGACTACTCTAAATACACTTAGATATGCTCCTTTGCTCATAAGAATGATGCTTTTAAAGCATTTTAAAGCTTTTTAAAGACAGTTCAAAAAGAAAAGAGTTTTTTCGCATCATTTATTAAAAGTGATAATAGAATCAAATTTGAAAATGAATTATTTAAAACCTTTTACAATGAAAATGGTATTTTATATACTTTCTCTTCTCCTAAAACATCTCAACAAAATGGGGTTGTTGAAAGGAAGAATAGAACTCTAGTGGAAATGGCTAGAATAATGTTTTATGAGTATAATTTACCTTTATACTATTAGGAAAAAGTTATTAACACTTCTTGCTATATAATGCAAATAAAGTCTTTAAAAGACTTATTTTAAATAAAACTTCATATAAGCTTTGGAATAATAGAAAACTAAAAATCTCATATTTTAGTGTATTTGGATGTAAGTGCTTTATATTGAACACAAAGGATAATCTTGGGAAATTTGATTCTAAATCTGATAATGGAATTTTTGTAGGCTATGCCATCTCTAATAAAGCATATAGAGTTTTTAATAAAAGAACACTAGTAGTTGAAGAATCAATGCAATTATATTTGATGAATCAAACTCACTTGATCCTAGAAATGATGTTTGTAGTGTTAATGATCTTATAGATGAGCATGTGAATGAGAATACTCAATAAGAAAATGTTAGTAAGCCTTTAAAGCTTGAAGATCCTAAAAAGGAGGATGATAAGGAGATGCCTTAATCTACTTTAAAGGAAGATCTTCCAAATGATTGGTAATTTAAGAAAGCTCATACTTAAGACCTCATTATAATTGACAATACAAAAAGGATAACTACTAAATCTCAACTTAAGTATATTGTTAATGTAGCCTTCATTTCTCAAATTGAACCCAAAGTTATTGATGATGCATTGAGTGATGAATTTTATGTTCTTACTATACGAAAAAAGTTAAATTAATTTGAGAGAAACAATGTTTGGACTATTGAGTGTAATTTTACACTTGTGCTAGAGTTGAATTTTAATGAATTTTGAATAAATAGTTAGTAATGATTAGGAAGAATTTAGGTTTAATTAGGCATTTGTTTAAGTTGGACCTTCATTATAGTTTCCTATTGATTTTGGTTTATTCCGGAGTTTTTAATTGCTATTAATGAGTATTTCCTTTTTTATAGGTAAGTCCAAAAAAGAATTCCAAAATAGCTAAGGGTTGTTGTGATGTGGGTTACGTCATAGCATGCTTATGCCCATGTCCTATTCTCGAAGCTAAAATAATATAGCATGGCTTGCAACATGGCATAATAGAAGCTATGTCTTATTCTGTGTAAATTGAAGAATTACAAGAAAGTTAGTATAGGATGGAACACACCATGATGGAAGCTATATTGGAAAAACAAGGACGTGACATGGCCTTAATCATCCCATGATAAAACCATGTCGAGTAGAGAAAACTTCCTTTTTAAGAATTCAAGTGCAAGTAGGTTTTCCATTAGACTTTTCCTATAAAAGGGGACATAAAGGAGCCGTTTGGGGGGTCGGGGGTGGGGGGGGGGGGGGGGGAGACACCGTCACTATAGGAGGCAAAGCATGGAATTGAAGAGCTTAATAAGGATTAAATAACAAAGCATGCTTTCAATGAGTTTTATCCTTCCTTCTTCTTCTTTTCTTATGAATACCTAAATTAATTACAGTTTATTTTAGAGTACCTGGTTAATACTTATTGGGATTTTTATTTCTTATTAATGATTTGATTTTCAATCAATTTTATGAGTTGTACTTAATATCTTGTATTCAATTAAAGGCCCAATTATTTGCATGTCTATGGATAGATTATAGACAATAAAAGTTGCATAATTTATCAACACATAGACTTGTAAAACTTAAGAACCTCAATCACAGAAGTAGATGAATCCTTCAAAGATTAATAAATTACTAAGAAACTTAATGAGCCTTAGTTAATTGACATGACCATGAAAATAGGCTGTAATTAAGTTTGGTATTCTTAAATGATCTCGAAAGAGACTTTAGGTAATTTAAGTGGTTTACCCTTGATTGTGATCAATGAAATAGATTAACTTAATTCTGTAATTCAAGTCCTAACTAGTGAAACAAACCCAATCTTTATTTTATCCCCATTTATTTAATTCGATTAATTAGAGTAAATAATTTTTTTTAATTTATTTATTTCTTGCAATTTATATTGATTTGTGCTAGTTAGGGAAAATAGATTAATAGTTAGTGCCTTTCCTCGTAGGAACGGTACTCTACCTATCACTTTATTACTTGCCATAATTTGTATAGTTATGGAGTTGTGCTAACAAGTTTTTAGCGCCATTGCTGGGGAATGAAATTACTAATATTAATAGATTTTTCATTTTTGTTAGATTAGCACTTTGTTTTTATTTTTATTTATTTATTAATAAATAATTTATCATGGATAATGATGAATTTTCTTATCAATTTTTAAGGTGTAATGCATATGATCCTATATATGATGTAGAACATATGCAATTTAATTACTTTCCCTCTTATTTTTATATTTGTAATTAGTGTGTGGAGAACTATGATGGAGCACATTGCACATATTATTTATATTCACCTTCATCACCTCATTACAATCCATCTTGGAGCAGCTATATGAATCACACTTGGAGTTATCAACAAGAACCTAAGTTGAATCTTAAGGTAGTGTTTGAAAATTTCATGCAAGAAATAAAGAAAATCAAAGAACAATAATTAAAAGACAAGTTGAAGCGATTTATTCAAGAACAAACCAAGGAAAACCACATAATTGAAGAGAATCTTAGGCAACATAAGGAGAATTTCAAGCAAATTAATTTACAATTAGATCAAGTTGTGGAAAGTCTAAAAGCATGCCTCCTAAAATTTCAAATGTGTACTCCCATGGATTGTTTAAAACAAGAAGCACGAGGAGAAAGTGTGTGGGATGATGAGAACACTTTTAGACAAAATGATTATGATGACCCGATATTTTAAATTATTAAAAATAATTTTGAGATATGCAGTGTTAATAATATTTTAAGTTTTTATATATTATAATTAGTTGTGCGCAATTTAATTTCAGTATGTATATGATTATTTATTCATTTATTAATATTATTATCATTATTCTTATGAATAGTATTTATTTATTTTGTTTTAAATATTTTATTACGTAGAGGAATTTATTTGAAAGTTATTATTATTTTAAAATATTAATGTTAGTATTATTATTATTATTATTATTCTACATTTTTTAGTTTCCTTTTCTTCTCTCTTTCTATTTTTTTCTTTCTTTTCTTCCTATTTTCTTTTTCTTCTTCCCCTGCATTTCTCGTTTCGAGCTGACCACCCTAGCCCCACCGCCAGCCTCCACCTGCCACCACCACACATCATCATCACCTCCCCTCCTTCTCTTCTTATTTTTGCCACCTTCTCTTCTTGATGTCGAAATATATGAAGAACAACATCGGTAGTAGCTATTCAGCTCATCGCCAGTGATGTTTCCAGCGGTGAGAGCTTATGATCCCAGGCTTGTTTGAACCCTCTTGGTCCGAGCAAGCTAGTTCTAAGCTAGGTTCAAGCTTAGATTGTTAATATTGTGAATTTTCTTCAATTTTAGTTTATGTCAACTTTGTGTTTTTCATTTTTTTTCAACTTTGTGTCTTTAGAAATGTTGTTGTGTATCTTAAACTTTTCAAATATATTTTTGTTGAATTTTTTGGAATTGTTTTGGTTTTTGGGTTTTGAATTTTCTAGCAAGTCACTACTTTAGTGACCCTCACCGGAAATCTTTTTATTTTTAATGAATTTTTTTATAATATTTGGAGTATATTTTGTGAAGGAAGTATGATGAAATTGTGTCCTGATTATTTATTACGAATTTTTGAAAGTTTATGTGAAAAATTAATTTTAGGATAAATTAATATAAATTAGTGAATTTGGTGTTTTAACTGAAATTATTGTTAATTTGAATAATTTTGAAATAATAAATAGTATTAAAATAATTTTTATGAATTATTTACTATTTTTAACAAATTAATAATAAATTTTAAAAATATATTCAAATAATAAATGTATTTACTAATTTTGTGATTAAATGAATTTTTAACCATTTTTATTACATATTTGAACTATTTAAATAATTAATTGTGAATTTTACTATTTAATTTTGAATAATCAAAAAATGGATTTTTATTAATAGTATATAATTTATTGAGATTTTATTAACTAATTTGGAAAAATAATTAGCTTTAATGTTTTTGTTATTTAAATAAATTTTATTGAGGTTTTTTATTGATGTTTATGGATTTTAATGATTTTTATTATATTATTATTATTAAATATTGATTTTTGAGAATTGTGATCCTCGGTTGGGAAATTGTGTAGTTTGAGGTCTCAACCCGAGGTGTTGTGCATTTGTGGTTTTAGAAGTGTGTTTGCTTATAGGATCGGCTCTACTTTTAGTATAGAGATGCCTATTTTACAGAGGAGACTCTATCAAATTTTTGGTAGAATCCTCATAAAATGTGACGTCGGGTCGATCCTAAGTTTTGATTTTTAGATCGAGTATTTCTTTAGAATTCCTAAAAGTGCAAAGTTAGGGATTTATTCTAATATTGTTATTATTATATTTTTCCATAGTTGCATCTAGATCGAGGCCTATCAGACAGGCCCATCGAGTCTATCTAGGGGAGCGCAAACCTATGAGTTATTATTTTATATATGCATTGTATGTAAAATTCATAAGTTTAAGCATCCATATTTTCATAATGTATTTAATCATGAATTATTTAACAAATGTTTATGTATATTTTTTGTATATTTTGATATATACTCAGCATATATAATTGGCATATTTTTGGTATATAATTGTTATATATTCTGTATATGCTTTGCATATATTTGGTATATAAGTGGTATATTTCTTTTAAAATGGATGTCATTATGTTTTAATTATAAATTTTATTATTTCCAACATTTATATGATTTATTTGAAGGATATTAGTAGAACGTGCTACCTAGTGGGTTGCACTATGACTGTGTATGTATCAATGCGTTAGATTTTAGAGTTAAGATTACAAAATTATTTGATGTGAGACTTGATGATTCTATTATTGAGAATTATGGTGAGAGAGTAGTGTAATTGCGGGAGCTCGATTGACCTATTTTCTTAAGCCCATTCACATTAACAGTGAGACTGTGGGAGCTCAATTGACTTAGTGTCTTAGAGCCAGTCTACTATCCAAAAATGGAAAAGAGAATCATTGTGGAATTAATCAAGCATGGTGGCTAGTGAGATCTTTTGATTGAGCTTACAAATAATTTAGGGTTCTATTTGAACCTTCACTTAAATAAAAATTTTCTGCATTTGTTATATATAAAAGAATATTTTAGCATCTATGTGAAATGCATGTATATATATATTATTATACTGATGCTTGACTGTATATGACTTTAGGTTGCATGTATATATATTATAACAATTCACTTAGTGAGGTCTAACTCCCCTCAATATTTTTTTTCAAGATCTTCTTCTTCTTCAAACCTCCTTAGTCGTACTATACACCAGTCTTCTTCAGCCTTAACTAGATTATGTAAATTTTATATCTAAACTCTTGTTTGTATTTTAGAAACTGCAATAGTAGTGTTATTGTGATATAAGTGTATTGTATTGGTTTAAGATTTTGTATCTGAAGATTGTATGAGATATTTTTATTATGTATATGTAAGCACCCAATTTCGGAATGCAATTGTGCACAATTGCGACATAAGCCCCTATGATGAAATTCATTCAAAAATTGAACTTGGTTGTTGATTTTCTTGACTTTAAGGACTAAATTGTAACATTTTTTAGGATTTGATTACAAATAAGTCAAAATTTCAGGGGTCTTTTGGTAATTAAAAGTAAAAAAATTGGAAATCAAAATTATGGATTTTCAATCGACATTGCACAATGCCAACTTGTAAAAGTCCCATTTTTTATTTTTCGTATTTTTTCCTATTTTTGTCAATTTTTCAGTGTTTTGATTGGTCAAAAATTGATTTTTTATTATTAGTTTTATTTTATTTTAAAATATTTTGATGCATTTAAAACATGTAACTTTCAAAGATCAAAACCTTATCTTATCAGTTTGTTTTAAGAGATAAGAATGTTCCTCCAAAGGAGGAAGCTAGTACGCGCAGACTCTATATTTAAAAGTAGAGCCTGCATGCGTGCGGGAGAGGACCTATTTTGGGAGGAAAATTTTTGGAGAGTCACACAGAAAGAAAAAAATGGAGACTCACACACAAACCCTAGACGCCACTGAGAACGCCCTGTGCACAAAAAAAACTTGAATTTTTGTCAAAGCTCTTTTTGATAGGGTTCTTTCAACAAGAAAGGTCCAACATTGTTTTTTAGCTTCTATCCAGAATCAAACAACAAGTAAAAAAAATGGTGACAATCTCAATCTGAGGGGCTATCTCAAAACATATGCACAACATTCATTCTTTTTTCTTCTCTTCTTTTTGTGATTTTTATTTTATTTCATTATTATTTTATTATTCAATTTCACTACTAATCTAATTATTTCTGTGTTTTTGTTTTGATATGCGAATGTGGATTGAGGAGGATGCTACCTATATTCAAATGAACATAAGGTCCATGGAATGCCATGAAAGATCTTGTGTTATTTTCTAGTAGAACTTATGATTTTTTTATCTTTATTTTTATTTTGGTGTTCTATGTATTTTTTTATTTATGGATGTATAATTTTTTAATTTCAGATTTTGTATGTAGTTTATAATAGCCCTAGTAGTGGGAATAGTGGAAGATTTAATTTTGTGCACTTTAAAATTAATTAGTAAAACTAGGTTCACTGGGTAAAATTAATTATAATTAATGGTGGCTTTAGTTAATTAGGATTTGTATGTAATTAAATTAGGTTTTTTTAGAAATCATATGTGAACGTGTTTTGATTTGATTTTGTGATGTTTTTTTTTATGTTTTTGGGCCCTAAGCCCAAGTTTAGGTCTAAACCATTTAATAAATAGGCTTAAAAATGGTTTAGGACTTTAAATAATTAAAATCAATTTAGGCCTATTATGTTAATTAGATTTTAGGCCCACTTAGTTAATTAAAACTTGTTTAGACTTAGCTCAGCCCATTTAAATTCATTTCTTTTAAAATAAATAGTCATAGGCCCATATTTCACTTAAAATAAAACCAAGTTGGACTTAGGCCCACTAATTTAACTTTCCTTTAAAATTGAATAGACTTAAGCTCATTCCTTAGATAAACTAAAATAAATAGATCTAGGCTCACTAATTAATAAAAAATGTAGGCCCACCTTTAGTCTCTTTCTCACTTGTAAATAAAATGTAAATCTAGCTAACTTTTTAATAAAATTAACATAGTTTAGACTTAGGGACAACACGATCTTGAGTGCATTTTTATGTGTAATTTTATTGACTAGATGCCTAGGGTTAGATGGATGTCAAATAGGGTTTAATAAAATTGCATGTAATTAGAGGATGAAATAATCATTTATAAAATTATTCTAAATGAACACGAGACTAAGAGAAGTTAGTATTATGTATCCAGAATCTCCTGGTTGTGGTACTAACTTTCTTTTAGGGAATCAAGTACCACCTTTTTTATTTGTCCCAATTATTACCCTGGGTGGCGACTCCTCATCTCCATGCCATGTCTTTGTGACAGTGGCTAAGTATATTCTCTAAGGCCCTGAGCCTAAACAGTGTCGCAGTTGCTAAAATCTTGGACGCGAGCTAAACCTCACTATCTATAGTGGCAACTCCATTGGGAATAAGAGATACTGATTCTAGTTGTGTTCTTTAGAATTGTTTTATCGATTATTATTTCATTCTTGCATTCATTCTACATGTCCCTACTAAATCGATGGAGTTGGTTTATGATTCCATGATTCCACTAGCTTTATGGAGTTGTAGATTGGCTAACCATCACTCTTAGCCTTAACCTGGTTCAAGAGAGATTACCAGGCTCATCTGACAAGAGTCTGTAACCCAAGTCCTTAAGGGGGGTAATCTTCTCTCGAGTTGGTAAAGGATGTTGAGCCCCTCTGACCTTGGCTTATAACTTAAAGTCCATAATGGAGACCATCTTGCTAAAGGAACCTTAACTTTTTCATCGGACCCTAACCACATATAATGGTCTAGTTACTTCCCTTAGGATCTTTACCTAAAGTGCTTGTTTATTTGAATTTCCATGAGGTATTTCTATTTATAAAAGCCTAGGCATATACCTTTGAAGCCCATTCAGGCTAATAAGGATTAGGCTAGACCTTTATATTTAGAAATGTTGTTTATATGCCTTTCGTTTTAAAGAGAGATTTAGCATGTGTGTCGGCTCTTAGTATACCCTGTTGATATAAAGGCTACTACCAAAAATCCTAGGAAAAGAAACTTGCCATTGAACACGTGTGTGGGTGGAATAAGGTTGGAAGGTTTACCTGCATTATGGCATGTTGATTACTTCTTGATACTTGTTACTTGCTAAGTGCTTGCTTGCTACATGTTGCATAAGCACATGCATCATGCATACATGCACACATACAGTCCATGCATCATACTAACACCTTGTTTGCAGCCATCATATATTCATCTGGGTCTTCTCGTGTCTAGGGATAACCACCTGCTGCTGTTATTGAACAACCACCTATTACTACTATTGAACAGCCACCTACTATAGGAGCTCCACCTGTTGCTAACAATGTTGGGGGGCAACCTACCGCTAGAAATGTGCCTGCTATTGATGTGAGACTGGAAGATGTTGAAAACTACATGGTAGAAAAGGCAAAGAGAGAGTCACTTGAATTGGTCCATGATCATGAGTCCAAGCAGATACAAGCATTGACTCATAAAATGTCCAAGATGGAAGAGCTGATTAGAGGACAAGGAATAGGATATTCTTTTGACTTTGATGATATGCTGTAAATGGAAGGTGACAAACTGCCTGACAAGTTAAAAATGCCTCAACTATAAAAATTTGATGGGAGAGGAGACCCTAGAATTCATTTGAGCCAATACACAATAACCATGAGCACTACAAAAGCACCTCTAGCGGTAGTCACTAGGTTGTTTATGCTGTCTCTGGAAGGAATGGCTATGAACTGGTACCATGGGTTAGAAAAGTCTATTAGAGCTTACTGGAAGGAACAATGTACTACATTCTTGAGACAATATGATTATAACACTCGATTGGAAGTGTTAATTAGGGATTTGGAGTTGACTAAATAGAAATCAAATAAGTCTTTTATGATTTCTTAACTAATTTCATGAATAAAGCAAGGATGATGAAAAACAAGCTTGTTGAGAAAGATCAAGTTAGAATGATAGTTCATAATGTGTCACCTAATTTGGTTCAAAGGCTACAAATGATGAATCCCAAAACCTTTATTGATTTTTATGATGATAGGTTACAAGCCGAGGAAATTGAGAGTGAGAAAAAAAACTGCTAGAGGCACGGGAACCCGAAACTACCTCACTCGGGGCATACAATAAGGAAGTACTAGCCGAGCTATGGAGGTGCATGCAATTCAGCAACCCCGAAGGTTCTCCAACTTTAACCAACCACTCTCCAAAGTCCTAGAGAGGCTAATCCAAAAAGGCTTACTCAAACCTCTGACTTTTTCCAAACCCCCAAATCCAAATGTCCCTGGCTATGACCTAAACAGTTACTGCAAGTTTCACCAAGTAGCTGGCCATTCCATAGATACCTGCATTCACCTAAAACACAAAATCCAAAACCTGATAAACCCTGGAAAAATCATCGACCTTGAGAAATCCAATTCCAACCCATACACCAGAAATAACCCTTTCCAAGACTACCGAAATGTTCCACCACCAGCCACCATAATGATCAACTCAGGGGTTAGCGAAGAAAAAGTGCTAAGCTCCATCAAGGACCTCAACCTTATACCCAATAAAAAACCTTTTGGACAGCCATAGAGAGGAGTCGAAGATTTACTGACTAGCCCTTAGGTAGGTTGGATTATATAGTATTTTACTCGAAACCACCCTCTGGTGATATCCCTATTGAATCAATTAAGCCCTCAGGTTAGGGAGATGAGTTTGATGATAAGTCGGTAATAGAAGAGCCTGAAATTCCTAAGCAGTCGCCAAGAGGAGTTGAAGATCTATTGGGACAACCTTCAGGAAAGTTTAATTACAGAGTATTCTATTCTAAACCTACTTTTGCTAGCATACCCATGGAAGAGATCATGCCGATAGGATGGGGTGATGAGTTTGAAGAAGATAAATCCTTTACCCTAGATCTGTCCTAAAAAGGGGTTAAAGAGTTATTGAGCCAACATATGGACAAGATGAGGGAGTTGAAAGGAAAGGAAACATGCATAGTGGAAGTTTGGAAAAATAGGAAAAAGGAACGAATCGTTAGGGCCGTGGACAACTAGTATGATTTTGATGAAGAAAACCCCACTGGAGTTTATGTATGAAGTGATAATCCAAATGTGAATCATGTTACTATAAGTGGGAGGAATTACTGGATAGCAAAAAAGCAAAATGAAATGATTATAGAAAGGGAAGAAATAGAAGATGCAGAAGTAGAGGAAGGACAGAAAGAATATCTAATCCTTGAACAACTCAAGAAGGGTAAAACGAGTGTGAGCATATGGGAATTACTGATGCATTCGGGTAGTCATAGAAGGGCTCTAGTTAAAGCTTTGTCAAATATGAGCACTAAATGGTAGCTACCCCTAAGGCTATGGTAGCAAAGGTGATAGAAAAGAAACACGGGCTGATAACATTTTCAGATGATGACTTTGCCTTTGGAGGGAACAAACCATAATAAGGCATTATTTATCCCAGCTAAAGTAAAAGGGATGAGAACCAATTTTATGATGGTAGATGATGGTTCAGCTATAAATATATGCCTGCTAAAGATCATACCTAATCTAGGTCTGAAAGTAGATGACTTGATGGTTTCAAACCTCATAATTAGAGTTTATGATGACAGTACCAGGAATGTGGAGGGAACATTTTAGGCTTTGATCAAAACAGGGCCTGTAAAGTCAACTATTGAATTTACTATGCTGGACATCCCTGTTACCTATGCCTTGCTATTGGGAAGGTCGTGGTTCCATGTCCTAGGAGGAGTACCTTCAACTATGCACCAGAAAATAAAATTCCCTCATGAAGGAGATGTCGTGACAATAGAAGCTAGAACGAATGTATTTGTGGTAGCTATAATTGATAAATATAAGCAATTGTGTGTTCTACCTCTGGTTTCCAAGTTGCTGGAATATTTGATGGGATTGAAATGGATCTGAGGGTTGTAAAAATGATGGAAAGCATGAATTATTGACCTGGACAGGGGCTCATAAAGAATGAACAAGGAAGTCCTAGGCCCCCGAACATTAAGACCTAGGACCATATGAAGGGTTTGGGATATACTGAGATAGGACCAGCTAAGGGAAGAGCAAAGAACAAGGAAAAAGCGAAAAGAAAGAAGCCCTTGGGAATAATTGGACCACTAAGTGAGAATCATCAAGCCAGGGGAGGGCAAGTATTATTTGGGCACCAAAGAATCTGTTAATGTGGCTAGAAAGGATGTCCCTAGGTTTGAGATCTTCAAGGAGCAGATTGTATAAAACCTAGTAGCCAGCAACAAAGAGGAAGTCATGAAGCAAGTAATTGAAAGGATCAATGATGATGCTGTTGAGGAGCTGCTGTGTCTACCACCTGAGTAGGAACCACCCCAGGACTTAGCTACTATCATTAGTGATAGTTTTATTGATGTTTTTTTATAAAGAAACTGATGTAATAACATTCAGTCTTTCTGTGAATGAGGATATTGTTTTTCCTATGGTCAATGATATGAATGCTGGTTTTGCTTACTTGTGTGATGTGCATCCTGATAGTTCTTTGCATTATAATTTTGATCGATCATGCATGTTTGACATTAATTCAATTTAATTTGATTCATTTAACATGGGCATAAATGATAATTCAAAGAACATTTCTATATCACATGATGTAACTCCTAAAGAGAGTAAAAATTTTGAGAGAATATTAACAAAAATAAAGGTAGTATTTTCTTGGACTTATGAAGACATGCCAGGTTTGAATAGGGAAATAGCAGAGCATCACATTCTAACTCATCCAGAAACCAAGCTGGTTAAATAAAAATTATGCAGATTAAAACCAAAACGGACAGAAAAGATAAGGGAGGAAATTGCTAAGTAAATACAAGCTAACTTCCTAGAAGTAGTAGACTACCCTCAATGGCTAGCAAACATAGCACTTGTTCCTAAGAAAGATGGAAAAGTATGAATGTGTGTAGATTTTAGGGATCTGAACAAAGCCTATCTAAAAGATGACTTCCTGTTACCTCACATTAATGTAATAGTGGATAGCACCGTAGCAAGTGCAATGTATTATTTTATGGATGGATTTTTTGTGTACAATCAGATAATGATGGCAGACATGGACAAGATTAAGATAGCTTTCATCATAGAATGGGGAACCTATTATTACAAGGTGGTGCCTTTTGGACTGAAAAATGTAGGTGCAACTTATCAAAGAGCCGCTACTACACTTTTCCATGATATGATGCATAAGGAGGTTGAAGTGTATGTGGATGACATGATGGTCAAATTAGAGACAAGAGGAGGACACTTTGAATCCTTAGACAAGTTCTTGGCCTGAATTAAAAGGTATAACCTAAGACTCAACCCAAACAAGTGCATTTATGGGGTTACTTTAGGGAAGCTATTAAGGCATATAATGAGCAGTCAAGGAATTAAAGTGGATCCAGATAAATTAAAAGTTATCCAAGAAATGCCGGCACCAAAAATGGAGAAAGAAGTAAGAGGATTCCTTGGCAGGTTGCAGTATATTAGTAGGTTTATCGCCAAACTCACTAACATTTTAAGCTCCTAAGGAAATATCAGCCGGTTAAGTGGAATGATAATTGTTAGAAAGCTTTTGATAAGATCAAGGAGTATCTTGTCAATCCACCTGTTCTGAAACCACCTAGACAGGGTAAGCCATTGGTTTTATACTTGGCTTTAGAAGAGTATGCAATGGGGGCAATGTTAGCATAAGAAGGTTCAGATGGAATAGAGCACATAGTCTACTACCTAAGCAAGAAGTTTCTGTCATATGAGGAAAAATATGATTTAGTAGAAAAGACATGTTTGATCATGATTTAGGCTATAAGGAAATTGAGGCATTATTTTCAATCTTACACGGTTCAAGTTGTTTCAAGAATAGACCCTCTAAGGTATCTATTTCAAGCTTTAGCTCTAATTATAAAAATGTCTCGATGGTTGGTACTCTTAACTGAATATAATATAGAGTACATTACTACAAAGGTAATCAAGGGAAGAGCAATAGCAAAATTCTTAGCTCAGAATGCGATCAAAGGTGAAGAGCAGTGTAATTTGGAATTTTTAGATGAGAACTTAACAGTTGTATAGCACCAGGAGTGGAAACTTTACTTTGATGGAGCTGTAAACAACAAAGGAGCTGGAATGGGAGTGATTCTTGTTACACCAAAAGGAGAAACCATACCAATGGCAAAGAAACTGGATTTCAAGGTCACTAACAACATGGCCGAGTATGAAGCATGTATCTATGGAGTTTAGGCAGCTATGGCAGTTAGAGTGAAAGATTTATTAGTTTATAAGGATTCAATGTTAGTCATCAGTCAGGCTAATGAAGAGTGGGAAGTAAAAGAGGAAAAGCTAAAGCTTTATATTTGCTATTTGAAAGCCTTAATGAAGAATTTCACCAAATGTCTCTTTATCCATCTATCTAGAGATGATAATCAGATGGTAGATGCACTGGCAACACTCTCTTTAATGTGGGATAGTGCAATTGGGTTATCAATGAAACCTTTAGTGATCATGAAGTTTAGAGCACCGTGTTATGGGGGTGAGTAGATTATGAAAGTTCAAATGGGGCCTAAAGAAAAGCCTTGGTTTTTTGATGTCCAGAGATTCATCGAAGAAGGAATTTATCCAGATAAAGCAACCTTAAAAGAAAGATATGCTCTTCGTGTTCTTGCACATAACTATACAAGTGTTATACAAAAGAATACTGAATGGGATGCAACTCAGGTGTCTCAAAAAGGATGAAGATGAAGAGGTGATGCAAGAGATTCATGCAAGGGCTTGTAATTCTCATATAAACAGGATAATTCTAGATAAGAAGATACTTAGACAAGGGTATTACTAGATGACTATGGAAAAGGATTGTATCAAAATAGTAAGACAATGCCATCAATGTCAGATCCATGGGAATCTTAGTCACATGCCTCCAACAGTGCTTAATAGTTGATCATCCCCTTGGCCTTTGCAACATGGGGAATTGATATCATAGGAGAAATAAGATAGACATCATCAAATGGGCATAAATACATAGTTGTGGCAATTGATTACTTCTCGAGATGGGTAGAGGTAGAATCTTTCAACACTTTGAAAATAAAATAGATGGCATGGTTCATTGAGAAGAGCCTTATCTACAGATATGGGGTTCCACATCATATTGTGATAGATAATGGGGTTCAATTTCAAGTAGAAACAATAAATTTGTTACAAAAGTATGGGATTGAGCACCATAAATCTTCACCTTATCGCCTCAAGCTAATAGAGCAGTGGAAGTGACTAATAAAAATATTAAGAAAATCCTTTCTAAGATGGTTAAAACTTATAAGGATTGGTTTGAATATCTTCCTTTTACCTTGTGGGGATATAGGACTATCGCTAGAACTATCACAGGCCAAACACCGTTCCCATTAGTATATGGTTGTGAGGCAATTTTGCCCATAGAAACTGAGATTAAGTCCTTAAGAGTAGTCATGGAAGCTAAAAAACTGAGAATGAATGGGTGCAGAAAAGATATGATCATCTCATATCTCTAGATGAGAAAAGGATAAATGCTTTATTCCACACTCAGATATATTAGAGAAGGATAGCAAAGGTGTTCAACAAGAAGGTTAAGTATAGGAAGATCGAAGTTGGAGATATGGTGCTAAAACAATCTAAAGTCATAGTGTTCGATCCGAGAAGTAAATTTAGATCGAATTGGGAACGACCGTATCATGTTAAATCGGTCCTACCTGAAGGAGCTACTAAGATATCAGATCTTAAAGGGAATGAGTTCATGGAACCTATTAATCTGGATTGCCCAAAGAAGTACTACCTGTAAAAAATATGAAAAAAAGTAGAATTAAGAAAATAAAGTCCGCTGGCTAGAAAACCTGAAAAGGCTAGTCAGGCAAAAGTTAGGACATTCCTACTATTTAGAAAACCTGTAAAGGGTTGATAGGCAAAAGTTAGGGAAATAAATAAAAAGAGAATGGTCCCACTGATTAGAAAACCATTAAAGGGCTAATCAGGCAAAAATTAGGGAAATAAAATGTGAGCAAAAATATTCAGTTAGGAAATCCACGAGGACTAGCTGATAACATGAGTTATGTCATGTAATGTATTAAAGGCACTCATTTTGGCCTAATTAATGAATGACATTAAAATTGAAGTTTTGTTAAACTTTGCATGTCCTTCTTTTTTATAGAGCATAAGTACTTGAATGGAAAACAAACCATAAGAAAGCCTAAGACTAGCTCTATGAGACCATTTTATCTAGTGATGTCTTTGTTTCTTCCTTTATGACTCATCATACAGAGCTTGAGTCCTCTTGTACCTAGCAAATCCTGGTGGTTCTATCTTTTGGATAACAACCCAAGTTTTGTAGTCATCACCAATAGTCACATCAGCATCTAGGTGTATGTTTTGTTCAAGAGCTCTACAAGGCCATAAGCTCCTAATCTTATCCAGAGAATCTTATCTCAAAGAAAATCCTTCAAAGTTAGTCAAAACACTAACAATGAACTAAGGGTGACCATACTGACGGCAAAGGCATAAAGGGGTAAAAAAAGGTAGAGAAGTGCAGCCCTAGAATAAGAACACAATGATCATATAAGTCAATAGTCATGAACTTCAATCTCCACCAAGGGCAAACCCATATGATCTTAGCATCTGAAATCTTCTTTAATCAATCAACTCGTTGGTCTATAGAACATTTGTTTTTCATTTTCATAGGACGAGATTGTAGCTAATGAGGTAGATAAGTTAAAGGACTGAGAGGTACATTAAGCAAGCTTAGCTTTTCCTGTAACCAATATATATATATATATATATATATATATATATATATATATATATATATATATATAATAAAATAAAAGCCCACTAAGTTGAAAACCTGAAAGGCCAACTTAGGCAAAAGTTAGGGTAAGCTTGCTAAGTTGAAAACCCAAAAGGATGGCTTAGGCAAAAGTTAGGGCAAGCTTACTAAGCTAAAAACCCAAAAAGGGCAGCTTAGGCAAAAACAATCCATTAAGATGCAAACACTATTTCAATTCTATCTAACAGTGTTTGAGATAGTGTAGGAATAAAAAATGGCAGTACAATAGAGAATAGTCAGATACAGACATGCAAAAAGTCAGGAATACAGAAACTCTAAATCACTCATCTCGAGCTCTGGTATTAAGCCATAGGCTCCATCCTTTAGTAAGGTCATCATGATGATAAGTGTCTAGAGGTCTGGCAAATGAAGTCCTAGCGCTATACGGATCAAAGCCCAAGTCTGCAAGCTACCGATTAAGCATCTTATTCTCTTGCTCTAGACCTCTGGAATAGCTCTGCATACATAGAAAACATCATATCATATGCATTACATGCATAGCATGCATACATTTGCATTTTCTCATTATAGGCGCTTACCCACCAACTGTCTGTAACCTGCATCGTGAATAATCTCTGAGATGGGGCAAGTCTGTATAGATACTCTGCTTGTGTCTGAGGAACCTATTTTGTAAAATTTATTTACTAACATCAATGTCAAGTGTACAGATCCATATAAGAAATTAGTTAAATAAACTCACATGAGAAGCATCTGGTGGACAAAAGCTAGGAAGCTGAGCATCACCAAACTGGATCTCCTGCTCAACTAGAGCCTGAACAGTGGGAGCCTAGTATAACATAGACTTGTATGGAAGAGAGACATCACCAAGCGTAGCACCGACAAAGGCCCTATCACGGCTAGTCCCAACCTGCTACGAACTGGGCTTAGACTCAAACCTCTCAGTCTTAGGACCGGTCTCAGGATCAAGAATAGTCTCAGTCTCCTAAATAGTCTCAGTCTCTACCTCTTCTACTTCAACAATAGGAGAGCGGACCTCCTCAAACTGAAAAAAAGGTTATTCATAAATTCCAGAAAGATAATTGAAATCATTAAGAGATACCTCAACATCACCAATGGGAATCTGCTCTAAAAGGTTCTCCTGGATATACTGTCGATAATGGCGGGATCACTCAAGCAAAGTTAAAGCATCATACCCTTGCAGTGCCTCCCTCAGCTATGATCCAGTAAGATCAGAACTCCATAGCATAGAAGTAGGAATACCAAAAGGGACACGTCGCCTAATAGGTCCTGCAAACCAGCGATATACTCGCTCTCCAAGATACCACATCTTTCAACCATATCCAAGAAGTAGAATCCTCAGTGTCTCTAGCCTCGCTACACCAGCCATGAAGTTGTATCACTAGAAATCATCAGCACCTTCCAACTAACTAGGATCAACCTAAATTTTCATTTTCATTAGCTAATTAAGTTTCACTAACTAATACTAATGATTTTATTATTTTTCTTACCAAGTTCCATTCTAGAGCATTTAGATGGTCACGGTATATCTGAAGTGTGTTCCTGATACTGGCAAGGTGAGATGAACCCCATCTCTACATTAAAGGCAGACTCTTTTCCAGGCTAACAACACCAAAACCTTGAACTAGCCCAAGCTCAATACTCCAGATCTGAGAAACAAAAGGAGTTAGTAAAATCAGAAGAGGGATTAGGAAATATGCAAAATTAAAGGAAAATAAGAACATAAGTGTAATGCATGCCACAAGCTACACATGGTCACTGCACCTCAGCAAACAATGTCTAGTATGTAGTAGAGATAAGCAAGTGTTGCAGATCCCCAATCAAGAGTAACGACTTGGTCTAAATCATGTAGGGGGCCTAAAAGAGCAATGCTCACCTCATGACTAGTCTCATAGAAAAGAGTAGTGCCTAGCAAGATGAGGAGGAAACATCTTGCCTTCTGAGCAATCTGGCGAGGAGTAGTAGTGGGTAGATGTCTGAAGTGCTCAACCAAAGAGGAAAGAACAATGTTCTTATGGTTCTTCCACATTGGAGTGAACCCAATCAAATCTCGCACGTACTAACTCCATCTATGCTCTGGAAGACTACAGTAAATGATGTCAAAGGGGATCGGAGTCCCTCCAAATGCAATACCAGTAATAGCAGAGAAACTCATAGGTGTTATCGTTAACTCGCCTACAGGTGTATGGAAGGTGTGAGTGGTGTTCATCCACCTCTCAATCAGTGAAAACAAGGAATAATGATCTGATATACCCCGAGCAGTTAGAAGAGCATCAATGAAACATCTAAAGCCCGAGGCCCAAATGATCTGTGTCACATTCTCTGGCAAACCATAGAATAATTCTCATGCCAAATGGAAGCATTTCGCAAATTTTAGTAGTTTCTAAATAAAATTCAGAAACCAAAAATCATTCTCTACATTGCTTTTATCTATTTAATTTATTTATTTATTTATGTGTAAAATAAAATTAAAAAATAATAATAATAATTTAAAAAAATTGGAAATTAAAATTATGGATTTTTTTATCGAAAATCCATAATGCCAATCGAAATTATGGATTTTTGATTGGAAATCCACATTTCCGATTGGAAATCCAATTTTTCGATCGACAATCTAGAAAATCGATTGGTCATGCACGCAATTCTGATGACTCCTAACTATTTTTTAACGTTTAATTTGAATTTTTTCTTACATATCCCAGTTAATTTTTAAATTTAATTTAGTTAGCATGCATGTAAATTTTTACACTGTAAAAATTAATCATTATAGCTAATTATTTGAATTAATCTTGCAGAATGAAGCAAAAGGGACAGAAAATACCTCAATGTCAGTCTGTGAAGACCTGTGACGATGCAAACAGATCAAAGGAAGGATGATATCACCTTCTCATAGTCCAAGTTTATTCTGTGGGAAACGTGGACTCAAAATAATCGGATCTACTTGCATGTCTGCTCTCCTACATGGCCCATGTTGTGGGTGAGCCATTGGATCAGACGGATGAAAAATCAGACCATAAATAATCAAGAAATCAAGAAAAGAAAATGTGAATCAATTGGAAAGAAAAGAAAAAAAAGGAAAAGAATAGGAAGAGAAGGGAAGTGATCGACAAAAGGAATGGGAAGGGTATACAAAATGGAAAATATCCATTTTAATCCTTCCAATTTATATTCTTTTTATTCATCTTTTTTTTCTTGCAATTTGGTCCATAATTGCATTCAGATTAGGAACATATTCCTAATTAAATCATGACATTCATCAAATTAATAATTCATTGAATTATTAAAACTGCATAATCAATCTGTGATTCTGAATTTTCTGTTAAGTACATAATACAAAACAAGATTACAAAATTCATTTTTTGCATTTTACATGCATCATTTCAATCAAAGGATTCATATGCTACACAATAGCTATGATATGAATTTCAAATGATTATATTATGTGTTGCATAGTAGTCATAACCTTCATTATGTTATGTACTATATAGCAGTTATGACATAAACTTTCAAATTCATCAGTGCTAGACGTTCCATAGGAACTATAGCAAATTTTCAATTCAATTATACTAGACGTCCCATAGGGAATATAGTGTGCATCGTTAGACGTCCTATAGTGAATATAACAAAATTCATCATTGCTAGACATTCCATAGGAATTATAGCAAATTTTCAATTCAACTACACTAGACGTCGCATAGGGAATATAACGAAATTCATCATTGTTAGATGTTCCATAGGAACTATAACAAATTTTCAATTCAACTACACTAGACATCCCACAAGGAATATAGTGTACATCATTTGACATCCCACAGGGAATATAAGGAAATTCATCAGCGCTAGACGTTCCACAATAACTATAGCAAATTTTTAATTCAACTACACTAGACGTCCCACAGGGAATATAACAAAATTCATCATTGCTAGACGTTCCACATGAACTATAGAAACTTTTCAATTTATCATCATTAGACGTCCCACAGGGAATATAGTGTGCATCATTAGACGTCCCATAGGGAATATAACAAAATTCATCATTGCTAAACGTTCCACAGGAACTATAGTAAGTTTTCAATTTACCATCGCTAAATGTCCCACAGGGAATATAGCAAAACTCATTAGCACAAAGTCCACTAAACATCCAACAGGAAATATAGTGAGACTTGACAAACATCATACTTTGCTCAGCAATTTGAGCATTAATCTATCTCTTAGGATATAATCAAGTGTCCTAATTTCTTTCTTTTGAAATTGTGTGCTTCTATTGCTTTACCACAATTTGTCACACAAACAGGGACAAAGGGGGGCAACTGTAAGCACCCAATTTCGAGATGCAATTGTGCACAATTGCGATATAAGCCCTATGATGAAATTCATTCAAAAATTGAACTTGGTTGTCGATTTTTTGGACTTGAGGGACTAAATTGCAACATTTTTTAGGGTTTGATTGCAAATAAGTCAATTTTTAAGAGCTTTTTGGTATTTAAAAGTAAAAAATTAAAAATCAAAATTATGGATTTTCGATCGAAAATCCAAAATGCCAATCAGAATTATGGATTTTCGATCCAAAAACCATAATTCTGATTAGAAATCTAGATTTCTGATCAGAAATCCAATTTTTTTATCAGCATTACATAATGTCAATGCGTAAAAGTCCCATTTTTTATTTTTTCCTTATTTTTGTCTATTTTTTCAATGTTTTGATTAGTCAAAAATTGAATTTTTATTATTAGTTTTATCTGAAAAGATTTTGACGCATTCAAAACACATAACTTTCAAAGATCAAAACCTTATCTTATCAGTCTATTTTGAGAGATGAGTCTATTCCTCAAAAGGAGGAAGCCAGTACATGTAGACTTTACATTTAAAAGTAGAGCCTGCATGTGTGCGAGAGAGGACCTTTTTTAGGAGGAAAATTTTTAGAGACTCACATAGAAAGAAAAAATGGAGACTTACACATAAACCCTAGACACCACTGAGAACGCCCTGTACATAAAAAAACTTGAATTTTTGTCCAAGCTCTTTTTGATATGGTTCTTTTAATAAGAACAGTCTAGCATTAATTTTTAGCCTCTGTCCAAAATCAAACAAAAAGTCAAAAACAATGGTGAAAATCTCAATCTGACGGGCTACCTCAAAGCATATGCGCAACATTCATCCTTTTTTCCTCTCTTCTTTTTGTGATTTTTATTTTATTTTGTTATTATTTTATTATTCAATTTCACTACTAATCCAATTATTTTTATGTTTTTATTTTGATATGCGAATGTGGATTAAGGAGGATGCTGTCTATGTTCAAATGAACAAAAGGTCCATGGAATGCCATGAAAAATCCTATGTTATTTTCCAGTAGAACTTAGGATTTTTTTATCTTTATTTTTATTTTAGTGTTCTATGTAGTTTTTTATTTATGGATGAATAATTGTTTAATTTTAGATTTTGTACGTAGTTTGTAATAGTCCTAGTAGTGGGAAAAGTGAAAGATTTAATTTTTTGCACTTTAAAATTAGTTAGTAAAACTAGGTTCACTAGGTAAAATTAATTAAAATTGATGTTGGCTTTAGTTAATTAGGGTTTTTATGTAATTAAATTAGGTTTTTTTTAGAAATCATATGTGAATGTGTTTTGATTTGATTTTGTGATATTTTTTATATATTTTTTTTATATTTTTGGGCCTTTTATGTTTTTATGCCCCAAGCCCACATTTAGGTCTAACCCACTTAATAAATAGGCTTAAAAATGGTTTAGGACTTTAAATAATTAAAATCAATTTAGGCCCATTATGTTAATTAGATTTTAGGCCCACTTAGTTAATTAAAACTTGTTTAGACTTAGCTCAGCCCATTTAAATTCATTTCTTTTAAAATAAATAGACATAGGCCCATATTTCACTTAAAATAAAACCAAGTTAGACTTAGGCCTACTAATTTAACTTTCCTTTAAAATTGAATAAACTTAAGCCCATTCCTTAGATAATCTAAAATAAATAGATCTAGACTCACTAATTAATAAAAAATGTAAGCCCACTTTTAGTCTCTTTCTCACTTGTAAATGAAATATAAATCTAGCTAACTTTTTAATAAAATTAACATAGTTTAGACTTAGGGATAACATGATCTTGAGTGCATTTTTATGTGTAATTTTATTGACTAGATGCCTAGGGTTAGATGGACGTCAAATAGGGTTTAATAAAATTGCACGTAATTAGAGGATGAAATAATCATTTATAAAATTATTTTAAATGAACACGAGATTAAGAGAAGTTAGTATTCCGTATACAAAATCTTATGGTTGTGCTACTAACTTTCTTTTAAGGAATCGAGTACCACCTTTTCAATTTGTCCCAGTTATTACCTTGGGTGGCGAATCTTATCTTCACGCCATGTCTTTATGACAGTGGTTAAGTGTGTTCTCTAAGGCCTTGAGCCTAAACAGTGTCGTGGTTGGCAAAATCTTGGATGCATGCTAAACCTCGCTATCTATAGTGGCGACTCCATTAGGGATAAGAGATACTTTTTCTACTTGTGTTCTTTAGAATTGTTTTATTGATTATTATTTCATTCTTACATTCATTTTACATGTCCCTACTAAACTAATGGCATTGGTTTATGATTCCATGATTCCACTAGCTTCATGGAGTTGTAGATTGGCTAACCATCACTCTTAGCCTTAACTCGGTTCAAGAGAGATTGTTGAGCTCATCTGACCAAAGTTTATAACCCAAGTCCTTAAGGGGAGTAATCTTCTCTCGAGTTGGTAAAAGATGTTGGGCCCCTCTAACCTTGGCTTGTAACTCAAAGTCCATAATGGAGAGCATCTTACTAAGGGAACCTTAACTTTTTCACCGGACCCTAACCACATATAATGGCCTAGTTACTTCCCCTAGGATCTTTACCCAAAGTGCTTGTTTGTTTGAATTGCCATGAGGTATTTCTATTTATAAAAGCCCAGGCCTATACCTTTGAAGCCCATTCAAGCTAATAAGGATTAGGCTAGACCTTTATATTTAGAAATGCTATTTCTATGCCTTTTGTTTTAAAGAGAGATTTGGCATGCGCGTCGGCTCTTAATATCCCCTATTGATATAAAGGCCAAGACTAAAAATCCTAGGAAAAGAAATTTGCCATTGAACATGTGTGTGGGTGTAATAAGGTTAAAAGGTTTACCTACATGATGGCATGTTGATTGCTTCTTGATACTTATTACTTGCTAAGTGCTTATTTGATACTTGTTGCATAAGCACATGCAACTTGCATACATGCATACATATGGTCCATGCATCATACTAACACCTTATTTTGTAGCCATCATAGATTCATCCGGGTCTTCTCATGTCTAGGGACAAAGAGGTGGTAGATTGACCAAAGTTGATTTAAGTCTGAAGTCTATAGCTCAAGGCATTATTCACAACCTGGAGAGATTAGAGGGGAGTCCAATCAATCCACTATTCCTAGAAGCTGAACTAACTAAGACTGAAATGGAAAAACAACTAGAGATGTGGACCTTGCAAAACATTAAGGGAGCTTTGATGGATGACATAAGAGCTATGATGCAAAATGAACTGAGACAGGCTTTAGCCGAACTAGTGCAACCTGTTGTTGGACAACCACCTGCTGCTGTTATTAAACAACCACTTACTGCCACTGCTGAACAGCCACTTGCTGTAGGAGCTCTACCTGTTGTTGTAGCTCCTCCACTTGTTCTAATAATGTTGGGGGGCAACCTGTCTCTAGAAATGTGCCTGCTACTGATGTGAGACTAGAAGACATTGAAAACTACATGGTAAAAAAGGCAAAGAGAGAGTCACTTGAATTGATCCATGATCATGAGTCTAAGCAGATGCAAGCACTGACTCAGAAAATGTCCAAGATGAAAGAGCTTATTAGAGGATAAGGAATAGGATATTCTTTTAACTTTGATGATATGTTATAAATGGAAGGTGACAAACTGCCTGACAAGTTCAAAATGCCTTAACTATAGAAATTTTATGGGAGAGGAGACCTTAGAATTCATTTGAGCCAATACACAACAACCATGAGCACTACAAAAGCACCTCTAGCAGTAGTCACTAGGTTATTTGTGCTGTCTCTGGAAGGAATGGCTATGAACTGGTACCATGGTTTAGAAAAGTATATTAAAGTTGACTGGAAAGAACTATGTACTATATTCTTGAATCAATATGATTATAACACTCGATTAGAAGAGTAAATTCGGGATTTGGAGTTGACTAAACAGAAATCAAAATAGTGTTTTTCTAATTTCTTAACTTGTTTCATGAATAAAGTAGGGATGATAAAAAAAAGCTTGCTGAGAAGGATTAAGTTAGAATAATAGTTCATAATGTGTCACCTAATTTGGTCGAGAGGCTACAGATGAAAAATCCTAAAACCTTTATTGATTTGTATGATGATGGGTTACAAGCTGAGGAAATTAAGAGTGAGAAAAAGAAAACTGCTAGAGGCATGGGAACCCGAAACTACCCAACTGGGGGCATACAAGAAGGAAGTACTACCTGAGCTATAGAGGTGCATGCAGTTCAGCAACCCCGAAGGTTCTCCAACTTCAACCAACCACTCTCCAAATCCCTAGAGAGGCTAATCTAAAAAGGCTTGCTCAGACCCCTGACTTTTTGTAAACCCCTAAATCCAAATGTTCCTGGCTATGACCCAAATAGTTACTGTAAGTTTCACCAAGTAGCTGGCCATTCCATAGATACCTGCATTCACCTAAAACACAAAATCCAAAACCTGATAGACTCTAGAAAAATCACCAACCTTAAGAAATCCAATTCTAAACCAAACACCAGAGACAACCCTTTCCCAGACTACCGAATTGTTCCACCACCAGCCACCATAATGATCAACTCAGGGGCTAGTGAAGAAGTGCTAAACTCCTTTAAGGACCTCAACCTTATACCTAATGGAGAACCTTTTGGACAGCCACAAAGAGGAGTAGAAGATTTACTAGGCCAGCCCTCAGGCAAGTTTGATTACAGAGTATTTTACTCGAAACCACCCTCTACTGATGTCCCTATTGAATTAATTAAGCCCTCAGGATGGGGAGATGAGTTTGATGATAAGCCGGTAAAAGAAGAGCCTAAAATTCCCGAGCAGCCACTAAGAGGAGTTGAAGATCTATTGGGACAACCTTCTAGCAAGTTCAATTATAGAGTATTCTATTCTAAACCCGCTTTTATTAACATACCCATAGAAGAGATCGTGCCGACAGGATGGGGTGATAATTTTAAAGAAGATGAATCCTTAACCTTAGAACTGTCCCAAGAAGGGGTTGAAGAGCTACTAAGCCAACATATGGACAAGCTGAGGGAGTTGAAAGGAAAAGAAACATGCACAGTGGAAGTTTGGAAAAATGGGAAAAAGGAACAGATTGTTGGGGCCATAGACATCTAGTATGATTCTGATAAAGAAAAACCCACTGGAGTTTATATATGGAGTGATAATCCAAATGTGAATCATGTTACTAGAAGTGGGAGGAATTATCAGACAGCAGAAAAGCAAAATGAAAGGGTTGTAGAAAGGGAAGAAACAGAAGATGCAGAAGTAAAGGAAGGATAGAAAGAAGATCTAATCCTAGAACAACTTAAGAAGGCTAAAGCGAGTGTGAGCATCTGGGAATTACTGATGCATTCAGGTAGTCATAGAAGGGCTCTGGTTAAAGCTTTGTTAAATATGAGCATTGAAACGGTAGCTACGCCTAAGGCTATGGTAGCAAAGGTGACAGAAAAGAAACACGGGCTGGTAATAGTTTCAGAAGATGATTTTCCTTTGGAGGCAAGAAACCATAATAAGGCATTATTTATCCTAGCTGAAGTAAAAGGGAAGATAACCAATTTTATGATGGTAGATGATGGTTCAACTATAAATATATGCCCGCTAAAGATCCTGCCTTATGTGGGTCTGAAAGTATATGACTTGACGGTTTCAAACCTCATAATCAGAGCTTATGATGATAGTACCAAGAATGTGGAGGGAACATTTTAGGCTTTGGTCAAAACAGGGCTTGTAGAGTCGACTATTGAATTTATTGTGTTGGATATCCCTGTTACCTATGCCCTGCTATTAGGAAGGCCATGGTTCCATGTCTTAGGAGGAGTACCTTCAACTGAGCACTAGAAAATAAAATTCCCTCATAAAGGTGATGCCATGACAATAGAAGCTGAAACCAATGCAGCTATGGTAGTTATACTTGATAAATAGAAGCAAGTGTGTGTTTTGCCTAGTTTCCAAGTTGCTGGAATAGTTGATGGGACTAAAATGAATCTGAGGGTTGCAAAAATGATGGAAAGCATGAATTATTGACCTGGACAGAGGCTTAGAAAGAATGACCAAGGAAGTCCTAGGCCCCCAAACATTAAGACCCAGGACCATATGAAGGGTTTAGGATATACTGAGACAGGACCAGCTAGGGGAAGAGCAAAGAACAAGGAAAAAGCAAAAATAAAAAAACCCTTGGGAAGAATTGGACCACTAGTGAGAACATCATCAAGCTAGGGGAGGGTAAGTATTATCTAGGCACCAAAGAATCTGTTAACGTGGCTAGAAAGGATGTCCCTAGGTTTGAGATCTTCAAGGAGCAGATTGTGGAAAATCTAGTAGCCAATAATAAAGAGGAAGTCATGAAGTAAGTATCTCAAAGGATGGGTGATGATGCTATTGAGGAGCTACTATGTCTACTACTTGAGGAGGAACCACCCCAAGACTTAGCTACTATCATTAGTGATAGTTTTATTGATGTTTTTTATGAAGAAACTGATGTAATAAGGTTCAATCTTAATGCGAATAAGGATGTTATTTTTCCTATAGTCAATGATATGAATGTTGGTTTTGCTTACTTGTGTGATGTGCATCCTGATAGTTCTTTGCATTATAATTTTGATCAGTCATGCATGTTTGACATTAATTCAATTCAATTTGATTCATTTAACATGCGCACAAATGATAATCCAAAGAACATTTCTATATCACATGATGTAACTCCTGAAGAGTGGAAAAATTTTGAGAGAATATTAATAAAAAGAAAGGTAGTATTTGCTTGGACTTATGAAGAAATGCTAGGTTTGGATAGGGAAATAGTAGAGCATCACATTCCAACTCATCTAGAAACCAAGCCAGTTAAACAAAAATTGCACAGATTAAGACTAGAATGGACAGAAAAGATAAAGGAGGAAATTGCTAAGCAAATACAGGCTAACTTCCTAGAAGTAGTAGAGTACCCTCAATGGTTAACAAACATAGTACCTATTCCTAAGAAAGATGGAAAAGTACAAATGTATGTAGATTTTAGGGATCTAAACAAAGCCTATCCAAAAGATGACTTCAAGTTACTTTACATTGATGCAATAGTGGATAGCACCGCAGCAAGTGCAATGTATTCTTTTATGGATGGATTTTTTGAGTATAATTAGATAATGATGGCAATCATGGACAAGATTAAGACAACTTTCATCACAGAATGGGGAACCTATTATTACAAGGTGATGTCTTTTGGACTGAAAAATGCAGGTGCAACTTATTAAAGAGCTGCTACTACACTTTTCCATGATATGATGCATAAGGAGGTTGAAGTGTATGTGGATGACATGATGGTCAAATCAAAGACAAGAGAAGGACACTTTGAAACCTTAGACAAGTTATTGGCCTGAATTGAAAGGTACAACCTGAGACTCAACCCAAAGAAGTGCATTTTTAGGGTTACTTCAGGAAAGCTGTTAGGGCATATAGTGAGCAGTTGAGGAATTGAAGTGGATCTGGATAAAGTAAAAGCTATCCAGGAAATGCCGGCACTAAAGACGGAGAAAGAATTAAGAGGATTCCTTAGCATGTTGTAGTATATTAGTAGGTTTAGTGCCAAACTCACTAATATTTGTGACCTTATCTTTTGGCTCTTAAGGAAATATCAGCCAGTTAAATGGAATGATGATTGTTAGAAAGCTTTTAATAAGATCAAGGAGTATCTTATTAATCCACCTGTCCTAAAACCACTTAGACAGGGTAAGCCATTGGTTTTGTACTTGGCTTTAGAAGAGGATGCAATGGGGGCAATATTAGCACAAGAAAGGTCAAATGGAATAAAGCATGCAATGTACTACCTGAGCAAGAAGTTTCTGCTGTACGAGGAAAAATATGATTTAGTAGAAAAGACATGTTTAATCATGATTTAGGCTATGAGGAAATTGAGGCATTATATTCAATCTTACAGGGTTCAACCTATTTTAAGAATAGACCCTCTAAGGTATCTATTTCAAGCATCGGCTCTAACTAGAAAAATGTCTCAATGGTTGGTACTCTTAACTGAATTTAATATAGAGTACATTACTACAAAGGTAATCAAGGGAGGAGCAGTAGCAGAATTCTTAGCTTAGAATGTGATCGAAGGTGAAGAGCAATGGAATTTGGAATTTCTAGATGAGAACTTAGAAGTTATAGAGCACCAGGATTGGAAACTTTACTTTGATGGAGCTATAAACAACAAAGGAGCTGGATTTGGAGTGATTCTTGTTACACCGAAAGGAGAAACCATACCAATGGCAAAGAAATTGGATTTCAAGGTCACTTACAACATGGTCGAGTATGAAGCATGTATCTATGGAGTTAAGGCAGCCATGGTAGCTGGAGCGAAAGATTTATTGTTTTATGGGGATTCAATGTTAGTCATCAGTCCGACTAATGAAGAGTGGGAAGTAAAAGAGGAAAAGCTAAAGCTTTATATCTGATTTTTGAAAGCCTTAATAAAGAATTTCACCAAATGTCTCTTTATCCATCTATCCAAAGATGATAATTAGATGGCAAACGCACTGGCAACACTCTCTTTAATGTAGGATAATGCAACTAGGTTGGCCATGAAACCTTTAGTGATCATGAAGTCTAGAGCACCATGTTATGAGTGTGTGCAGATTATGAAAGTTCAAATGGGGCCTGAAGAAAAGCCTTGGTTTTATGATGTTCAGAGATTCATCAAAGAAGGAATTCATCCAGATGAAGCAACCTTAAAGGAAAGATATGCTCTTCGTGTTCTTGTACGTAACTATGCAAGTCATGATGGAGTATTATACATAAGAATGCCGAATGGGGTGCAGCTCAGGTGTCTCAAAAAGGATGAAGCTGAAGAGGTGATACAAGAGATTTATGTAGGGGCTTACAATTCTCATATGAATGCGATAATTCTAGCTAAGAAGATACTCAGACAAGGGTATTACTGGATGACTATGGAAAAGGATTATATCAGGACAGTAAGACAATGCCATCAGTGTCAAATCCATGAGAATCTTAGTCACATGCCTCCAATAGTGATGAATAGTTTATCATCCCCTTGGCCTTTTACAGCATGGGGATTTAATATCATAGGAGAAATAAGATCGACAGCATCAAATAGGTATAAATACATAGTGGTGGCAATCGATTACTTCTCGAGATAGGTAAAGGCAAAATCTTTCAACACCCTGAAAGTAAAACAGATGGCATAATTCATCAAGAAGAGCCTTCTCTATAGATATGGGGTTCCACATCATATTATGATAGATAATGGGGTTCAATTTTAAGCAAAAACAACAGAGTTTTTACAAAAGTATGGGATTAAGCACCATAAATCTTCACCTTAACGCCCTCAAGCTAATGGAGCTGTGGAAGCGACTAATAAAAATGTGAAGAAAATCCTTTTTAAGATGGTTAAAACTTACAAGGATTGGTCTGAATTTCTTCCTTTTGCCTTATAGGGATATAGGACTACAACTAGAACTACCACAGGCCAAACATCATTCTCATTAGTATATGGTTGTGAGGCAGTTTTACCTATAGAAACTAAGATTAAGTCCTTAAGAGTGGTCATGGAAGCTAAAATAACTAAGAATGAATGGGCACAAAAGAGATATGATCATCTCGTATCTCTAGATGAGAAAAGGATGATTGCTTTATTCCACACTCAGATATATTAGAGAAGGATAGCAAGGGCATTCAACAAGAAGGTTAAGCATGGGAAGATCAAAGCTGGAGATATGGTGCTGAAACAGTCTAGAGCTGTGGTGTTCGATCCGAGAGTAAATTTAGACTGAATTGGGAAGGACCATACCTAGTTAAATCGATCCTACCTAAAAGAGCTACTAATATATCAGATCTTGAAGGGAATAAGTTCATGGAACCTGTTAATCTGGATCGCCTCAAGAAGCACTACCTATAAAAAATATGAATAAAAGTATAATAAAAAAATAAAGTCCACTGGCTAGAAAACCTGAAAATGCTAGTTAGGCAAAAGTTAGGACATGCTTGCTACTCAAAAAACCCATAAAGGGTTGACAGGCAAAAGTTAGGGAAATAAATAAAAAGAGAATGGTCCCGCTGATTAGAAAACCCCTAAAGGGCTAGTCAGGCAAAAATTAAGGAAATAAAATGTGAGCAAAAAATATTCAGTTAGAAAATCCATGAGGAGTAGTTGATAATAGGAGTTATGTCATGCGATGTATTAAATGTACTCATTTTGGCCCTAATTAATGAATGAATGAAATTAAAATTGAAGTTTTGTTAAACTTTGCATGTCCTTCTTTATTATAAAGCATAAGTACTTGAAAGGAAAACAAAACATAAGAAAGCCTAAGACTAGCTCTAGGAGACCATTTTATCTAATGATGTCTTTGTTTCTTCCTTTGCAACTCATCATACAAAGCTTGAGTCCTCTTGTACCTAGAAAATCATGGTGGTTCTGTCTTTTGGATAACAACCCAAGTTTTCTAATCATCATTAGTAGTCACATCAGCATCCATGTGTATATTTTGTTCAAAAGCTCTACAAGGCCACAATCTCCTCATCTTATCCAGAGAATCTTGTCTCAGAGGAAAGCCTTCAAAGTCAGCCAGAACACTAACAATGAACTGAGGGTGACCATACTAATGGCAAAGGCATAAAGGGGTAAAAAGGTAGAGAAGTAAAGCCCTAGAATAGGAACATAGTGATCATATAGCTCAATAGTCATGAACTTCAATCTCCACCAAGGGCGACCCATTTTGTAAAGTAGTCTACTACCACTAGGATGAATCTATGCCCTTTTGAGGCTATCTGGTGGATTTCACCAATTATATCTAGTCCATATGCTAACAAGGGCCATGAAGAGGAGATGTAGTGTAGTTCTATTGGGGGAAAGTGACTGACATTCTTGTGGATCTAAAACTTATGGAAATTCCTTATAAATTTGATGCAGTCTTCCATTATCTTCATCTAAAAGAACCCTTGTCTCATTAGCTTCTTAGCCAAGATTACTCCATTCATGTGTGGACCATAAACATCCTTATGTTCTTTTTCTACTACTCTTACAGCCTTATTTTCATCTAGACAACAGAGTTGTAAACCATTTGAGGTCCTTCTGTATAATACACCCTAATACAATGTGAATTTTGATGCTAATCATCGAATGACTACTTTGTCTCTTTCATCTGCTTAATTAAGGTAGGCTTCTTCCTTTATATATCTCTAGATTTCGTAGAACTAGGGCTTTTCAACTGCTTCTATCTTTGCTAGTCTACAGTTTTTATGACAATTATTCGAGTAGGATCAGAGGCTTCATGGGCATTTTTTATGGTCCTTCCCATACTGATGTTAGGGAAGTAAGTGCATTTACCATCTGATTGTGATTCTTAGGAAGACAACTGAATATGAATTTTTAAAAGGACATGGTGAGTAGCGTCAAGTGGTCCAAATAAAGGTTTAAGTGCTGCTCTTTCAATTCTTACTCTATCATGGCATTACTAGCATGGAATCTCTGAAGATTTCAACTTCTATGACATCCAGGACCATCAATGCTTCTATTCTGAGTATGCATGCCTTGTATTCTACTTCATTGTTTGTGACTCTAAACTTGAGCTTTTTAGCAATTAGTACTACTTCACCTTCTGGAGATTATAGTATGACACTAACTCCTGCACAAAACTGATTTTAATGGCTGAGCTGAGGTCATCTAAAAAGTCTAGCCTAATTTCTTCTAAGTCTGGAATGGGGTTAAGATCTAGAAATTAAGCCACTGCTCTCCTTTTTTACTGCATTCTTAGTTAGATATTGCACGTTGAGTTCTGTCAATAGTATAACCCACTTGGCAAGTCTCCCTACTAGGGAGGGAGCTTTGTAGCAATATTTTATTGGGGTCCATTTTAGACACGGCTTGTATTTTATAAGAGTGAAAGTCGTGTCTGAGTTTCTTCATCGCCCATACCATTGCTAGGCATATCTATTCAACTTGGTTGTACTTCTCTTTATATAGCAGCATTTTCTTGCTTAAGTAGTAGACTGCATTTTTTTTGTTTGTTTCTCTCTCTTGGGCTAACATTGCACTAATTGCATTCCCTTTAATGGCTAGATACAGGGTTAGAGGCACCATTGGTTTAAGTGGTTTTAGAACCAGTGGGTTGGCTAGGTAGCTTATGATCTTATCGAATGCTAGCTAGCACTATTTATTCCATTCAACTGACTGATCTTTTCTGAGTAGCTTGAAGATTGGTTCATATATTACTATCAACTTAGCGATGAATCTATTGATAAATTATAGTTTCCCAAGAAACCCTCTTATCTCTTTCTCTGTTTTTGGCACTGGTATCTCTCTTATGGCTTCTGCTTTGTCTATATCCATTTCAATCCTGTTTTGAATGACAACATACCCTAGCATCTTTCTTGAAGTAACCCCAAATATGCATTTCTTTGAATTTACCCTAAGACTATACTTTTTGACCCTTCTAAGGAACTTTTCGAGTTCAGAGGGGTGTTCTTCCCTAATTCTTAATTTGACTATCATGTCATCGACATATACCTTCACTTTTTTATGTGTCATCTCATGGAACACTGCAGTTTCCATTCTTTAGTAGGTTGCCCCTACATTCTTTAGTCCAAAAGGCATTACTTTATAGCAATAAGTACCCCATTCTGTTATAAAAGCTATCTTTGCTTTGTCGATAATGGCCATTAGGATCTGATTGTACCCAAAGAATCCATCCATGAAGGAGTACATTATACATATGGTGGTGTTATCAACTAGGATGTTTATGTGAGGTAGTGAGAAATCAACCTTCGAGTAGGCCTTATTCAAATTTCTATAGTTGACACAGATTCTAACCCTTCCATCTTTCATCAGTACTGGCACCATATTTGTTAACCATTCTAGATAGTCTACTACCTCTAGAAATTTTACCTTGATATGTTTCTTGATGTCCTATTTCACTAGTTAAGCCCATTCTGGTCTGAGTCTTCTTAGTTTCTATTTTACCAGCTTGCACCCTTCTTTGGTTGGAATGAAGTGTTGAGCAACGTCTCTGTTAATACTAAGGATATCGTTGTAAATCTAGGCAAATACTTTTGAATATTTTTTCAATTTCTCTCCTCTATTCAGGGGTAACATCTTTCAAAATATGCAAAATGCATGGTTCAGATTCCATGCCAATGTTAAATAATTTAGTGCATATGGAATGAATGTCAAATATGATAATGTTTTGATCAATGCAATGCACACTTCCATTAGGAAAGACACTAAAGAAGTAAGAAAAATTTGAATTCATCACATTAACTTTAGAGTTCATTACATCATCATTTTCAAACAAAGAAAAAGTAAAAAGATCATCATCAACAATGTCTTCAAATAGGATGTCATAGATGCTTGATTTAAGGATGGCACCAGCTTGGGCATGATTAATAGCTTCACTCTTAGTTCTATCTCTAAATTTTTCACCAGCTCACAGATGTCTGTCTTGGTGATCATGTCTAGTAAGAGCTTCTCGTTGAGGTTGTCATTAAAGATCTCAAAACCTGGTTTCTTGATTCTGTTGTTCATCCATTCCTTAGCTTTTCCTTGATAGACTTAGGTTGAGCTTTTAGTCACAAAAAAGGTTGATTTCTTAGCCCTAGTATCCTTTCCAAGATCGTACCCCAAACTATTTCTATTGGTTTTTCCTCGAAAGTTAAAGAATTTTGTGACTCCTATGTTTCTTCCTCCTAGTCCTATTCTAGGTAGATATTACATCTTCGTTATTATAATAGTAACTTTGAGATCGACATGACCATCATTGATCACGAAAACTTGGAATCTTGGTGGGACTACATTTAAATAGGCAATAATGTTGTTTGTTTCAGCAAGGATGGTGATGACCTTTCCATTTAGAGGGAACTTGATCTTTTAATGCACAATGGAAGGTATGCCCCCTAGTTGGTAGAACCAAGGTCTTCTCAGCCGCAGGGCAAAAGTAAGAGGGATGTCTAAGACGATAAATTTTATTTTTAATTCAATATCTCCCATTATAACTACCACCTTGAAAGTGCCTATGATTGGCTTCTTTGAATCATCATAAGCTTGTATGACCATATTGGACTCTTATAGATTTTCAATATTCATCCTTAACTTATGTAGCAACCTCAGAGGGCAAACATTGATGGCAGACCTATCATCTGCCATAACGCATGAGGTCTTTTTAGCCTTGACAATTGCCTGTATAAAGAGAGGATCATTGTGGACCCTTTCCTCAAGGGGTAGATCTTTATCTAAAAAGGTGATTGCATTAAAAAGGGCTTTCATTAGAGAGGTTATCATCTCGTAAGGCAATGTATCAATGGCAATCTTTGCTTCATCTAGTGCTCTAACTAAGGCATCTCTGTGCTTCTTGGAGGCCATGAGTAGGTCCTAGATACTAACTTGCGCTTGAGTTTTCTTGAGTTGTTTGAGGATAGTGTCTTCCTCTTTGACCGGAGCTTGATCTTTTGCTACTTCTTTCTCTTTATAGGGTTCATTCTCTTTCTCAAGAGGTTAATATACCCACCCGCTGTGAGTTACATGATTAACTACTAGTGATTGCTTCTCAACTGCTTGCTTATTTGCATTTGTACTACTATTTTAGTCCCAAACAATGATTTTAGGATTGTTAGAGTTATACTGTATGTCTATCCCTATGATTTATAGGTTATAAAGTTAAATAGTATCAACTGTCCTATCTTCATTGTCAAATTCTTCTCCCCGTCCTAAGGGTACTATATCTTCTAAGAGTATGTGAGCAGCAAAAGGTGTTGTGTACTTGAATTTGTAGTTGAACTTCCCAGATGGTTGGCCTAGTAGATCCCATACTTTATGGTTACTACTAAAATTTTTGTCTATATCTGCTTCTTATCGGTAAGGGCAATCAATCACTTCACCTTCCATGGGGAGAGCTATATCCTTAGCTCTTTTTTGCATCATTAAGTGGGGAAGGAATTTTTAAGACATTAGAATGTATTCAAAGGTAGAGGGGCATTACTCATCTTCACTAGAATCATGATGCTCAAGAATGGGTTTTGAGGGTTTGTGTTTTGGGGGCTTGTCTTGGGTTTCTTATATGGCTTAGATTGATTTTTCAACAAGGTCTTTAGGTAGATTAAAGAAGATCATGATGATGGTTAGTGGAGGCTTATTTTGATAGTTTAAGAGAGGATTGATCTTAATACTAGGTCATTTTTCTAAATCATCAATTTTTCCATAGTCAATGAGGTCTTGGATTGCATTTTTTAGGGTTCTACACATATTAGTGGTGTGGCTAGGCATTTGGCAAAAATGGCATAATAAGTTTTGGTTAATTTGAGGTGGTAGTGGGTTTAGAAGAGGCCTAGGCTCTTATGGTTGTATGAGGTTCTTTTTTTAAGCCTTTGGAATACTTTAAATAGTGGGAGGTTAAAGTTTAAGAATTTTCTTAGTGGTCTGATGGTATTGATAGATGGTGAGTTATGGGTGTTGGGTTGGATCGTGTTTATTTCTACATTTTGAGTAAAGGCGTTTTGGATGTTTAGTTGGGTACTACATCAGAAAGTGTGTCTAGCTTGCTGAGGTTCCTCATCCTCAATTATGATCTTGGCCTGATGGAGAGCTCTGAATCAATATAATAAGCAAAGATCGTCTATCTTTCTAAAGTGTGGTAGTGCCCCTTTGATTATTAGCTCTATTTCTTCATCCTCAGGAGGATGGTTTCTCATCTTAATTGCCTTTCCCCGCATCTGGTGATATAATCATAGAAAGCTTCATTGGGTTTCTACCTTGTGGTTTCAAGGTCCCTTCAAGTGATGTCCAATTGAGTGTTGTATTTATATTGCTTGATAAACTTCTGAGTTAGCAGTAGCCAATCATTTTTTACTTCATCTTCTAGGTCAAAGAACCATGCCCTCAGTCCTTCCTCTAGTGATATGAAAAAGAATCAAACAATCTATGATTATATAAGCTTTGTGGTAGCCATGAAGGTAGCATATTGCCTTAGATGGACCCTCGAATCTCATATTCCATTGAACTTAGCAAAGTTCAGTAGCTTAAAATCATTTGAAAGCGGCTCATCTTTAACTAATGCCAGGTCGATGAAGCTTTTGGAGCCATGAGTTCCCTTATCTTTGAAGGTGAATTCTAACTTAGCTATCATGTTAGCCAATAGTTTAACCTCCCCTGTTGATTCAGGCTTGGTCATGTTAGCAATTTTTACAACTTTTAGTGCATTCTTGAGAACTCAGTAGTAGTCATTGTCATCGTTAGCCTGAACCGGAGTGCAAGGAATTCCCTTTGCCTTATCTACCCTGGGGTGAATAGATACAGATGCAGATGCTTCATTCAATGGTGTGCTTTTCCCATCTCGGGCACTTTTGGCTTTGATTTTGGCTTAGAGGATTTCAGCTATAATGCCATCAGCGAGCAACTTTTGGATCCCCTCTTTTAGCCTGTCTTTGAATTATTTATAGGAGATATCTTTTTAGTCACTCATGCTTGAATGTAGTATTCCTATACATTTATTAGGGTTAGCTAAATGAATGATGCATGACGTGTGCCTATAAAAGAAAAAGGTAAGCATGTATGCATGGAGTGGATGTAAGAAATCCTATAATGGAAAAATGATTATTCCTACAAGAAACAGTGGTTAGTACATGCTATCTATATGTATATGATGTATACATGATTAAAGCAGGTTAGTTTTCCTATATAATGAACAAACTAATCATAAGCAAGCTCTTTCTTCTAATCTTATTTCTCCATGAGGTCATTTAGTCTCTTTCCTAGGTGGGTTTTGAACCTACAGTCATCAAGGGACTATGGTTTCGCTCTCAGAACTAAGCTGTTTCGATTTGTGTTTATCAAAACCAAAGGGTAAACTAAGGAATAATACTTAAATACGCTTAAGGCAATCACATAATGTCAATGTGAGGGTCAATTGTCGAGCGTCAAATAATGTCTAAGGCCCATATGTGCCTGTATGCATAAGACCAAGGTCAATCAATAGGAGTCTAAGTTTTTACCCCTATATTGATATTTGATATGCTTACCGTGAGTTATAAAAGTATCGTTTGATAGTTATAGTTTGATTTTGCCGACATAAAGGTCCACAATCTAATTGAGTTCCTAACCCATTCATCTGATATAATAAGGATAAATGGATGACATCTCATAGGTTTCATCATTAAAAGATGTCGTTATATGTTAATTTGCATAGACTATTCAAGCTGAGGTACATAATTGTCATTATTCCTCATGCTTCAGGCTCACATAAAGTATATAAGAATCACGTGGTCCTGAGCATAAATTTTCTATGAAAAATAACATTATGATGTCATTTAATGATAAACACTAGGAGGGTCATGTCATTTATGAGTATCAGCTCAAACAAACAGCATTAAGACAAGGATAGCATGCATAGCTTGGTGAAATCCTAGTGGATATTGCCACTAGTTTATCTATATGAGTTGAGTTAACGTGAAAGGCTAAGGCTCCTTTAGCGAGAATGCCCCCATATGACTAAGGTTATGGACTTTGGTCAATGAGTCTAGTATTCTTTTGATAACTCGGTTGCCCCCCTTAAGGTCTTAGGTTACAGACTCTGGTCAGATAAGTTTGGCAAATGCACAAGTTAAGACTAAAGGTGATAATACCGTATTTTCGTTGCCCCATGACTCAAGTGGAACCATGGTGGCAATGTCATTTAGTATTATTGATTAGCAATAGTTTTCATTTTTGTCACAAATCTATTATAAATTAGTCATAAAATCTCCTCAAATGCTTTTCCCAAAACATTTGTAATGGAAATTTTTTATGTCACAAATGTCTGTCACTAAAACTTATTTTAGTCACTATTTTGCCATAAATTTATCACTATTTTATGATGAAAAGTTTTGTCACAAAATTCTAAACAAATAAATTTACCACCATTTAGATGCGTGGTTAAAATAAGCTGAACAAATATATTTTGGCTAAAGAGAAAACAAGTGTGTGAATGCCAACCCAAGTGCCAAAGTCATTTCAACATAAAGACAATGGGATTTGTTCTTTTGGCTCGAGTAATTTAGCATTAAAATTGAAGTCTTTAAGTTGAGCATGAATATGGCCATATTGAATGAACAAAATTTTGGCAATATTAAAGTGAAAGTAAAAAGCCAAAATTTAATACATGAAATTTGATTATAAAGGGGTGGCATGTTCAAAAGCCAAATTCTAAATTTTCTTGGAAGAAAGCAAGTGGCAAACCAAAATTTGAATATTTTGGTTAAAGAAATTTTGGCTAGCCTAAATGTCTAAACATGATAGCATTATTTTTAAAGCACAATGGTGGCCAAACAAGTAAGAGCAAGTGAATTCTATTTTTCTAGAGTATATTTGTGATTTTCTTATGGCATGAAATTGCTAAAATATATTCAAAGAGCCAAAATCTAAAAAGATAGCGAATGGTAAACCAAGAATTTTAATTTTTAGTTAAAGCTAAAATTGGTCATTTACTTCAAGTTCACCAAAAAAAAATAATTTTGTGTGTGACCCGAATTATGACCCAACCTAAAATATTTTAGGAGCTCAACCCGAAAGAGATTTTATTTTGAGATCTATGGTGGAGACAAAGGTCGAGGGTCGATAGGCCCGAGCCCGAAGGCCTAACACTGATCTCGTGGGGGGTGTGGGCAGCAACACCCACTACGGTATGGACCTAACCTAAAAAATCAATACATAAATTATTCAGCAAGAATTAATACAATGTTGAGTCAGTGCCAAATCAATAATTACTTTCAACTAATTATTAAACTTATAAATTAGAAGATAACCGAATTTTTATAAAATTTATAAATAATTCTCAATTAGGTATTGATATAATGTGATTTATAAAACAAGACCAAAATAAAGGTTCAATTTTATTGGTTAATTATAGAGCTCAATCAAGAGAATAGATAACAAGTTCATTGAGCACTGATTTTCTATAAGAGCAACATCTCAATACTAAAAAATTAGAAAATCAATTTGGGAAAATTAAATTATCTTGTTTGAATTTCTTCCTTGAATAAGCTTTTAAGTGAAAATCTTGTGTTTGTCCTTGGAGATCTCGCTTTGAATCTATGTGAATTTGACTATAGGGATTGTGCTCTAATGAACTGAGGTGAACAATTTCTCCTTGCTCCGATGGTACAATAGTGTTTTAGATTGTTATTGATCGATAGGAAAAGAGTAGCAGCACCCATAAAGCTACTGTCTGGAATAGTAGCAGTAGCATCATGCTACATGGCAATGCTGGTGATGCGAGGTACAACAGTGTTTGGTTGTTTGCACTGCCTACAAGCTAATGGTGGCGGACCTTGCCGCTTATCGACTTTCAGTAGGGTAGCGAAGGCAGTAAGCTTTTGACAAATGAGGGGCTACTAAAGCTTTTTGATGAAGAAAGAAAAAGCAAAAAAAAAAAAGAAGAAGAAGAAGTAAAAAAGGGAAGAAAGAAAAAGTAAAAAAAAAATGTCTTTTTAATTTTTATTTCACGTAAGGCTTTGTTGGTTACGGGACATATTAAAGCAAAAAGATTTTATTGGTTAACATATTAAGGTTTTATTGGTTAAGGCAAAAAGGCCACTATAAAAACTAAAATGCCTTAGTGAAATTTGCTAAATCAAAAGGAGTACGTGAATTTTGAAGGAGATTTGGGGAAGAAATTAAGGATTAATAAATAAATAAATAAAAATAATAAATTAATGAGAAATTAAATTGATTCTCATTAATTAAAAATTCAAAAATCAAATATATATGTTTGTGGGCTTTATTTTACATGTAAATTAGCATTAGATTACACAAACTAATTACATACAGAGGCATTATTTATGCTATAATTGAGTTTTTTTGTTAAAATGTATTAAGGCCATTAAATTAATGACCAGTTTGATTTAATGAAATTTTGAAGCCCTAAAATTAAGAGAAAAGTTCAACCCAATACAATTTAATAAGTAAGATACAAGAAGATTTTGGAGACAACTTTTGCAAAGCACTTTGGTGCCAAAGCAAGAAGGTCCTGGAGATGAGACAACTATTCAAACAACTTGGGGATTAAGATTACGCAAATTTAATTCACCACAAATAGAAGACTCTTGAACTGTTGGAGAATTAATGACAGAAGTATTAGCCAATCACTTTAATACTATTATTTTCTTTGGTTTGTTCAACTTTTGCTCTGTATTAAGTTTTTAAATTAATACAATTTCCTTAATATTTCCCAATGGTTTCTTTAATTTTCATTTATTTGAAATCCAAACAAATTATGGTAAATGAGTTTAGGAATCTACAATCCATCTAAAGAAATCAATTTTTATTTAAGGAATTTCTCCTCTAGCTTGTAAAATGTAACTACCAATAATCTTTTGGCACACACTCAAAACCCAAAAATTAGAGAAATAATTACCCTTAAAAAAAATTTTAATACCCTTTTACCTTATTAATTTAGTTATTAATAATATCAAAAGTTGAAGTTGCTTCAATTTCGGTTGTTATCATCTTTATAAATTCACTGCCATCATCATCCCTCTTAATTTCTTAATCCTGTATAGCTAGTTTTGTCTAATCATTAACATATGTTTGAACTTCAAGTCATTTAGGAGTTATTTTTTAGCATATTTCATCCAAAATATTCCCTCCTGCACTAAAACTGTGCTCAATAGTAACTGTTGAGACATGATATGCTAAAAGTTGTTCAACGATTTTAGCCAATATTGGGTATGCATTTTAATGTCAGCTCCACCATTCAGGAATTAGAAATTTTCTACATGTTTTGTTGTCACCGAACTCAAAAGAAGTCATTAGATAAATGTCAAGTACAGGTGCTCCCGTTGATCCTCGAGATTTTTTCTGTCATTTAAGTAATATACAATCCTCCATACTAAGTTTATCGGTTTCAACACTTTGAACTTGACATATAGGTTAAGATGAAGATGAAATATCACTATATTGCATTTTATAATCATTAAATAATTCTCCTAAAACTCTTCTAACATCATTAATAATATTATCAATATCAATTTCAAATTGATCAATATTTAAACATCCATAATAGATACTTAAATAATCAGCTAAACCATCTATTTTAATTCTTGGATCAAAAATACATGCAACAAGATTAATTAGTGGAATTGTTTCAAAATAATTTAACAATTTATTTTTCATTAATAATATTGATTCTCTTAAAATTATGTCAGTCTCATTCTCTTGGATAGCACAACAATGTTGATACATTCAATTAATAATAAATGAGATGTTGGGTAATAAACTCCACTTAATGTGTATGTTGCATCATTAAAAACTTTAAAAGATCTAAAATTTTTTGACAAACTTCTCAATTTTGTGGAAATAAATTAAGTTGTGAAACATTATTATTGATAAACATACATCATAATTCCTTATATGAAAAAGACTTGTTTAATAATTCATATATTGAATTCCAACGAGCCGAAACATTTCTTGGAAATCTTTTTGGTTTTTTCCATTTCTTTACAAAATTTTGCCCACATTTTCATTACTCGTGGATGTGTCCACAAAAATGCATTTGTTTTTTTATTGGTTGTAAACATACATCCAATGACCTTAAACCATATTGTATATATAAATTTAAAACATAGCAAATACATCTACTATGAAAAAATTTTCCTCCAATATTTGGTTGACAAATATTTTTTAATTCAACTATAGATGCAGCATTTACAATTGCATTATCAAAACCTGTAGAAAATATTTTTTTACCAAACTATATTCTTGTAAAATATTTTGAATAATTCTAAAAATATTATCGGTGGTATGCTGATCATCAGAAACTCAAAATGCAATAATTTTTTTTTATATTTGTCATTAATTGTCAATCTAATGACAAGTTATTCTCATATATGAGTGTTTTTGCCAATGAATCGAAACAAATTGATACACATCCATCCAAATTTAAAAATATTTTATACAATTCTTTTTTTCTTTTGAATATAATTTATAAAAAGTATGATTTAAATTATTTCTAAGTATACGTTTTGCATATGGATTTAATGTGTTTTGAAACTAATTCAACTTTATTAGTTTCATCCAAGTGATAAAATCATTGAGGTAGAGTAGAAGAAGAACCTATGTATCTAGAAATTTTTGTTTATTGTTTTTCCATTCCAATTTGATTTGGATACTTGATAGTTAAATGTCGTAAAAGCGTTCCGTATCCACCTCCAGCTTTAAATGTGTATTTTTTTGGGCAATAGTTACAATTTACTTCATACAAGCCATTTGCATTTGGTTGTTGAGATTTCTTGAAATGCACTTGAAAATTATCGGATTCTTCTACTCCTCGATCTCCACCTCTAATTTTTGAGGGTTGCACTTTCTTGTGAATTAATATTGGTGGCGATTTCTTCCATCAAATTTTCTTCGGTGTCCACAAATTCTTCTTCTGAATGATCCATCATATTGTCTAAATCAACAATAGATGGTTGATTCTCAAATTCACTTCTTCTTCTACTTGAACTTGCATTTGATTTATGGAGAAAATACAAAAATTTTAATAAAAAAATTAAAGAAATAATAATAATAATAATAATAATAATAAGAGAGTAATGATAATAATAAGAAGATTATAAGAGAAGATTGACAATGAAAATTGAGAGAAAATGAATGAGAGAGAATGTGTATAAATAAATGTGAAAGAAGTTGTGAATGGGGAAGGCATTTATAGAAAAAAAATTATCTTAAAATGATCATATTATTTTAAAAATATAAATTTTATTAAGGTCAATTTAGTCATTTATATTATTTATTAATATATAATTTAATTTAAAAAATAGGTGACCAAGCTTAAACGAATACCAAAGTTTTTGAAAAAATTTTGCCATGGCCAGCACTGGTCACTTTGTTGGCCACAATGGGCCTTTTTGGCCCTTTATATATATATATATATATATATATATATATATATATATTATTAAATTTGATTTAAAACCATTAAATTGATCGTTTCAGTTCAAATCTGTCAATTCACAATTCAAAAATTTTTGAACTGATCCTGAACTGGTTTTCATTCGATTCAGGTTTGGTTCAAGCCTAATTTAGGTTCAGTTTGATTCTAGCCATGGCCACCTCTAAATCTAAATAATATAACATTACAAATATTTTTCTGAAAATATTAATGCACGCTGTTAAAGTAAGATGAATCAATGGTTTTAAACGTGAAGCAATTTTGAAGAATAGTCAAGAACACCATAATTGTTAGTTGAGTGAACTCACCTTGGCAAGTAAAATGTACCGGGGTATTTAACATTATACTTATTTAATTTTGGATATTAAAGTTTAATTTGTTTTTTTTAAGTATTCAATTTTGATTTAAGTATCATCTATCAGTGGCTTAATGGCACGATGATGATGTTGCAGCCAACAATAGGGTATTCAAAGAATATTCGTCATGTCTCCCATAATAACAATAACCTTTTTTAAACAAAATCAAAATTAGATGACAAAAAAAACAAAAGTAAAGTGGGGTGAACACCATTATAATTAAATTTAAAAAAATTAACGATTAAGCATGGGTGATATGATGAATATTTCATAAATATTTTATCGTCAACTGCTATGTTATCATCTCGCCATCAAATCACTCGCAAATGATATTTAAATCAAAGTTGGGACTTAAAAATAAATAAATTAAACTTTAGTATAAAAAAAAAATAAGTGTAAAGTTGGATATTGACATTTTACCATAATACCTTAATGTGTACATTGAACCTAATGATGAGGATTTTACTATATTAAGAATAAAAAGAATTACATAATTTTTTAAAATCAATTGAGAAAATCTTTTTGTCTATTTTACATATGTTATAATTAGCTGTCAGATTTATCTCACATATACAATGCATGTGTCACACTTTTATTAATAAATATTAAAAATTTTAATATGTATCATAAATTTAACTATTAAAATTTAATAATGCATACGGAGTGTATAAGAATCTTTACAAATCTCAAAATAATTAGAAGATAATTACAGTTATTGTCTAAATATGCAACTCGAAGCCTACACACTATACGAAGCAATGAGAACGGAAGTAAGTCCAATATCATATAATTCCTGAATAATTAACTGAATATCTAATTCATCAAGTTGGCATATAAAAAGACTGCTTTGGTCACACTATAAGGAAGAATTTTTGCTGGTAGAATCCAACATTAGTATAAGTTGACTGGTAGAAACCAGAAATTAAATTATAGTCCCGCACAATTCAATAATATTTTTGACCACCAAACGTCATCTTTTCTTACATATTAACATGAAATTTTGCTTAAATAAACCATTCCGAATGAAAAATAAAATCTATATATTAAGGAACCAACTATGTATAATATTAACATTAACATTTTTACATTAAAAAATAAAAAAAAGAAATCAAAATCATATTTTTTTAATATTTTAAAACGAATTTTCCACCAATGTAGATAATTTCGATAATGTTAGTAGTTTTTTAAAAATATACACAAAAAGAAGGTACCAACAGGACATCTCTCTCCATATACCCTATTTTGGTATTTTTCTTAATTTCTGTATGCTTGATAAGCTATGCATGCACATGCATATTTATAATGAATATTTACATGTTATGTCTCTTGTGCAAGTTTTCTCTCTTACGTGTTTTTTCAAATTGGTTGGAGTTCATTAATACAGCAAGCTCAAGCTTAAGGGGTGGAGTCAATCCAGACTGGCCAATAAATAAATTCGTCCTACATTACCAATAATGAATCTCATCAAGTTGCTAAGTTAGCATATGACCTCCAAGTTGGTTCCTCTTGTCAAAGCTTTTGCACGCACAAAGAAATGCTATGACTGTACATACTGCAATAAAATTTATATATTTATTATGGATGCCTTTAACGTTAATTTTGATTCGCATCAGGCGGCATTTTAAATAAATAATAACTAGTAATTAAATAACTAATATGTTCAAATATGATTAATTTGTTTTAAGTCAAATTCTCATAAAATGGATATTTTTCTTATTACATAATGTATGTATATATATATTTCACATTTTATGTTTAAGTTGTTAATTATCTAAAGATATTTCATATTGATTGATTCACGAGCTCAAAATCTTAAATTATGTAATATAAATAACTTTTCTTATCCTCCGAAATGAGATTTCGACCAACAAATTCCATTGGTGCTCTAAGTTTAGATGTGCAATTTTTTATTACACCCATGAGGTTTGTTGTTGTTGGTTACCCCTTTCCTTTTCCATTTCCATTTTAGTTTCCTCTCCAGGATGTCAATTTGCATTGTAGCATTTTAGCCTTACCGCATGAAATATGTCAACCTCAGGCGGAAATGAAAACAATTGTAAAGTCGGTATATGGGCCAAAGCTAATGTTGATAATGAGATAACAAAAAAAAAAAAAGCCTCATTTCTCCAATTTCAAAGAATAAATATTATTTCACAGATTTATTATATAATCAGTGAGTGCAGCTATGCATTAAATTTTAATAAATGGTACTTCCTCCATTCCATTTTAATAGTCTTTTAAAAAAATAAATTTTTTTCTATTTTAAATAACTTTTTCATATTACCAATAAAAAATAAATTATTTTTTTCAATTTTATTTATATCTTGATTTTAAAATAAATTTTCTATTGGAATAACACTAACTTTTAATCTTTCTAAAAGAGAGTTATATAATCATTTACATCTATAATTATATCTATTAAATAGAATTTTTAATTTTTGTGACACTACCTTCAACAACAATTGAAATAAAATGAGTAATGTTAAATTAGTGGTTTTTTCCAATAAATGTGGCTTGAATGCCCAGTTAGCATGTGTGGGATCCATTTTTAGCCATGCAACATGGCACATCAACAAACACATATGCAGTTCATGCTAAATGTCCAAATTGCCCTCCATTCCTTCCATGACAAGAATTTAGCTTTGAAAAAAAACTGCGAACGAAATAAGAAGCAATTTAGGAGGAAGAAGAAACAGCATATCCAAAAACTTTCCTCAACAAATCTTAGCAAATTTCATCCAAAAATTTTCCACAACAAATGCTGAATTACCATCAGCATTTTTTCTTGTAGCAGTGCAAGTCGCCATTTGATTATCCTCAACGTTGGCCTCATCATAAAGGTAACCAACTCTCGGCAGCCTCCTTTTTCTATCATGTCCTAGTTCCAATAGTGACATGAGGTTTAGAGCAATCCCAGGTTTCTGCAAGACTCGAGCAACAAAAGACACCATAGTTTGTTGACGTTGTTCCATTTGTTGCAATTTCTCCTTCAAAGCCTGCATTTGCATCTCAAATCCTTGCCGCTCACGTTCATGCTTTTGTAGCTCAATAATAAGTGCTTCTTTCTCATGTTTAAGCCTCTTCATGTCATCCTTCAAAATCTGTCTTTTTGAATCTGTTAATGGATTCAATCCTTGGAGATTTTGCAAAGAATGGCTATCAAAATCTTTAAGCTAAAATCTTTAACCATAAACAGCTAACAAGAAGTTCAAAATGTAAATGCAATGTCAATATCATTTAAAGAAGAATTTTCACCAAGATTTCTCTCTTGCAACTCAATTTGGTATAAAAAAAAATCCTTGAAATCTATAGATTTCAAGCAAGAATCAGGTGAAAGACAAAAACTTTGGACAATTTGGCAAAAACCCAAATGTAGAAATAGTTAGTAATGAAGAAACAATAATATCTCACATGTTGAGAAACCTTTAAATAGTTTATGAGTCCAACTCTTGTATCCAATCTTTGATATAGATAGATATATATATATATATATATATATATATATATATATATATATATATATATATATATATCAAAGATTGGACTTAGACTTGGGTTGGACTTGGACCGTTTATTAAGTAAAAAAAAAAAAATACATAATAATAATAATTATTATTATTTTTTAAGTAGTCTTCTTCTCAAATTAAACTACAGAGTTAAATATTTTTTTCTATAAATAGTCGTGTCTCTTCAATGAAGGTTGTCTACAAAATCTATTTATATATTTGGGGACAGTTATTGATTTTTGCATCTTATCTCTAAAAAATTTTGTAAAATCCTGCAAGAAATTGCCAAAAAACCTATAGGCAAAATAGTAGGGGGCAAAATTCCTAAAAGACAGTATTTTATTCACACACAAAATTTGTTCTTCTTATTTTTCTAACACCAGAAAATAGATTAATGAATAGAAGAAAGCAACACAAAACGAGAAAAAGAAACAACTTTTTGAGTAAGCGGTCTGGTTTCTACCCACAAGAGCTACACTGGTAGATTTGATTCTACACCACAGGAGCAATAACTCCTTGATCCTCTCAATCTCCATTGTGTGAAAAAAATAAAATAAAATCTTATAATCTACTCTCAATCCCCTCGATTCTCACGAAACCGAGATCAAAATACTGGCATTGTGCATATAATTTGAGCCTTACCATTAAGCATACAGAGTACATAACATAACAAATAAATATTAAAGAACAAAAAGACACCCATTTAAAAGGAAGAAAGAAAAAAAACATTAAAAGCTACATAAACTCACACTTTCTCCAAGATCCATCACGCCATAAACCAATTTTTTCTTGTATTTTCTTCTTTTTTTAATTATTTTCTTGAAGTTTTGTAATCAGATAGAGAATAGCAAGGTGATCATTTCTTGAAAGAAAACATAGGAAATTACAGAGGGAGTGATAGAACTAACAAATATGTACACAAAAACCGTTATTGGCTACCGGATGTGTTCTTTTTCTTCTTCCTCCACTCTCAGTTTTCTTTCATGATTTTTTTTAGTGTTCAAACCCTATGAATATATAACCAAAACATGTAAGGGTATTTTAGAAAGGAAAATTTTTGCCTACACTTGGCGTATTATATCAAATAGTGAAATTTATAATAAAAAGACATATGTCTCATTTTTAATAATCAAGTGTAAATCATTTGGTTAATGTGTCAAAAATCTTATTTTAGGGTGTAATACACCCAATGCATGCAAGAATTTCCCTTTTAGAAATTAGATTTGCCATCCTAAAAGAAAATGATGACATGGCTATCTGCATGGCAACAAGCGATACCTGCATGTACTGACTATATACTCCAGCCACTAGATATCAATCAGAATCACTAAAATGATATCAAATTAGAGAGTTTAAATACTCGATTGCCAAAAAAAAAAAAAGTTGAAACACCGAAATAGTAAAAAGTGAAAAATTTAAACACCATTTTTGCAATTCTTACATTAAAAAATAGCAATCTCCAAATCAAAATAGCAATTTGCTGCACATATTGCAACAAATTGTTGTATCTACAGTATTTTATCTCTAATCCTTAATATTAATTTTTACACCAAAAGAAATATTCTCTAAATATTCTTTTATATCTCTTCTTATTTATTACTTTCTTACGTTTTATTATCTTTACAAATTGCACTCATACTTTTATTTTTTAAATTTTCATCCAAATGGAATGTTTTTAATAGTCATTTATAAATAATCTATAATTAAATATTATATGTATTTTGTTGACCTTAGCAATAATCTATCTTAATTTTGATATTAAAAAACTTAATTTTAAGCATTTAGTTTGTTTATTTAAGTTTGTATCAGTTAGGACTATTAGAAGTTAAAATGCAGCATAATTATCTAAGGCTGATTAGACCTTTGAGATTCAATTAGGCTTTTGACATTCTTAGAGCTTTATAATGAGACAGTTATATTCTTCACATTTGAAGTAGACATCTTGAGCTTTCTAAATTAGGTTTATTTGTCAAAATCCAAGTTCATTTGGTTATGCAAATTTTGAGTCCAAATCCACATATATGTCTGTCATCTCAAACTGTAGATCTCTTAGTATTTTGGACATATCCTATGCTACAGAAGTCTAATTTAGGTGATTCAAAATTATATGGAAAGATAAGTCAAATATCTACAACTTTCATGAAGAAATTATGGGCAAATTCAAATTTTTTCAGGGGAAAATCATGACTTCAACTTGGGTATAGCTATCTGATAGTATTCTATATTTCAAATTGCACAACTCTTAGTATTTTGGACATATCCTGAGCTATATATGTCAAATTTAGGTGATTCAAAATAATATAGAAAGCTAATTCAAATATCTACATCTTCAATGAGAAAATATAGGAAAATTCAAACGTCTTGAGCAACCAATCATAGTTTCAATCCATGAATAGTTATCTGACAACATCACTTTCAATTATCCAAAATATAGACGTTGGACACATCATTTGCACCTCCAACAGCTATATTTTTAAGTATAAATACCTCTAGAGCTGAATGAAATTTAAGAAACAAGTTTACCATTCATTCTTTCTTAAGCATTCATTAAACTCTTAAATTCTCTTAAACAATTCTTTGTTTGTATAACTCTTGTGAGAGTTGGGTGTGTGTTAGAAATAAAATTTCTCTTCATCTTAAATCTTGGGTTAGATTAGAAGGGAAGTGAGATTGATTCCTAAAGGAATTGGCTTAAGTGTTGTCCATTAAAACACTTGGGTTTTGGTTTTTTGAGTGAGCCTTGAAAACTCATGTTGTAAGGTGATAAGAGTGAGCCATAAAACTCTTGTGTAATCTCAGTCTTGTGAATAAGATTGTGGATGATTGAAAATCCTAACTTGGGGATAAGTTAGGTGGAGACATAGGATTATTATTGAATCTGAACTCCTTAAATCTTTGTGTTCTTCAGTCTTCCTTCTCAACTTCCATTCAATTATTGCAAAGAATTCTTTTAATTTCTCATTTTTATTTGATCGTCCTATTCATCCCTCCTCTAGGACTCTTTTCATATTTTAATCCTAATTTAGTTTAATAATTAATTATCTTAATTCAAATTGTGATATAAGTGAAACTAAAATTTTGTAAAGCTAATAGTTAAATAAATATTTTCTATTAATTATTATTAAAATATAAAATATCATAATTTATTTTATTAAAACACATAAAACATTTCAATTACATAAAATAAACATTACAGTGCATTCAGTTTTGTGAATTACTATATTATATAAACATTACAATGCATTCATGTTAGGTAATGTTAATAAAATTTGTTCAGTGTTATTATATATTCATGTGAATATAATTAATAATATATGTAATTAATATAAATAATTATGTAAATAACAAAAATATAAATAATAAGACATTAAACTAATTTTATATTTTGTTAATTAAAAGTTAACAAATAAACATTATGAAAAAGGAAATAAAATAATTAGGATGAAATTGGTCTAAAATATTAGACCTGTAAAAAGTATAAGACTATTATGTAAAAATAAAAAAAGGTTGAATAGTGTCTTTTGTAATTAACAATGTGTAACAAAATTGCTGCACATTGTTCAAAATAGCAAAATAGATCAACAATTTATTGTCTTGGTTGGACAACAAATTTGCTACAAAACAGTAATTTGTTGCTACCGTTGGAGTGTTAGGATAACTTTTTGTTATGTGGTTATCACTTATCCTATGGTTGTTACTCATTGTTATATTTTGTTATGTTGTACTTATCCATCTCTTATTATCTCTTATTATGTTGTATATCTATCATGTAGCTATTGTATATATCTTGACACATTAATGAATATCATTTTCGTTTGGCTTTCTTCCATACTCTTTTATAGTATCAGAGCAATCGAAGAGGTTTAACAACCCCAACTTATTCCTTTCTTCTCTCTCACTGTAAGTGCTCTATTTTTTACCTCACAAAATAGGGACAAACAGAGCTGTTTTCAATGGCTACCAGAAATGTCATAAGCCAAAGTGATCAGACCAGTCCTCCTTCCGCCAATGCCCCTGTCACCTCTACATTTCAAGTCTCAACTTTACTAAACATTGCCGCTCATCTTCCCATCAAGTTGAATGGTACAAACTATCTATTATGGCAAGCTCAAATTCTCCCTCTTTTTAACAACTATGATTTAACAAAACACGTCGATGGGCGCCTTTCTTCTCCACCATCAATGATAAACAATCAACCAAACTCAGAATATGAAGCCTGGTTTCATGAAGATCAGCTGGTCTTAAGCTGGATCATTGGGTCAATCACTAAACCCTTTATTCCTTAAATTGTTGGAGTCTTGAGTGGAAAGGATGCCTGGGACAAATTGGCACGCACATATGCTTCAAGATCAAAAGCATAAATACGCACTATCAAATCAGCATTCTTAAACTTCACCAAGAATTGACAGAGTTTATGACCACATACACTCAATGAGCCAAAAGCATAACTGATCGTTTGGCTACTCTCCAAAACCCAGTGAATGAAAATGATCTCATTTAGGTTATTACCAACGGACTAGGACCAGAATATCATCCGTTCATTCGATCTTTGGAAAATTGCACAGATTCAGTTACATTTGATGATCTATATAGGCTTTTGCTAAGTGAAAAAGCAAGTTTTCAAGTTGACACCAAACAGAAGGAACTTCTTCTACCTACTCCACCTTCTGCATTTTTCAACTCTCGCTCCTCAAACTTCAAAGGAAAAGGTGGGCGCACTTTCTGAGGACGAGACCGTGGTGGCTCTCACTCATAACAACACTACTCTAACAATTCTACCAGTTCTTCATATGCCTCATCGGTACAATCCTTTGGCTCTCAAGATTCTTCTCATCTCACTTGTCATAATTGTCATGGAATTGGACACCTAGCCTGCACGTGCTCTTCTCCAAAAATGAATCGTAATTACCATCCTTTTAACCACAAACCATCCTCGAATTTGGTAATGAATTTAGCTCTAAATACACAGCAATGGATCATGGATTCTGGTGCAACTCATCACCTTACTCCTGATATTGAGAATATCAATCAACGAAAAGAATATTATGGTCGAAATGATATCACAATTGGCAATGGTAATACAATCTCAATTTCTCATGTTGGTCATTCTCAATTTTCATCCAATGATAAATCTTTTCAGTTACATAACATTTTCCATGTGCCAGATATATGTTATAATTTACTTTCCATTTCTTTATTTACCAACACTAACAACGTTTCTATTGAATTCTTTCCCTCCTATTATGAAATCAAGGATATCCACATGAGGAAATTGCTCCTTACTGGCCGGAATAAACATGGACTTTACTCATTGCCAATGACACCAAACAGGCCATCTCCCCGTGCTCTTCTTTGCTCTCTCTACACATGGCATGCTCGACTTGGTCATGCAGCCATCCTCACTGTTCGCCAAGCATTATTTTAGTCCAATATTAATTCTTATAATAATGATTTTCATTATGTCATTCTTGCTCCATTAGTAAACATCATAAACTTCCCTTTTCTATGTCATCCTTTAGTGCTTCTAAACCATTAAAGTTAATTTATTCTGACCTTTAGGGTCCTTCTCTATTGCCTTATGTTGATGGCAAACACTACTATATTGTCTTTTATGATCATTTTAGTAAATATAGTTGGATTTATTTTTTAAAATACAAGTATAAAGTTCTTAGCACTTTTATCAAATTTTGACATGTTGTTGAGAAATCTTTTTGTCATCAAATTAAAATTTTCCAATCCGATTGGGGAGGAGAATTTCAAAGTCTCACTTCCTATCTTAGTGACAATGGAATTACACAGCGTAGCTCTTGCCCTTACACTCCTGAACAAAACGGTTATGCAGAATGAAAACACCGTCATATAATGGAAACTGCTCTTTCTCTTTTAAATCATTCCTCAGTACCACAAATCTATTGGCCATATGCCTTTGAAATAGCCTTTTATGTTATCAATAGGCTTCCTACACCAACACTTCACAATACTTCACCTTTCACAAAGTTATTCCAAGACAAACCTAACTACAATGATTTTCATATTTTCGGTTGTCTTTGCTACCCATTGTTACATTCACAAGCTACTACTAAATTCTCCCCTCATTCCTCTAAGTGTGTCTTCCTTGGATATTGCAAAATTCAAAAGGGTTACTATTGTCTTGACATACTTACTAAGAAAATTACCATCTCATGTCACATTCTTTTTTATGAACAGGTATTCCCATATCAGCAAAGTGATAACGCTAAACCAATTTCCAATTCTAACGCTAATTTTTTTGGTGACATGACTGCTTCAGAGTCCTTGCCAAATTTGCCTAACTTTACTCCCCTATTACCGAACATACAACCCCATACCTCTACCCAATCCCATTCTCATCCAAACTCTCATTCCCTACCACAATTACCTGCTCCAACTTTATCCTCCCCCATACCTGACTCTCTTATCGCATCTACAACTCTAAGAACCTCATATTTTCCTGTATCTGATTCAACCCCTTCCAAAATCACACCTTCATCTACTTCTAACCCCGGCATTCCCTTAATTGTCGATTTAACCAATTACACCACACACACTACTCAACCTTCCACCACTCTTCCTCAACACCAACATTCCATGATAACTCGTGCTCAAACAGGCAATTTAAAACCCAAAACCTTTCATACCACTATCAGTCCAACACATGAACCTTCTTCCCACTGAGAAGCACTTCTCATTCCTCATTGGCATGTTGCAATGCTTTCAGAATACCAAGCCCTCCTTGCAAATGATACCTGGTGTTTTGTTCCTCCCTATACTACTTATAATATCATTGGGTGTAAAGGGGTGTACCAAATTAAATACACACCTGAAGGCAAAATTGATCGATACAAAGAACGTCTAATTGCTAAAGGGTTTCATCAATGACCAGTTATAGATTTTAATCATCCCTATAGCCTAATGATTAAGCAATGTACCATCTGCCTCATTCTCTCTTTAGCAATTAGCAAAGGATGGCAAATCAAATAACTTGATGTTTCAAATGCTTTCCTTCATGGTCATCTTGATGAAGATGTTTACATGTCTCAACCTCTTGGCTTTGTGAACAAACAATTTCCCACTCATGTTTGTGAACTTAAACGCTCTCTATATGGCTTAAAGCAAGCACCGGTTTAGTGGTACAAATGCCTAACATCTGCTTTACAGTCTCTGGGTTTCATTGGCTCAAAAATTGACAGCTCCCTATTTTTCTATTCCAATGGTAGTATTTCAGCATATTGTTTAATTTATGTTGATGACTTAATCTTCACGAGTTCATCTTCTAAGTTTTTGTAGCAGGTCATTCACTCTCTCACTCTAAAATTTGCACTCAAAGATCTTAGTGCATTACATTACTTTCTAGGTATTGAGGCTACTTTCACACCATCTGGCCTTCTTCTCACTCAACATAAATATATACGCGATCTTCTTTGTAAATCACAGATGGCCTCCGCCAACGATGTCACTTCTCCATCCTTTGTGCCTCATAAATTGTCTCTTTATAAAGGTACCCAACTCCAAGATGCCACTCACTATAAAAGTACTATTGGAGGCCTTCAATACCTATCTCTCACTAGACTTGACATATCCTTTGCTATTAATAAGGCTTCACAATTTCTTCATGCTCCAACCGATGACCATTGGCAAGCGGTCAAGAGAATTCTACGCTATCTACAACTCATTGCCAGTCATGGACTTCTCATCCGCAAGTCACCTTCTTTCTCTCTTAATGCTTATAGTGATGCAGATTGGGCTAGCTCTTTGGATGATAGGAATTCCACCACAAGTTATGCCATATATCTTGGTAACAACCTCATTTCATGGAGTTTAAAGAAACAACAATGTGTCACCTGATCCTCTACATAATCTGAATACCAATCACTGGCTGCCATGATCTAGGAATTAAATTGGATTCAATCTCTTCTTCAAGAAATTGGCATCTCATATTCGCCACATCACACTCTATGGTGTGACAATCTAAGTGCAACTTATCTCACCACCATGCCGGACTCTAATCCCATTCAACTTGCGGGAGGGTGTTAGGATAACTTTCTGTTATATGGTTATCACTTATCCTATGGTTGTTACTCATTGTTATATTTTGTTATGCTGTAATTATCCATCTCTTATTATGTTGTATATCTATCATTTAGTTGCTGTATATATCTGGACACATTAATGAATATCATTTGCCTTTGGCTTTCTTCCATACTCTTTCATGGAGATGGCCTTAGTTAATTTAGAAAAGGTAAAAGGTCCAATTTGCACCGTAGGTTTTTTACCTAGGAGCACATTAGACCCTATGTTTTATTTTTTACCCAATTGGAATTTCTGTTTTGGAAATCTAGACATTTTGAAACTTACTGATTACAATAAAATCTTATAGCTTTTTTTTTAGTACAAGTAAGTCCTACAAACTAATAAAAAAAAACTAAATTTAACAGATATTGACAAATAAAATTGATGATTTTTGAGAAATATATATATAATCTAATTATTAATTTTTAAAAATTTTCAACCTACAAAATAATTTTCTAAAAATTTTTCTTCAATTTTTAAAAATTTTAAAATTAAATGATATAAATTTCAAAAAAAATGACCAAATTTATTCGTTAATGTAAATAGCAAATTGATAATTAAGCTAAAATTTAGTTTTAATGGTTGAATAAAAACTTTTAAATTTTATTCATTAGTTTAAACTTTTAAATCTATACAATAATTATTAAACCTACACAATAATTGATGAATAAATTTTTTTTATTTAGGTCAATTATCAATTCGCTATTTATATTAATGAATAAATTTGATCATTTTTTTGAAACTTATATCACTTGATTTTAAAATTTTTAAACATTTAAGAAAAAATTTTAAAAATTATTTGTTAGGTTGAAAAATTTTTTAAATTATATATATATATATATATTAAAACAAATTATTAATTTTATTTGTCATTATCAGTTAAAATTAGTTTTTTATTAGTTTATAGAACTTAATTGTATTAAAAAAAATTATAGAATTTGATTGTAATCGATAAAGTTCCAATATGTCTAGATTTCCAAAATAGAAGTTCCAATTGGACAAAAAAAAAAATATAAAGTCCAATATGCTCCTAGGTAAAAACCCCCATAGTGCAAATTGGACCTTTTCCCTTTAGAAAATTAGGTTTCAAAGTTTATATACACATTTTTTTTAGCAATAATCATTTTTTTTAAATCTTTTCCTACTTTTTTTTAAAAAAAAAACGTTGCATTTTTTTAATTTATTTATAATTGTATTGATATTTTTTTTATAAATTTAGTATTCGAGTATTTTTATTATAATTTTATTAGATAAAGTAATCTAAGAAAACATAAAAAAAAAATTAATATAATATAGAATTATATAATAACCTTTTTATTATACTAATATAAAAATATGTAAAAAAGAAATATTATATTATAATAATTAATATAATTTTTAAAATTAGAAAATAATTTTCTAAATTTAACAAATCAACACAATATTCTAAATTTTTTTATAATTTTCTATAGAAAATAAAAATTCAGTTTTCTAAGAAAATTAGAGTTAAAAAATAAAAAATTATTTTGCACAAGTAAACAGCCCCTTAATTTTCCAAGTATAAGCAATGAAAAGAAACCATACAATGACACTTGGTGCATGAATCAATTAGTGCAGAATAGGTTGGCAAGTATCAACCGTAATATGACCCAATTTTTTACTTTATTTTTTTGAATGGAAAATATGACCCAAATTAAAGAATTAAAAAAAGGGTTTATAGATTACGACATTGTAATGTTTTTAGTGTACATTTAAAAGAAGTCCAGTGAAATACTAACAAAGTACTCTAGTTTTGTTGTGGAATGATTAGTTGACATGGATAAATTGTTATAAAATTATAATATAGTCTCTGTTAAGATGGCGAAGAAATCAGACAGCATTGGAAAGTTAGGCTACGGGTAAAAGTAATCATTTGACCTCTTAAAAAAAAAAGCATATGACCATTTCAATATTTACAATCCATTGAGCAACAAGCACCAACCAATAGATAATGGAGTCGTGAATTCATTAATTATGATGTACTCTAAATTTTTAAGTATATGCCAAATATATATATTAATTGTTTGATGTAGGGAAGTTTAGAGGTTGTTTATTTCTTGAAAACTAAAAGTATTTCTAAAAAAAATTTTCTATTGAATCAAATATTTATTGGTCAAAAATTTCCATTTTAAATCTTATATTTGAAAAAACAAATTATTGAAATAGCTTTAGTCTTTTTGTATCATTTAATTCAAATTCTAAATTAATTGAAACCCTTACAATTATTAAATGTTGAAAATATCCAAAGCAAATATGTTAAATGCATGGTTTTACTCTTAAACTTTACTCAATTAATCTCTAGCATTTCTCAATATTTATTATATTTTATTTAATTTTTAAATTTTTATTTTGTATCTATTAAATTCCTATAATATATAAAATTGAAGTATTTTATAAATTAGTATTAATATAAACACAATACAAACTTATATACACTAAAATAATATTTAATAAAAAAGAGAATATAATTAAAAATAAAATTTTTTCAATTTTTTAATATTAATTTTCAATTTTAGTTATATTATTTTAAAGCTAACTTTAACCTTTTATATTTAAAATCATTTCTAACACGTAACAAGTAAATGTCCATTGAGCTGACAGTTAACAAACAAGAACATTTATGGTAACCAAGACTTGTAAGAGATCGCAGTTCCTAGAAGCCAGGCAGCACAACCGATCATAAAAACCCACGTAAAAGTTGGACTGGTTCAAACTTTGAATAATTAAATATTGACTGCTGAAGATTCCAAGACTTGTAGTAATCCATAATTAAGTTGCAAGATTTTGTCTATAAATATAACTTCATGGTCTCTTAGACATTTTAAGCTTCTCCATACTTACATCTCAGTACTGTCTCTCATCAGCCGCTCAAATCTCAAAGCTGTGAAATACAATCGATATCTCCCATCACTTCTTTTTAATTTATAAAGGACCCATTTTATCTGTTCCGTCTGTAGTTATAACTAGTTACAATTATTAATATGGATACTCCAAGATCACCCTTACCCACTCCAAGATCACCCCTGCAGCCTCCAACTTATGGAGACTTAGTCACCATTCTTAGCATCGATGGTGGTGGAATTAGAGGGCTTATACCGGGAACAATCCTTGCTTTTTTAGAGTCTGAGCTTCAGGTACAAATTCCCAATGAACACAAATGATCCTCAACTTTGCTTTTTTGTTTTTGTTTCCTTCTTGAAAATTTGTGTAGTAATTTTCATATTTATGTGTGCAGAAATTGGACGGCGAGGAAGCAAGATTGGCAGATTATTTTGACGTGATTGCTGGAACTAGTACTGGTGGCCTGGTGACTGCTATGCTAACCGCACCAAATGAGCAAAATCGCCCTTTATTTGCTGCCAAAGACATCAACAGCTTCTATCTTGAGCACTGCCCTAAAATCTTCCCTCAGGACACGTAATAATTAGTTATCCGGAAATTCTTGCCTACTATAGTTATTTATCTTATTAATTTTCAGTTCCTAATTAAAGTTGAAACCTTGATCTGAAACAGGTCTCCGTTTGCTCCTGCCGCTAATCTGGTCAGGTCTTTGAGAGGACCCAAGTATGATGGTGAATATTACACGAAATTGTCAAGGAAAAACTAGGAGATAAACGGCTAGACCAGACATTGACACATGTTGTCATTCAACATTTGATATTAGGTGCCTCCAGCCGACTTTCTTTTCTACCTATGAGGTTCGTAGAAACAAATAAAATATAATATGCATCTCCAGGCAGCTACAGTTTTTATTTTTTTAATCCCTATCTGAGATTTGGCATGGCTTTGTGTCTTCATGCATACCCTGCAGGTGAAGAAGAACCCATGCTTGAATGCCCTTTTGTCGGACATATGCGTAGCAACTTCAGCTGCCCCAACTTATCTTCCAGCCCATAATTTCCAAACTGAAGACTCCACAGGCAAAGTTAGGAAATTTGATCTTATTGATGGTGGCGTGGTTGCTAATAATCCGGTACCATATCAAGTCCTCTAATCCTTAGTATCATTGATTTATTACATATATAGAGCAAAGTTACAGAATTCTTACTCTTCTTACTATTTTCAGGCTTTGGTGGCTCTGAATGCTGTGATGAAAGAAATTAACCGCGATAATCGTGACTTCTTCCCCCTAAAGCCAACAGACTACAGCCGATTTCTGGTCCTGTCCTTGGGGACTGGTACAGCAAAATGTGAAGAAAAATTTCATGCTACTGAAGCGGCTAATTGGGGTTTGTTGGGATGGTTAACAAGTGAAAACTCCACTCCGTTGGTGGATGTGTTCATGCAAGCTAGCAGCGACATGGTTGATTATCACATCCCACAGTTTTCCAGGCTCTTCACTCCGAAGAAAATTACATTCGAATTCAAGATGACACACTAACTGGAAGCCTTCGTCCGTGGTATTGCTACGGAAGAGAACTTGAATAATCTGGTGAAAGTTGGTGAAGAATTACTTAAGAAACGAGTAGGAAGGGTTAATTTGGACAATGGTGCCTTTGAGCCCGCTTATAAAGCTACAAATGAGGACGCTCTTATTAAGTAAGTTTACATAAAGAAACAGAATTATTAATTTCGATGAATATGTTTACATTTTCACTTTTTTTTTTCCTCCATATTTTTGGGTTTTAATTTTTTTTACTGTTTATATAGGCTGGCCAAAATATTGTCGAGGGAGAAGCAGCTTCGTGAAGCAAGGTCACCACAAGGAAAAGCTATTTTGCACTGAGAAACATAAAGCTGATTTTGTTAACTAGCTAATGATAGAATTTGATTCGAATAAAGTTTTAACCTGGACTACAAATTGTAATATAATTAGACGCAGATGTTTCTTCTTTGGAAATAAAGTTTTCTGTAATATGATTAGGCTTCCATGTATTGTTGTCTTATGGCTTCTTCTAATGTAATTCATTATGTTGTTGGTCAGTAAAACTCGTATTTTTTTCTCTCATTATCAGTATTAGAAAATATAAAATATAAACTTTGAAGCACTACCATGATACGTTTTATTGATAAAATTCAATATTATTGTTCTAGCTGAACAATCATTTATCATTTTTCAAAAAAAGTTGGGAGACATTTTTTGATTTCTTAGATATTGTTGCTAAAAATATTATTAAGGAAATTCTTATCCTATGTTTTTGGTATCTGATATTTATAAGACTTAGAAATAGTGATTGAATGGTTTTTCCAATATATTGAATAACAATATTGAGTACAAAATTTATAGGATACAATGATGAGTTGCATGATAATACAAGGAAACACAACGTAACCAATATAACAAATAATATAAAAAACATATATGAAATAGTAAGCTATAGTTATCTTCAATACCCCCCCCCCCCCCCCCAAATCAAGATGAAGGTTAAACATGGTGTAACCGAAGCTTGCTGAAGATGAAATGGAATGGCTATTTAGGCAATGGTTTGATGAGCACATCTGTTAATTGATCCCAGAGCAAAATATTGATGGGAAAAATGAACCAGAAAAACATCATTTCATTGACCATAACATGTTGAATATATACAATAGTCTGTACAACCCATATAGGAAAAGAATAAAATAGCTAAACTTGTGCTTAAAGGCTTGGAATCAAACCTTAAGGAAATAGGAAATAAAATCAGCTAAACTTGTGCATAAAGACTTGGAATCAAACCTTAAGAAAATAGGAAATAAAATCAATCTAAATAGGAAATATAACAGTAGTATACAACTATGATACAGGAAGCTAAATCTCAACACTCTCCCTCAAGTTGGAGCATAAAGATCATAAATGCCCAACTTGCCCAATAAGTGGCAAAATTATGTAAATCCCAGTGCCTTTGTAAAAAGATCTCCAACTTTATCACTTGAATGAACATGAGAAGTGCATATCTCATTACTAAGCAAACGATCATGAACGAAATGATAATCAATCTCGATATGCTTTGTTCGTTCATGGAAAACTAGATTGGCAACAATATGGAGAGCCGTTTGGTTATCACATATAAGAGAGATAAGAGACAATAATGTTACCTTAAGGTTCAAAAACAAGGATCATAACCACAACTCACTGGTTGCATTTGCCATTGCCCGTTACTCGGCTTCGATTGAAGAATGCAAAACTATAACTTGCTTCTTTGATTTTCAAGATATGGGGCTTTGGCCAAGGAAGATTATATAGCCAGTGGTGGAGCATCTAGTTATGGGGCAACTTCCCCAATCCAAATCACAATAGGTTGTCAAATGTAATGAGCTTGAAGAAGAAAGGAGAATACCTTTGCCAGGTGCAGACTTTAGGTAGTGAAGAATGCAAAATGCTGCATTCAAATGAGGTATATGAGGGTCTTGCATAAATTGACTCAGAACTTGTACTAGGTAAGTTACATCAGTTCGGGTAATGGTCAGGTATAATAATCTACCAATGAGCCAATTGTACTACCTGACATCTGAAACTGGATCTTTAACACCTGTAACAAGATTGTGTTATGATTCCATAAGAAAGCTTGCTGGTTTAGCATCTAATAATCCCACCTCTTTAAGAAGTGCATATTTTCGTTGGCTAAGTGCTATCCTTTCTTTATTGTGTGCCACTTCAATGCCAAAGAAGTACTTAAGGGTACCTAGATCTTTAATGCGAAAGGTTAAACCTAAATAATGCTTCACTTGACTTATTATAAGTGGATCATTACCTACTACAATGACATTATCAAAATAAACCAACAAAGCCATAAAATGACCCCCTCGCACCAAAGTAAATAAGGAATTATCTGCTGCACTTTGTTGAAACCCAAACTATTGAAGAGACTTAGAAAATGTTGGGAACCAATTTCGTGATGTCTGTTTAAGTCTGTAAAGAGACTTTCTTAACCTACAAACACGATTGTCACCTGGTTTAACAAAGCCTTATGGGATTTTCATGTATACCTCCTCATGCAAGTCTCTATAGAGGAAGACATTGTTTACATTTAATTGATGTAACTCCTAGTGAGGTATAACAGCAACTGATAGTAAACATCATAAGGTTGTAATCTTAGCAACTGGAGCAAATGTTTCATGGTAGTTTAGCCCTTTAATTTACATGAATCCCTTAGTAACCAAATGTGCCTTAAAGCGCTTAACAGTACCATTGGATCTATAGTTCATTTTATAGACCCATTTAGAATTAATAGTGTGTTTGCCTTGCGGTAGGGGCTCTAAAGTCCATGTATGATTCTCCTCCAATGCAAGAACTTCTTGTTGGATGGCATGTTTCCACCTAAGGTTTGACAGCTTGATGAAAAAATTTAGGCTCATTTAAAGAAGAAATAGATGCCAAGAAGGCTTTGTGGATATTAGTAAGGTGAGAATAAGAAAGGTGATTTGAAAGAGAATGAACCATCCCTGAGTTCGCTGATAGAAGAGAGCCTTGAGATGGCGCTAAGGATGGAAATAGTTCATAATCAAAACTAGAAAGTTTTATGGACACACGTTGGGACCTAACTGGCCGTTGGAATGGGGAAGGATCATTTTGGTCATTGGTAACTGATTCAGGTTGTGTGAAATTGCTAGTTTGAGGACTAAAGCGATGGACTTCAGGTGTGTTATGGTTAGATGATAGAGACCTTACTGGTGAGATCATTGCAGTAGTTTCATCGCTCATTTCACCATTTGGATTATTATTAATCTGAATGGGTTCAATTTGGTTTGAGGTGGCAGTATCTGAAGAATGTAAAGATGTGTAAATGATATTTCATGGTTGGTCAATCAATGGTAATGAAGAAGGTGTATTCAGGTTAGTATTGGTTTGGAAAGGAAAAATCCTTTCATGGAATATTACATCTCTAGACATAAGCAATTTCTATTTTTCCAAATCATAAACCTTATAACCCCTTTTTCCATGTGGATCCTAGGAAAATATAGCAATGAGCTCTAGGTGAGAATTTATCTCTTAGCCTTTCATGGTTATGGGCATAACAAAGGGAGCCAAAAACTCTTAAGTGGTTATAATTAGGTTTCTTATGGAATAAAACTTCATATGGACTTTTATTGGCAAGGATAGGTGTGGGCATCAAATTTACAAGGTGAACTACAGTAAGAACACATTCTCCCTAAAATTTTAATGGTAAGTGTGCATGGAAACATAAAGATCATGCTATCTCAAGTATATGATGGTGCTTTCATTCCACTTTCCCATTTTGTTGTGGTGTATAGACACATGAAGTTTGGTGTTCTATCCCATAATTAATAAAGAATTCTCTCATTCTGTTTGAAGTAAATTCACCCCCATTATCACTTCTTATCACCTTAATCCTGGAATGAAATTGGTTTTGTACAAGATAGCAAAACATGGTTAGATACTTGTAAGCTTGTGATTTATCTTTCATAAGGTAAACCCAAGTACATCTAGAATAATTATCCACTATGGTCAAAAAGAATTTAGCACCACTTAATGAAGAAACTGAATAAGGACCCCAAATATCAATATGAATAAGGTCAAAATAGTTAATACTTTTTTATTGCTGACAGAAAAAGGTAAACGAGTTTGTTTTGCTTTATGACATACATCATAAACTTCATGAAAGTCACTATAAGGAAAAATTTTCAAAAATGAATTTAAATTTGCTAAAAGGGTAATGTCCTAATCGCATGTTCCATAAAACATAATCTGTTTTAAAAACACTTTGACTTGCCATTCCATATTTTCCTTCTATTTGATAAATACCATCTTTCATCCTACTCGTTCTAATTAGTGTCCTCATACGTAGGTCCTAAAAAAAAATTAGGAAAGAAAGTGGTTGAGCAATTTAGGTCAATAGTGATTTTAGAAATTGAAAGAAGGTTGTATTTAAAACTAGGTATGTAGAGGACTCATGTCAATTCAATGTTTGGTGTAATGTGTACATTACCAACATGAGTGACTGAGAGAGAAGAACCATCTCGTATTTTTACATTAGGGTGAGTGGAAACATGCATACTGTTATTAAGTTGTCTTTTGTCTTCAATCATATGGTCGGAGGCATTGCTATCAACAATCCAAGGATCATTAGTCATAGTACATTTGCCTGCAAAGTTTGCTAGACCTTCATTACCATTGTTCTGATTGGTGGGAGATATGAGAAGAGACAACAACTTGGAACATTGATCTGCTGTTAGCCCAAGAGTTTGTTGAACTTGGTGTTGCATGGTGTTAGGCTCATGATTCCCTAGTCCTATGTTACACCATTATTGTTCACTAAGGTTTAATGATTGAGGTTCTGATGTCACCATGTTGTTATGGCCTTGTCGCTACCCCAAAGCACTTCTTCCATTGCTTCCACGATTTTGTTAATTATTTTTCCAATTAGGAGGATACCTTATAATCTCAAAACATTCTTCCTTGAGATGTCCATTTTTGCCACAATGCACACACCTCTTTTTGGATCAATTTCCTAAATTTTGGCCTTTGTTTGAGTAGCTTTTTTCAGCACCATTATGATTAAACTTTGTTATGAATACTGCACCTTCTATAGCTGACGACTAATGTGTGTCCTTTTGCATAAAAAATTATTGTTCCTCTTACAGTGCCAAAGAGAAAATTTTATTGAGCAGTGGTGTTGGCTCCATTGATAACACATGGGACCTTAGTCGATCAAAATTGCTATTCAAACCTAGTAAAAATTGGTGAGCCTTTTCACTTTCTCGATGTTCTTGATGTCCCTTTACTACTTCACACCTACAATGCGACAAAGAATCATAAATCTGTAATTCCTGCCATAAAGTTTTGAATTTGGTATAATATTATATTAGGGGCTGCCCATCTTCTTGACTAAGATTAAAGAACTCCTTCTTTATTTTATACAAATGAGGTGCATTACTCTACCCATATCTCTCGCAAAGTTCAGTCTATATTTCTTGTGTAGTATCTGCATACACAACACTTTCTTGTATGTCCTTGCATAGAGAATTCATTATCTAAGCTTTAACGATGGCATCATTCTTCTTCCATCGGTGAAAATCTAATGAATCTAATTTTGGTAGTTGTAAACTTTCATCAATGAATCCACCCTTGCTCTTTGCATACAAGGTTGTTTCTATAGAGTTTTTCATAATGCAAAGTTTTCTCCAGTAAAGAGTGTGGTGACAAAAACGAGTCCTAGATTATTTGAAGGGTGAAGGATGTATGGTGAATCATCATGATTCTGCACTATAATCTCTCCCCCTATCGATGAGTTTTGTGATTTTTCTTGTGGACTTGCCATGATGTTATTGACGAAGTAAAGTCTAGTTCAATTTTTTTGAACCAAGCTCTGATACCAGGAGCAAAATATTAATGGGAAAAATGAACCAAAAAAATATTATTTCATTGACCATAACATGTTGAATATATACAATAGTCTATACAGCCCATATAGGAAAAGAATAAAATAGTTAAACTTGTGCCTAAAGACTTGGAATCAAACCTTAAAGAAATAAGAAATAAAACCAGCTAAAAGAGACCATGGTTCTAATGCCAATTCCTTATTATTTACTTACTTTAACAATTCAGTACCTCTCTTTATCCCTTCAATAAAGAGAGGTACTCAAATTTTGGAACCATGATCTCGGGGCTTACTTGAGCCCAAATAAGTATTTTTGAAGTTGATAAATATAATGAGGAAATTTTTTGTCAACAAATCCTTGTAGCTTTTTCATAAAAACATCCTCTTTCAAGTCTCTATGTAAGAATGCATTACTAACATCTAATTATTGAATCAACCATCCCTTGGATATTGCAACTGAAAGCATAGTTCTTATTGTCAATGGTTTAATTATCGGACTAAAGGTATCCGTATAATCAAGACCATACTCTTAAGTGTAAGCCTTAGCAACCAACCGTGCTTTGTAGTGCTCAATAGAACCATTCGTATATCTTTTAATCTTATAAACCCATTGATTGCCAATAATATTTACATGAGGAGGTGGTGGAACAAGAACCCATGTATTAGTTTTATAAAGAGCTTGTATTTCAGTAATGCATAACACCTCCCCCATTGTGGTAAGAGAACATCTTTCAATGGGTGAGGCAGAACAAATATCTAGGTTGACATGTTTTGATATTTTGCTAAGGTGGAGGGACATAGTTCCATAGAATGGGTTTAGTTTAGAGGTTGTGGAGCATGGGAAGTTTAATTTGATAAGGGTATATTAATAAATAAATTAAAGCCTTCAAGATTAAAAACATTAATTCTTTGTGTTTGAGTTATAGAGGAATTAGTAGAGTTGGACATTGGGTTGTTAGGTGGAGAAGATTTGGTAAGTGTTTTGGTTTGAGGGGTGGAAGGTTGAGATAAGGATAGAGGTGTTTTAAGTGAAGTAAAATTAGGTATAGAAAGAGGTGTAGATAAATTAGAAGTGTTACATGATTTTAGTGGAGAAGGAGCTGATGATAATAGATAAGACAATTGCAACCAAGGAAATTTTAACTCATCAAAGGTTACATGACATGTAAAATAATTTTTTTTAGTATCTTGATCTAGACATTGATAACCTAGATGATGAGGAGAATATCCTAGAAAAACATATTCTTTGCTACGATATGAGAATTTGTGATTGTTAAATAGATGTAGCAAAGGGTAAAAAGCACTTCCAAATATTTTTTAAAAGGAATAATCTGATTATTGATTAAATAATAATTGAAAAGGAATGACATTAGAGAGGGATTTGGTAGGCATGCAGTTAGAAAGAAAAACTATTGTGTTAAAAGAAAATTGCTAATACTTAAAGGTAGCACTATAGTGACCAAATAAAGAAAGACCAATGTCCATAATATGTCTTATTTTTCTTTTAGTTATTCCATTTTACTTATGAGTATGTGGACATTTTATAGGATGATGAATACCAGTTTTCTTTAAAAAAATTATGTAATGAGCAATATTTACCACCCTAGTTGAAATTAAAAGCTTTTATAGTGGTATTAAATTGCTTTTCAACTAAAGGTTAAAATTGTTGAAAACTAGCATAAACATCACTTTTAGCTTTTAAGAGATAGAACAATGTAAACAATGAATAGTCATCAATAAAAATAACAAAATATTTATGAACTAAAGAAGAATGCATAGGTGTGGACCCTCAGACATCAGAATGAGTTAAATCAATGGGGCAGAACTACGATTGTAAGTCATAGGCAAAGACAAATGATGAAGGTTTCCTTTATAACATGCCTTATATTTATTTGAAGGAATAGAAAAACTAGAACAAGGTAATTAAAATTTATGAATGAGTTGCTTAACAACTGGAAAATTATGATGGCCTAATCATGCATGACATTGTTGGAGATTAGCAAAATACGCATGAAAGGCAGGACTCAAAGACTGCAGCTTGTATAATCCATTATCAATGGTCCCTCAAAGTTGGATTTGCTTGGTGGTTTTTTCGTTCACAAACTAAGATTCATCATCAAATTTAAAAGAACAATGATTATCTTTGCAAAAAAATTTTTATAGAAAGTAATGGCTTGGTTATATATGGGACATTAAGTACATCATTTAAAATAAAAGAACGATAAGAATTGGATATGTTACTCTTACCAACATAAGCAATGGAAAGGCCTTGCTCGTCTCTAACTATAAGTTTGTCATTACCTTGTTAATCATCAAGGATACTCAAAGATGCAATGTCAGGGGTGACATGATGGCTTGCACCAGTGTCAGGAAACCAATCATCAAATGGAGTAGAAAAATTCTCCACGTGACTAAGATTTGTTTTAAAAGCCGAAAAGGGGTAAGGTGGTATATGAGAGGATTGTCCTGATGTAAAACCAGCAAAACAGGTAAAATTTGCATTAAACTATCATCTACAATTAAAGGCCATATGATTGTGATAGCCACAGATTTAGCATTAAACCAAATTGTATTTATTTTGGTTTTGCGTTTATTACAGTTGAAATTTGATTGAGACCGACAGCTAGAACCATTATTTAAAGAAGATGAATAACCAGAGGACATTAAGGATAAGGAATGTTGCACCATATGGGCCATAAGAACTGATGTTTGTTGTGCTTTCAATAAAAACTCATATGAGATCAATTGTCCATGAAGATCATGGAATGATGGTGGGTCAGTTCTTTGTTGCAAACCTCCAATAACTCCATTAAAATCAGAAACCAAATTACAGAAAATAATGGTATTAAACTTTGTTATAGAAATTAGTTGTCCAGCAAGGGCTAGGTTGTCAATAATATTCTTAGCCTTAAAGAGATACTCAAAGACAGACATGTCATTTTTTGAAAGATTATGAAGTTAATATGAAGTTCCATTCTTTATGCATTGTTTACCATATCATATGTAGACAACAATGCTTGCCAAACGAACAAGGCTGAGTTGAGTCTGATCAAGTGAGGATAAACTTCCTCAGAAATTGAGGAGAGAAGCCATAAAAGTAAAATCTAGTCTTTATTGAACCAGATATTGTAGGCGAGATTCAATTCTTATTCTTGTGTAGTTGCATTAAGAATAGTTTTTGGTAGAGGTGGCTCAATTCCATACAATATGCCTTGTAAATTGTAAAAATTGAGCAATGGCTAGAACTTTAACTTTTAAGGAATAAAGATCTTTTAATTTAGTTTTATGAAAAACATTTGCTAAATATTGATTGGTAAGGGTAGTGGGAGAGAAAACTGTTGGTAATGGCAATAGTGAGTTTGTTTAGGTTAAAGAAGATGAAGAAGACATATTTGCGGAAGAAGAAGAGGTTGTAGAAGAGTTGGTTTCCATATTCTGCTTTGATACCAACTCAGAAATAATGATTGAATGGTTTTTCTAATATGTTGAATAACAATATTAAGTACAACATATATAGGATACAATGATGAGTTACATGATAATGCAAGGAAACATAACGTAACCAATATAACAAATAATATAACAAACATATATGAAATAGTAAGATGTAGTTATCTTCAATAATAAGGATTCTTATTATTTTAGAGTTCGAGTCGGATGGATCCAAAGGGGACAAAACTTTTCTTACATTTATTTTCTCCACACATAAGAATTGAGTTTAAAAATTTTAAATAATTTCAATTTTTTACCACTTAGGCTAAAAGATGTTGAATATTCTAATTTCCTTATCCTTGTTATTTACAAGATGCTGATAACACTAAGAATGATTCATAATTTTATCGATAAGAGGATGAATGGAGCAAGATGCAGAGATGGATAATTTTCTAAAGGACAAGCATACGCACTTCACAAGGATAAATTATCCATCTAATATCTCTAATCTCTAACCCTTCTTCCTTTCATGCAGCAAGCTAACGGTCTTATGGAACTAGCAAGGCATTAAAAAGAAGACAACTCAAGAAGAAAATTAAGGGTGTGTTTACTTATAGAGAATTATTTTCTGTTTTCATTTTTCAGTTCTCAAAAAAAATGAAAACTTTTTATTTTCATAGAAAATTTGTAAAATATGTTTTCTTGTTAGAAATTGAAAAGGATTTTCCATTTTTTTGAAAATGGAAAATGTGTTTACTTGTTCAATTTAATAAATAAAAATTGAGATAATCTAAAACTTGAAAAGCATAACTAATTTTGTCTTTTATAATGGAATAAAATGATAAATAATGAATAAAAAATTACAAAAAATGCCGTAATGAAAATAACATGTTATCATTTTATATTTTTAATGCGGAAAATTTTTGAAAAAAATAAAAACTTTTTTTACACTTTTCTCTTAAAATTGTGAAAATGGTGAAAAAAAATTTCAGGTGAGATTTTTTTTAAATACCCAAAGTAAACACAAAGTTCTGTTTTCCATTTTCATTTTGAAAAATTTTCTAGAAAACTGGAGTAGTTTTCTATAAGTAAACATACCCTAGGTGTTTGACAGAACTTGGAAGGAAATAATAAAGATGTCTGACCCACCCACACAATGCTAAAGCATAACCAATTAATATAAGGGTTTTTATATATATTTATCATCAACTTATCTCCTTTCTGCAAATCTATCCAATTTTTAAAATGGTTGCAAATTGACATATGAACTTTATGATCTATTGCAAATTTATCCATGGTCAAAATTGATTATGTTTGTGATGACATGGGTGGGTGACTATGCAACCAATTACACACCTAAAAATTAAAGAAAAAAAGGAAAAATAAAAAAATAAAAAACCAAAAATCCTTGTTTTGGTACACAAAAAACGACATCATATATTATTCAAATTTTTTTTATTGTTCTTCTTTTTTTCTCGTATCTTTTCATGACCTTCAACTGGCATATGCAGTTATGCTTCAGCATCATCTTCTTCCATGTCTACCCACAACACAGAATCTTATTATTAACTTACAAATCAAAATTCCAACAGTCAATTTAATTAAGCAAATGAAAAATAAATACATTAATAAACAAACAAACAAAAAGAAATTAATAACAAAGAATGAAATAACAAGCAAAAATGATTTTTTTTTTCAATCCAAAAGAAAGCAATGAATCAAATAAATCAGAGGATAATAAGGCATGGAAAGAAAGAAAAGAGGTGGATAAAAACATGGGTGCAATCCATATCATAGGCACATGTTTGAAGGATAAAGAATAAGAAGAAAAAGATGCAGCATGCAATTACATCAAGAATGGTGGAATCTTGCAAACAAGAGAAATGATATAATATGTTGCTCTATGCAAATAGGGACAATGCAAATGATGGAAATTTGGTTAGAATGACTCGAAAGCTAGAAATGGAAATTTCCAACAATCTAAAAAAATAAAACTCACCATCACAACACTTTCTTTTTTTTTTCTTAATATCCAAAGGACTGAAAATTCATTCATTTCCACATGCCTAAAAAATGAAAATTCATTAATTCTTTATAGGATAACCCATAGGATTTGAAATCTGATGGTAAAATTTGGGAGTAAAAATTATTTCTAATGAAGAAGAAGTTACGGAACCAATAATAACTACATAGCTATTAGAGGCCATCGATGAAGAAGAAAACGAAGAAGATGACGATGAAGAAGAAGATGAAGGAGCGTTAATATCAATTATGTTTAAAAAATAATTAAAAATAACATGACATAAACAACTAAATAATCTCTAAATCATACTCCATAATCAAATTAATCACACCCACTTTCAATATTGCAACCACAAACATAAGAGAAATAATTAGGGAAACACCAGCATCTACAGTAAGAGGAAACAACATTAACAGATGAATCTATAAGTTGTCATTATGGATGTGGTGGTGGTGGAGGCAGAGGATGGTAGCTTCAGGTGGTGGTTGTGGTGGTTAACTATGGCATGAAGAGAAGCTCTGACCATGCTTTTATGTTTTTGGTGGTGGTGGTAGCTAATAGAGCAGAGATTAGAGATCAAAAAGGAAGTTAAGGGTAGGGATAAAGGTTTCAATTGAAAGGAAGAGAACAACTGAAAAAAATATAAATAAATGATATAAGGTACCCCTTTTTATATACAAAAACGGTGAGTTTTGGTTATTTTTTAAAAAAATTCTTCTTCTTCTTTAAGTTCCACATGTGTAATTGGTTGCACGGTCATCCATTCCACGTCATCAGTAACACAATCAATTTTAACCATGGATAGATTTGAAATAGATTACAAAGTTCATATGTCAATTCATAACAATTTTAAAATTGGATAGATTTATGAAAAGGACATAAGTTGATGGTAGATATATATAAAAACCCTATTAAAATCATAATGAACTCCAATTAATAATAAATGAACCTCTATTTTATAACTAATAAATCTATATAAATAAACTAATAAACCTGAAGTTATAACTAATTAAGAACAACGATGGCTATAACACATCAAATTAAGAACAACAAATGCAACAACAAATAGAACCTAATATGAAAAAACCTGAGAACATATCATATATACCGTACATACCATTTGCTGCTTCTGTTGGTGAACAGGTGAGCCATGGTTATGCTACATAAAGCTCAAAAGGGTTGAGTGTTGAACGTATGGAAAAGGTAACAGATTTATTATATTGTATAACATACTATCCATAGCTTCAAGTAATCAAGGGCAACAAGTCCATAGTTGACATCCTTTAAAGAAATCATGACTTGTCTTCACTTCCTAGGAACTTAGAAAGTTCAGAAAAGTAAAAGTAGAAATAATAATCATATAGTGAGTCATAATTATTTGTTTATGTATAACGCAATGACTTGTTAAAAAAAACAAACAAACTAATGAACATTAAAAAAAACGTGTGCAAGTGTGCAATAACCCATGTTCCATATTGCAATATGAACAAGGGTTCATGGTATAACAATCCCTACTACTACTATTGTTGTTGATTATTGTACTACTATTGTTGTTGTTATTGTTATATATGGTACAGTTCAATTAATCTAGACAGCATAGTGGGTTGGAGGTTTTATTATTGTTATTATATTTGTTTTGTATTGAGTCCTATGATGTGTTAAAATGGAAATGCTGGTGATTGTGGTGTTGTGTTTTATAGTAGTTGTGACTACATTTATATATTTGGGAGTGTATTTGCATTTCATAAGTTTTGGTACATACAAAATTCTACTAAATTTTCATTATAATTCTATAGCGGTCAATTTTATTATGAAAAATTCTTTTAGGCTTATTATAGGTTTTGACAGTTTCATGCTTTCCTATACCATAGTGCCGGTTATGTGCCCTTGAGGTTCGGGTCGTGATATTTATTATTATTAAAATACACATGTTTTATTTAATGTAAAATACTCTTATTTAATTACATTTAAAATATTACTTTTCATTTCCAAAAAAATAATGTCTTTAGTTTTAACTAAAACATTCTACTATATTCAAATAAAAAAAATATGTAATTTTTCATTCATTTTCTATATTTATTTTATTTTATTTTATTTATTCAATAATGATTATTAGTATGCATATTAAAAATAATATGTACTCTTAATAAAAATAATAATAAGTTCTAACTTTTATATTTGATTAATTTGTAGTTTTTATTTTATTATAATTATTTAATTATATATTTTATATGTATATTACTTGCAATTTGTGCAAAGTACGGATTCACAACTAGTATATATTAAATGTTGAGCTATAAAGTTATTAATCTAAAAATTTGATAAGTATCTATTGTAATATTTGAGTATTCACTCTAAAAATTTAATGTGTCAAATTATTAAAAATCCTAATTTTTAATAAAAATAAAATAATTACCATATATTTATTTAGTATTATTTTTTAACTAAAACACTATTATACATATCTCAATACTACTCAAATTTTAAAAATATTTATACATTACATATTATTCTACCCTAAACCACTCAAATATTTATTTAATATTATTTTTCAACCAAAACACTACTATACTATAATACTAATCTAATAATTTTAAAAACTAATCTTATTATAACAAACAAATTATGGTAACAAAAATTAAATAAAATAAAATTAATATGATATCTTATTTTTAATTTATTAAGCCAAAAAAATTGAGAAGTGTCTCTTTTCATAATTCAGTATTAACTCCTAAAATCTTATATGTTGAATTATTAAAATTCATAATATTTTTTATAAAAAAAATACACATATTTTATTTAATATAAAATACTCTAATTTAAATACATTTACTCTTCATTTCATAAAAAATAATTTCTTTTTTTAATTGAAACAGTCTATTATATTCAAATAAAAACACTTTTCTTTTTTTAACCTAAAAATAAAAATATGTAATTTTTCATGTATTTTCTATATTTATTTTAATTTATTTATTCAATAATTATTATTAGTATGCATGTTAAAAATAATATGTACTCTTAATAAAAAAAATTAATAAGTTCTAACTTTTATATTTGATTACTCCCTCATTTCTTTATATCGGACATTTTAGGGAGTTTCACTTGAATTAAGAAACAATTATTTAGTCTTATAGTTAGGAGAAATTTTAGTTGAGAGACTAACATACCCTTAGTTTTTGAAGGATTAAAAATTTTTTGATTGGTTGAGCATTGGAATTGTATAGAACATTACTAACTTTGGATTGATAAGGATTAGGGTAAAATTGGCAAAAAAGATTTAAATTTTATTGATTGTATGAAAGCGACAATTAAATGAAATTTCACATATTATGTAAAACGTCATATATAAAGGAACAAAGAGAGTGATTTGTAGTTTTTATTTTATTATAATTATTTATTTTAAAATATCTATATTACTTATAGTCCATGCAAATCTTGGATTCATGACTAGTTAGAGATTAAGATGATGATGAAAGTGAATGACGGATTAATAATAGAATTGGATAAGGAGTACTTTGAATTACAAAATGTTATTCATCAATTTGGGTAGGACAAAATTCTTGTGATAAGTTGATATGATTGTGATCCATTAAATTTTTCCCAAGTGGTTTTTCTCCTCACATTTGAATAAAGTATAAAAGTATTGCTTAGAAAAAAATTGGAGGGACTGTATGTTTTCAAAAGATAAAAACGTTGAGGCTGTAATTACTACTTACATTATCATAGAAGAAATACAAAGTATGCTGCCTAAAATTTCATTACATACAAAAAATTTGAATTTTAACTAATTCAATTCGACTTAAGTTGAACTATTATAAAAATGGTAAAAAATTTTCAATAATTGATTTGATGTAATTGTATACATTATGGCTAGATTTTGAAATGTCATATAAGCAAAAACAATTCTCTACGACCGTTAATTCCAACAACTAATTGTTGATCAACAATATTATTTTTTAGGTTATTGCATAACTCTACCATAAAGTTTAGTTATTTTCATCAATTTATTTTATTTTTAAAATTAGGGCGAATTGACATATGAACTTTTCAATTTATTGCTAATCTATCCAGAATCAAGATGACATAAATGAGTAAATTTATTTGCTATAAATTAAAAGAAAAAATTAATAATTTTTCTATCCTTAACTTTCATTTTTTTTTTTACAAATATATCCTTAACTTTTATTTTTTTTTACAAATATATTCTTACTTTTAGCAAATAATTTACACATACATGTCATGTACATGCCATGTTAGCATAGGAATATGTTATTTTTACCATAAATATATTTCCAACAAATTGAAAAATTCATATACTGTTTCGCCTTAATTTTAAAAATATGATAGATTGATGGAAATTACTAAAGTTCATTGTGAGATTTGCATTATCATAACATACATGCATTGCATTTTCATGTGCATGACATTTTGATTTATAAATGTTAAATTGAATTAACTAGAGGGTATGAATATTACATAAATATAAATAAGGGGTCAATAAGGAAATTTTTATTAATTGTTGGGTTAAAATGGCAGTTTTCTATAAGCATATGTTATCTCTACGGGAAGAAGGAAGAAAAAACATGAGAAGTAAGAGAAGAAAAAGGGAAAAAGAGAGAAACCTAAATCCTAACCAATTCCTCTTCTAATTTCTATCAAAAGCACAACACCCATCTTAAAATAAGTTAGGATAAACATTCATTATCTTGTAAATTGATGTTTGAAGCTTGAATTAAGTGATGAAAGGAAGTAGGGGAAGCTGAATTTAAGAAGATTCAGCCATATCTTATGTTGAATAAAGTGATTAAGAAGCAAATTTTCTCTATTTTTGAATGATCAAGCATCATATTCATGAGATTGTATGTTTATGCTCGTGGTTAAATCCCTTGATTTCAAATATAATGAAAATGAGTGAATTGTATGATTTAAGTAAAGAATAGATATGTATATGGATGATTTTAAGAGTTTTGAATAAATAAATGTTAGTGGGAACTTGATTAATGGAAGTGAGTTGTTGGTATTTCTACATAACTCTATTTTTACAAAGTAGGGCTGTCTTTATTTTTCATTGATTTTAGACCTTTATCTCTATCATTTTGACCCCATTTTTGACATGTGGTAAAATTTCATGGTGAAATACATTCTTTTGGTTGGGTAATTAAATTGATTTTCTAAAGGCTGTTGCAGTAGAAAATTCTACAAGGGCTAGTTTTTTAATTTAAACATTTGAGGCCCTTAAACTTGGTGTTTTGACCTGATTTTTTTGTGTGCATATACTTCAATATGTTGACCATATACCTATAAAATTTCATAATGAAATTCAATCATTAAGTTAGTCAATGAATTTAAATAATTAGGCTGCTGTATTAGACAAAATTCTGTAAATTATGTGAATTTGCTTAAATTGCATAACTTGCATCATGAGCCATAGCATATGCACTTCATAATCATTCTTTTATTTAGGTTTTGTTTTTAGTTTTTAGGTTATGATTTTTGGTATTAGGAGATGGTAGAATGAGGAGCAATACCATAGAGAGACCGAATCGGGGAGGCTTGAGTGTATAGTGCTTTTCAAGAGTTTTCTAATTTTGGTGTGTTGGATTTGATCTTGAAATTTTTCTTTAATAAAGGTAGATCATTAATTAAAAATTTCATGGTTATAACTCTATTATATATATATAAATATACATATAAATATATGTTTTCTCTAAAGTTTGGTTTATTGTTAAAAGATTATATGAATTCTATGAATGAGTTTTTATTGTTAAAGATGATATGATTTCTATGAATGTGTTTTTTATCCCATCTTATGAAAGATATTATGAATGCTATTTTGCTACTAAATATTAGGAACATGTATTGTATTTTAATGAAGATTGGTATAGAAAGTGTATAGATATATTTTACTTAATGATAAATTATACACACTCATGGTATGGTTGATATATGAGATCTCTACATGCGTGTATGACATGAACATTTAAGGGGAGAACATATTGGATAGGTTACCACCTAAATGTATTTAATCACTTAGAAGGGAGTAAAATATTGGAATGGTTTACCATCTAAGTGAGTTTAATGCTCTTAGGGGACTAACATATTGGATGGGTTAGCACTAAAAAGCTTAAAATGTTGATTATGACTTAAGTGTGTACTAAATCTCTTGATGTTGATTATGAGAATTTATATAAATATGATATTCATTGAAAAGTATGTATTTTGCTACTTATGATTTGATCAAGTTTTATATTGAAATAGAAATGTGGTAAGTTATTTGAATTTTGTATAAATGATATTTATATTATTGTTTTTTTTTTTTAAAAATACATGTTCCCCATTGTCAATTCTTAATATACTCACTGAGTATTCATACTCATCCTTTTATTTTATTTTTTTCAAAGAATCTATTTTAGGAGTGAATCTTTAGCTTGGTTGGATATCATTCTACACTCTTCCGCATTAAAGCCAAGGTTGAGCCAACATTTTAGCTTTTAGTGTTGTTTTTAATCCTTAGGATAGAGTAGTATATATATTTTATGAATATGGGCATATCCATATGTGTGTATTTATCTTGATTGTAAATAGATAAGTATGTTGTTTAGCTAAGGCATGTGTACTTAATACACTAAGCCCTTTTAATGGAATGTTTAAAGTTGCTTACTTATGAGGAAGTTATTCTTGAAATATTAAGAATTTTCATAAGTTTAGTTTTAAATTGAATTAGGGTGTTACGTTCATAACTTTTATTTTTTTCATATGTTATTGTAGAAACTCAGTCCGATCAGCCCACAATAGGGGGTTGATTATGGATACTCGGGTTAATTGACCCATAATAGAGCCCAATGATGAGAAAAAATGAATCTCAAATGTAAGATAAGCCTAAAATCTTCTTGAGAATAGACCTAAGAGACTAAGCCTAAAACCTAAACCCATTCCAAGCCCAAACCCATGCAAACACAAGCTTAAACCCGCAACTCCAGGCCCAAGCTCTTTGGTCCAAAAGGCCCAGGCCCAGAAGCCAAAAAGGCGACCGTCTCTAAGGCAGTTGGGTAAAAAGGCATTGCCTCTTTGGAGAGGTGATCACCTCTTCACCAGGCTACTTACTACTGCATTAAATGAGGCTTTTCAATGACAGTAAGCTAGTGGGGCCCCACCTATTCTTACTTTGCAATTATAGCAGGAATAATTGGTTTTTAGGGAAATTTTGTGGGCTAAAAAGGTGATGGCAATAAAGAAAAGAGTTGGCATAGTGATTAAGCTTGAGAAGTATAAAATGAAAAGAGAAAGAAAGAAGAGAAGGGAGGTTAAAAGGAGAAAAAAAATCCTGAGAGTGCAAAAAAAAAAAAAGAAGAGAAGAAAGGAAAAAGGGATTAGAGAAGAAAATTGGGAGTTCATTCTTAAGAGGAAAAGTGATTCTTGCATTCTAGACAGTGCAAAAATCAAATCCAAACTTTTGAGGGCCAAACATTTTTAGAAATCAAACTCGTTTTTAGTAAGAATCTTTGTTCTTAAGTATTGTTTTTATGCTTTATATAAGATCTTTGTTATTTTCATCTATAAGTTTATAGTTATTTAAATCATTTGGTTTTTAAGTTAAAAACCAGAACTATATTTGAACTTGAATCCATTTTGGACAACTTAGGTGGCACCTCATCATAGAGGTGCAGCCTCATCGTAGAGGTGGTGCCTCATCATGGAGGCATCATCTCTTTGAAATGAGGCGATGCCTCATCAAAAAGGTGCCGCTACTTTGCTTTCCCACCTCATAAAAAAGGCATCGCTACTTTGCTTTCACTAGTGTTACTATTCATAAGGAAAAATTTTTGTACTCAAAATTTTTTTCCTTTTAGACGCTTCATCAGAAGGGCGACAAAAACATTTCCATCTACTTTGTTTGCTCCCATTTGGTGTGTTACTCAAAATTTTACATGAGTTTAGTTTCATTTCATATTTATGCATGGTATTCACTATTCAAAATCACTATTCATATGATTAAATTTTTGTGCTCTGAATTTGCTCATTGCTCATTTTTTAACCACTTCACCAGGAGGATGACGGGAGTATTTTATGTATTTTGTTAGTTAAAATTTTACATGAATTTTGGTTGCATTTGCATGGTTTTTACATAATTTATTATTTTTTTTTTACTATTTTAGCTAAGCTCATACTGTTGAGCCCATTTTTAATCTATAGAGGCGAATGCCTTTGTCACATCTTATCTCACATAGCCTGGGATGGACATTTAAAATCAACCATTAACAAACTATTTAATTTAGTCTAAATATATTATAAATATCGTTATATTTGGAAAATGATTTAAATTAAACTCTTTTAAAAGTTTAATCTTGTTCATATGTTACATTTAAAGAATAAGAACTTTTTAAAACAATATGTATTTATGAATAGTAAAATTCATATTTATAAATAGTAAAAAAATGTATAGATTGACAATAATCTTTGTAAACTAAAAACAAAATAGTGAAAACATCATTAAGATAATATAAAATACATTTCCAAATAGTTATATTACACATAACTTAGCCGTAATTATTTAAACTTAAAAATATATTGTTTTACAGTACTTCTATAACAAGCTTAAGAAATAAAGGAACAAAGATTCTCTAATGAGGTTGTTGGCCAACCTTATTCTAAAAATTCTAATCACACTCACTTAACTTTGTCCATCAACTATTAAACTCTGCTATCAGAAAACATTTATAAAACAGAGTAAAATGAGTACAAAAATACTAAATGAATAGATATATCAAGCAAAAAATAGTCTGGTTAAACCAAATACATTTAACTTCTCAAATGATAATAATAGCGTATTTCAAATTATAGTATAATCCACTTAAAACATTAAATCTTTTCTCACTTTCAAACTTGTGCAAAGGATAGCCAAGTAAAACACATGCCTTTTTAAATATTAATACAACATTTCACATGTATTACCATCCTTATAAAAAGCATCATAACCCGACCATAATATACAAGCCATCACAAACTCACTCTCTAAGCACACTTGAAGGCTAATCCTTCGACTACATTAGCACGGAAAGGCCCTTCTCCCTTCACTAATTTTCAATCAAGTGCCCTGTTGTTTATTGCGCAATAATAACCAACACAATCTCAAATGTGCATATATCATCTCAGCACATTTACACAACTCATATAAGGTCGTAATACTCAAATCCAAATGCCATTTTCACAAAATAATCAATCAAAACAATATTATCGCATTTATAGTTTAATAAGCATTCAAAATTAAACAATCTTCATCATATTTTAAAGAAAAGAGAAACCATATAGAGCATACATTTATTTAAATCATCAAGTAAATAAAATGACTTCAAATCAGGTTACAAAACAAAGCATGTATCAATAATACATTTAACTTGCACACTTGAAACCAATATTGTTTTAAAGCTTAAATGCTTCAAGTAATTCAAGTAGTAACCAAACTGAATTGAAAAATTTATTACACATTATCTCAGATTCATAAAACATCATTAAAAATTCATTTTCTTACTATTAAAAAAATATTTAAAAAGCTTGAACATCTAATCACCAAAACAACCTATAAACACACAAACTCGATTCATCGAATTTACTTAACTTGCACATGTACTTCCCTTGCCTTTTCTAGCACCTAATAAATACAATTTCATTTATAAATCATTCAACATGCTACTCTAACCATGTAGCCCCCAAATGATTTGCATAAAATGCAATTGAGCTCAAATCTATAAATCAACTTCTTGGACTCTAAAATAGTTATTTCAAGGCCTAAATTAGAAAAATTGCTTTGACCTATAGAAAATGAATTTTAATCTCAAATTTTAACCACCTAGGTCTTTGTGTCTAGTATTTTAATAAAAAATTCATTTCCATTCAGTAACCACAAATAAAATTATAAAAGTCACATTACAAGTAGCTTAATTTCTCAGACATATTAAGCAATAAAAAGTACATGTATGTTAGATCACTAATAAAATATAATTATATCTTCATCAAAACTATAAAATTTTAGAGAACTCTTTCAAGTTTTCTCATAATCAAACTAAACTCAATTTCAAGTTTACTAGCTCAAGATATACCAAAAGAATCTAGACTAGTTTTAACTCATGATCTCTGTAAACCTGGTTCACATAATTAAAATAGCTGCTTTCAAAGCTGACTTTGAAAAATTACTAGGACTTATAGAAAAGGATTTTTAGCTACAATTTGAATCACTCTTATATTTCTATGTCTAGAATGTAATGTAAAAATTTAAATCAATTGGACAACTATAGAAGGATTTATTGATGACTGAACATAACCAGGTTAATAACCCTGATAGATTGAGCATCAAAAAGTATAGCTTTGTTAAACCATTAAAAAGGAATAATAAGATCTAGCTCAAAATTAGAAAGTTATAGAAAACTCTTCCAAGTTTCCATAGAATTAAACCAAACTTAATTAGAAGCACTATAACTCAATATATGATCAAATTACAAAGACTAAAAATCTGGAAAAAATGAACCCAAAAAATGCATCTTTTAAATCTTAACTTAAATCAACCACAAACCTTAAAATACTTACCAAATGAATTGTTAGAACTTTCAAGGATGATGATTAATGGCCTTAAATGGTTCTAAACCTCTAAATTCTTCTTGTAAAAATTAGCTTCCTTTAAAGAATGGACAGCTCTTCCTAGTTCTCTCCCCCTTTTCTTCTCTTCTTCTCCTTTCTTTCTTTTGATTTTCTTTTTTTTTTAATTTCTTTAGCATTTATGGCTGCACACTGTGGAAGATTCTAGGTTATTTTAGGATAGACTTAAGTGAAAAATGTCTCCTTTAGCCCTTAATGAAATGCTAGTATTACTTATTAACCCTCAAACTTTTAATTGTTCACTTTAAGGACAATTATTGTTTTAATTGAGTCTTCATCTCTTACTAACATTAAAGTTCTTGTTCTTTTCTCCAATTCAACTTCATATCCCTTTTATTCTCAATATTTTATTCATTTTAAGTGTTATAAAAATTTAAAAATTCTCACTCTTAAATCAACTACAAATCATGGGTAAACCTCATACACTAGCCTACTATATATACTAGCATATACTTAAATTCAATCAATATATATAAATGAAATGCATAATTAATGCAAATATACTTATAATTAGGGTACAGGTGTTAAAATTTTGCAAGAGGTGATGCCCCTTTGCTTTAAGGTGACACCTCATTGCATCCATGGCAAGAGGCATTGCCTTATTGTTTTGTTTTATTTTATTTTAAATAAATAATTAGTTATTTATTTTATTTTCTTTAATTTATAAATGTATCACAAGGAGTTATTCCTTTTATTTTGAAATATATTTAAGTGTGTATGTTTGTCATTTTAATTTGTTTTCCTTATTTTTTATTTAATTATTAGATTTATGATAATTTTGAGTCTTATATATATATTTACCCTCATATAATTTGTTCTTTTATGTATTTTCATATTTTATGTATTTTCAGTCTTTTTTATACAATTATTTTATTATCTTGCTTAATTAAAAATTTGTGCGCTTATTATTATTTTTACTTATGTTTACTTTTAGTTTATTTTAGTTTATTTTCTATTTATTCTATTCAAATTTTGCATTATAAAAAGGGTTGTAATCTATTCTCCTCCCCCCATTTCTATACATAAGCACTTATTTATTTATCTTTATTTTTAATGAATATTTTATAGTATTGTGATAGATGTCGTGAATCACATTGAATTGCATGAAATTGGATTAATGTGCAATCTTGGACTTAATTGTAAAACTTGGAAAGTGGATGGAGGCAAGCGTAATTTTGAATGTAAATAAGAAAATAATTAAATAATTAAAGGTAACAAAACATAAAATACAAACGGAGGCCAACTGCAAGGTTGGGTGGGCATTCTAAGAGCCCATACCAGTTTTACAACCCGTTCTCTAATAACGGCTTCTAGGAATCTCTGTGGAATCCAATTGTTGTATAAGTGTGTCCTAGCTCTCATCCAATTGGCAAATTTATCTTTGATTTGGGCTTCAAGCCTATTTTGTACTTCCTAATGGGCTTCAAGCTCACATTATGATGTGGTCACCAAACACTTGGGTGTGCACTAAACCTCGCCACCTACAGTGGCGACTCTAATGGGGATAGAGAAATTGATTCCAGTGTTTTTTGTTTTATTATTTTTAATTATTTTCTCATTTCTTTTGTGTCATGACCCAAAACAGGGGCCATGACCGGCACTAAGGAACGGGAATTCTTTCAAATCCGGAACCCGTAGCAAGCCTTAAAATAAAATAAAAACATGCAATAATAATAATAACCTAAATAAAATCATTCGCAGCGGAAATAAAATCGTAAATAAAAATAAAATAATAATCTGCCAATAAAATTAATTATACATCCTCATCTTATATATGAATAATCCTTTAATACAAATTCCAATTCAAATCATTAAAATACATAACTCACACAAATATAATACATAAACCCCACAACTGTTTACAACTGCTGTAGTGTCTAGATTATAAAATAAAGCTCAGATAAGCAGTTTACATAGTGAAGCCGGGGCGGAAGAAATCCAGTGTAAAGGTCTGCTATTGAGGTTTGAAGACGATGACTCTCTTAAAAAATAGTCAATGGAGGGGAGTCAGACCTCACTGAGTGAATTGTTATAATATATATACATGCATAACTAAATGACAATGCACACAGTCAATAGTATATATAATAAATATATATACAAGCAAATACACACAGATGCAACCAAATCATTTTATATATTTATTGAAAATCACTATTTATGAAGGATCAAATAGAACCCTAGAAAATCGCAACCTCAAACAGTGTTAGACAACACTCTAGCCATACAGGCTCACTTATTCCAAATATAATCACTTGTTCCATTTGGACAGTAGACTGGCCCCGAGACACTTGGTCAATCGAGCTCCAGCAATCACACTCCCAAATTACATCTCACATCAAATAAATCAATATAATCAATATCCACAAATGGTTAGTAATTAAGTCTAAATGCTATCAGCGTACCGATACGTACTCAGTCCTAATGTTGCCCACTAGGTAGCACATTCTATTGATATCCTTCATTTATATATAAAACATACATTCATAAAACAAACGATGCATGATATTAAATAAAGTAACAACATAAACCATATATATATTAGAAATATACCAAAAATAAACTAGGTATATTTCGAGTATATATACGTCAAATAAATTCAATTTAATCATAAAATAAACAAAAAATAAACTATGAATATACCTAAAAACATTTTAAATATAAATCATTAATAAAACATGCATATAGTTTAAAATATACCAAATATACCAAAAATAAACCTAAGTAATACTTAAATCATTTATGTATACTTTACTAAAATAAACCATGCATTCCTAAAACATGCACCCTAAAATATATATATATATATATATATATATATATATAAAATAACAACTCACTGTTATTGCGCTCCTCGAGACGGATCTGATGGGCCTGGTCCACTAGGCGTCGGTCTCGGCACAACTAAACAAATAAACGATAACAGGAAATCAAAATAATTCTATCAAAATTTCTAAAAACTCAATCTAGAATACTAGACACAAAATCAGAATCAGAATTCGACCGAACATCACATTTACGAGAATTCTACTGAAAATTCGGCAAAACCTCCCCTATAAAACGAACATCTCTCTACTCAAAGAGTAAAGGCGGTCTTGCAAAGAAATACACTTTGAAATAACACAATTCACAACCCCTTCGTCGAACTCCAAACTACAATTCACCGATCGAGGTTCACAATTCACAGAATAATTACAAAAATATCAAAAAATACCAAAATGCCCTTAAATACTCAAAATATAGCAAGTTATATATTTAAACGCTAAAAATATTTATTTAATCGATAAATACACAAAAATCCTAATTTTAATAAAATATTATTAAAAGTCGGTAATTCTCAATAAATTCATAAATATTGACCAAAATACATTTTATAAATCCAAATTACATAATTAACCCTAAAACTTACTAAAAATCAATAAAAACTCATTTATTTAGAAAAATCGTATATTATATATAATTTGAAAATAATTTATGAAAAATAGTTTTAATTAATTAAAAATACTAAATAATTTGTAGAAATCATTTTTATACCTTAAATAACTATTAAAACCAATTTAATTATATTTTTAGCCAATTTAGTGTCAAATTACCAAAATACCCCTAGTTTCGTAAATTCCCTAAAATTAATCAAAAATTCACCAAAATTAGTATAATTGCTTAAAATTAATTTTCTTAACATATAACTCAATAATATCAACAAATATACTCAATTAATGAATTAATTTCAACAAAACACATAATTAACCTAATTTTCCCAAAATTACATAAACTAAATAAATTCAAAATAAATTTATAAAATTCAAAAAAATTAGAAATAAATTTCTAAAATTAATTTTAACACCTATAAACACCATAAATTTCATAATTTAATTAATTAATTTTCAAAAATTAGAAAATATTAATAAAATAATCAAAAATTCACAAAAATCAAAATAATTCCCAAAAATTCCAAAAAAATTCACAGAGGTACATTAAGCTACAAGGATCAATTTTTGCAAAGGAAGATTGCATGAATCATTCAAATCAAAGCTCAAAAAAAATTAAAAACCCTAATAGGCCAAAAATGAAAACTAGACAAAAACCTTACCAAATCGAGTTTTGAGCTAAAAGGAAGCTTAGAATCATCTTCTATGGTGTCTAAGGAGTTCAACAGCACTGGAATGATAGGTTTTGGTGGTCGAAAATGTGAGGTATGGTGGAAGGAACAACTCTCAGCCAAAATGGGTTTCTAAGCTTCACCAGCGCCGAAGAGGGAGCTTGGTACGTCGAAAATGTCTAGCAAGGGAGGTGGCTCACTGGACTGCACAATAACGGTGAGGGATTGACATTGTAGAGGTCGAAAATGGCAAGGGAGTCGATCGGAGAAGAAGAAAGGGAGGGAGTGGCTGTTTCGAAAATACTGCAAACTTTTAGTTTTTGATAAATAATTATGTATATATATAACTATACTTTATATTATAATGCTATATAATATCACACACACAATAAATATACACCACACACATATTTTAATAATATATACACATATATTCATATATATACTTAATTAATTAATTAATACAAAAACTATATTATATAATTTATTTATAAAACAAACCCTAATTTTAATTTAATTAAATGTACATATTTGCATTTTATTTAACACTTTTAAAATTATGCATGAACTCATACAAATTCTTAAAACTATTTCAAATAATTAATATTAAATTATTTACGTCTTAATTTCCCCGAAAATAAAATTCCCGGGAAAATTTTACGTAAAGAACTTAAAATAATTAAAAATAATTAAAAGACTTAATAAATAACAAACTCATGAAAATAATCATAAATATATATAAAAATTATTAACACTGAATATCCCGATGCAGTTTAAAATTAATTAAAAACTTGGGATATTACATTTTGCATTCATTACACATTTTCACATAATGAGCGTTGAGTCCCCAAATAACCTAATGATAGTCATTTCTTTATTGCTTGTGTTTCAGTCAAATCTGGCAGTAGAGTATTTGATTATTATCACTCATAAAACGTACTTGACCACGTCGCATGGACCCTTAAGTGGGGAGACGTAATGGAGGTATATCATTGTGGGAACTGAAGCCTTTTTCACACGAGACTCAACTCATGTAGTGATCTAGCAACTTCCTTTAAAATATTCCTAAATGCATGTGTTTGATCCTATATGGTGGACCTTAGCATAAAATCTTGGCCCATTGTAAATAAACTATGTCAAAATAGGCCTTTCATGCCTCTATGACCTGTTATGATAGACCTTGTTTTTATGTAAAGACCTATTACTTGTTTGTTCATTTTAAGAGTTATCTTGCATACGTCGATTTTGTTATCCCTCATTGATAATTAAAACCCAGACCAAAAATCCTAAGATAAGAAACTTGCTATTGAATACGTGTGTAAGAGGAATAAGGGTGGAAGTAATCATGCCTAAATTCATTGCTTATTTATTTGTTTGTTGTTTTTGTTCACATAAAAAATCTTGCATTTCAAGCATACATGACAGTCATTTTAATTTAAAAATAATATTGCATCTCATGCATATATGATATTCATTGCAACTTTTAAAATTACATTTTTCCTAGCTATAAACCTCTTCTTGTTTGGAAGTAGATTAAAGGAATTTGGCCCACTAATATCAAGGATCTAATTAAATAGTTGAGACCACTTGACAAAGAGAGCAAGATGGCAGGACCCTTTAATTTTGATATTGAATCTTTCAAGAAAGAAATTTTAAAATAATTAAGGGATGAGGCACGTTAAATAATTAAAGACATGTTTACTAAGATGATGGGAAAGATGCTTGTGGATGGAGAAGACTTTGAAATTAGAACTATTATTGGAAAGTAGTTCAAAGAAAAATTAGAAGCACTGGCAGATCCAACTCACTTGAAATGGAAGAAAGACATGCAAAGGAAAATGGATTAACTGCAAATTGCACTGAAGAAGTATGGGCTCAATCCTAACTTTGTCGAGCTAGATCTAGATTTGGAGAAGGAAGAATCGTTGCCCCTGAAATAAAAATTCCTAAATTTAAAGAAATATGTTGGTACTAATGACCCTTATCTAGATCTAAAGTAATATGTCACCTACACAAAGGCCACTATGTTGTCTAAATCTCAAATTGTTAAGTAATTTCCATTATCCTTGAAAGGTGCCGCTATCAACTGGTACTACACTCTGAATGTATATGTCCATCAAGAATGGAAGGAGCTGTGTTCATTCTTCATCATGTAATATGGGCTAAACTCTCAATTTGAAGTGTCTCTTCATGAGCTATAGAATATAATTCAAAGATCTAATAAGTCATTCATGAGCTTCTTAGATAGGCGAAAAGTGAAGTTGGCTCAGATGAAGCACATACCTGCAGAATCAGACCAACTGATAATAGCCATAGAAGCCTGTATGTCACCTATGGCTAATAAGTTGAAAGATATGGGCATAAGGGACTTCAAAGAGTTATACCACTTTGGAGTGTAAGTTGAAGCTAATTTGAATTTGGATATTCATAAGCAGTTGTTTGTCAATTGAGACTATAATAACTCAGAACCATATTTGCTGCACTATTTTTTCTTTAGTGCTAATGAATGTTTGACTGTCTAATTTATATGATTATATATTTATTATAACTATGCATGCAATCTTATGCTTGAATGACAGAAAGATTTGAAAAGAAACCCATAAAATGAGAGGACTAAAATGTCATACTTGACTTTCACTTTCCCTTCAACACTCCCAGCCTTGAATTATTTCCCTAAAATAAAAAAAAAATAAAAGAAAGGAAAACATAAAGAAAAAGAAAAAGAAAAAAGGGAAAAAAGAAAATGAAAATGAAAAAGAAAAAGGAAGGAAAGTATAGGGAAAGAAAAAAAAGGGGAAATCTTTGTTTGTGTCACCAACATTTGAAAATTCAATTTTGATAAATCCTTAGAAAGTCCTTATTCTTAAATAAAACTCTCACCAATTATGAGCTGAAAAATAGTTGGTCAAAAAACCCGTAAAGGACTAATCAATAACAAGCATGATGTGCATGCCTTATTATAATAGAGGAGTAATCATGTGAAGTTTAGGTCATGACTGACATATTGTTAGCATGTGAAGTGTTAGACATGGACTAATTAGTTTTGTAGCAATCAATAGCATGAATGACATTAACATCTGACTATCAGTAGCAAGGGCAGTCAACAACTAAAGTGACAACATGAACATCGAGCATAACAAAAGTGATACGCCATTACCATGAATTTACAACTACCCAACTAAGTTACATATATATATATATATATCAAAATTTTGTAATTCCAATCGAAATTACACAATTCTGGTTGGAATTAGACCTTTTCGTCTAGTTTTTGATTTTTCAGAAAATAAAAAATGCCTTTTCCTAATCCTAATTCGTTGAAGAAATTGTTTTGGTATTTATATGGTATTTTAAGAACATAAATTCCTCTTAGGAATAAAACTCTACAGAAACATGAACTAGGGTTTCTATGTTGTTTTGCTATAAAAAGACATGCTTGGCTCTTTTGAAAAGGGGGGGGACTTTGAAGAAAGGATTTTTTGGGAGAAGCAGTATTTTTATAGTTTTGGTTGATTGATTTTTTAGAGCTTTCTTAAATATTTTCTTTTGTTGAATTACTCTATAAAATATTCTCGTGTTTGATTAATTAATTGAAGACCTTGGGAGAAGTAGAAAAATAATATTTAAAGACCTATCAAGAATAGTGATTTTAAAAAATCTAATTAATTGAAGACCTTGGGAGAAGTAGAAAAATAATATTTGAAGACCTATTAAGAATAGTGATTTTACAAAATCTAAGGAGCACTCTATTAAAAACATCCATAAGCATCATCTTCTCCATACTTCTTCATTTATTTTATTCTTCTTTTTTATTTTGTTAAGTTTCCATTTATTCAAATTTCTTCATAATTTTTGTTTCTTTTTATGGTGATTATGGAGGAAAATACACGATGATCATGTTTGGAGGACTAAATTCATGAGAAGTCCATGGAATGTCATGGATAAGACCTTGTAGAGATATAGTTTCTAGGGTTTTATTATTTTTTATTTTATTTATATTTTTGTGTTTATATTAATTATTTTTTATTCTCAATAGATTATTATAATAGCCCCATAGTCAGAATAGTGAAATTATGTGTGGTTGTTTGTTTATTTGATTAATTGGTTAGAAAAGTTAGGATTTTAATTGGGTAATTAATTAAAATTAATGGAGGGAGTGGATTAATTTAGGATTTTATATTAATTAAAATTAGGGTTTTAGAAGGAATAATTAATTGGTTGTTTGATATTTTATTTAATTATTTTGATATGTTTTATTTGTTTTTGGGGTTGTTTATTTATTTTTATGTGTTTTGGTCCTTAAGCCCATATTATATTATAATCCACTTAAATTAATCTAGAGTTTTTTAAGGTTTGATAATTAGATTCATTTTATTCATAAATTTACTAATTTACTTAAAATTAGGTTTGATTAATTAAAATGCATCATTAGGCTCATAATTAATTAGATTTTAGGTTAGAGATAACTTAAGCCCATTTAGTAAATTAGACATAGGCCCACCTAATTTAATAAAATTAATTAGACTTAACCCATTTAATTTAAGCCTTTTTCATAATTTGTAGATTTAAGATCACCTTAGAATTAAAACATGTAGAATTAGACCCATTAATTTAAATACGCCATAATTTGTAGATTAAGGCCCATTTTTTAGAATTAAAATAAATAGACTTAGATCCATGTAATTAAAATTAAAAGGAATTAGGCCCTTTAGGCTCACTTATTAAAAAATGTATATTTAGCTCATTTAATTAAAATCAATGTAGATTATACTAACTTAGGGATTATATTGAATGCATTATTTACTTGTATATTCATGACTAGTTTGCCTTGGAGTTAATTGCTAGAATAAGGGTTTATATGAAATTGCATGTAAATAGAGGATAATATAGTAATTCATAAAGTAATTCTAAAAGAACACAAGACTGAAAGAAGTTGGTATTCCATATCCAGAATCTCCTAGTTGTGGTGCTAGCTTTCTTTTAGGGAATCGAGTACCACCTTTTCGATTTGTCCTAGTTATTACCCTTGGTGGCGACTCCTCATCTCCATGTCATGTCTTTGTGATAGTAGTTAGTGTGTTCTCTAGAGCCCTAAGCTCAAACAATGTCATGGTTGCTAAAATATTGGATGCACGCTAAAGCCCACCGTGTACAGTGGCGACTCCATTGGGGATAAGAGATATTGATTCTACTTATGTTCTTTAGAGTTATTTTATTAATTATTATTTTATTCTTGCATTCATTTTGCATGTCCCTATTAACTAATGGCGTTGATTTATGGTTCCATGATTCCACTAGCTTCATGGGATTGTAAATTGGCTAACCATCACTCTTAGCCTTAACTCGATGCAAGAGAGATTACTGGGCTCATCTGACCATAACCTAAGTCCTAAAGGGGGGTAGTCTTCTCTCGAGTTTGCAAAGGATGTTAGGCGCCTCTGACCTTGGCTTGTGACTCAAGTCTTAAAAGAGGGCATCTTGCTAAAGGAACCTTGACTTTTCACTAGACCCTAACCACATATAATGGCTTAGTTATTTCCCTTAAGATCTACCCAAATTGATTGTGAATGCTGTCATGAGGTATTTTTATCTATAAAGGCCCAAGCCCATACTTTAAAAGCCTATTTGGACTAATAAAGAGTGGGATAATCTTTTACACCTAAAAATACTATTTTTATGTTTTACTGCTTTAAAAGATTTGGCATGCGCATCGATTCTTAATATCCCCTGTTGATATTAAGGCCAAGACCAAAAATCCTAGGAAAAGAGACTTACCGTTGAATACGTGTGTGGGAGGAATAAGGTTGGAAGGATGTATGTACACCTAACTTGACTTGTTACTTGCTACTTATTGCATAGCACGTGCATCCTGCATACATGCATCTCATGCATTATACTAAAAATTTATCTTTCAACCATCATAGATTCATCCAGGTCTTCCTGTGTTTAGAGTCAAAAGGGTGGCAGACTAGTGAGAACTGATTCTAGTCCGCAATCGATTACGAAAGAGATCCTTAACAGATTGGAAAGGAGTCCCATCAATCCACTCTACCTAGAAGCTGTACAATCTAAACAAACCAAAAAAATGGAACAACAAGAGGAAGGAAACTATACCCCAGAGGATATCAAAGGAGCTTTAATGGATGACATGAGAGCAATGATGCAAGATGAGTTAAGACAGGCCTTGGCTGGATTAATGCTACCACCTACTATTGTTGTACCTCCTGTTATGGCCATTCCACTTATTATGGGCACACCACCTACTAACGATGACAATGTTGCTAAGAGCATACCTACTGGGGAAATGAAATTAGAGGATGTTGAAATTTATATAGTTAAAAAGGTGAAGAGGGAATCACTTGAGTAAGTTTAAGAGTTGGAATCCAAAAAGATAAAAGCACTAACTCAGAAGATGTTCAAGATGGAGGAGTTGATGAGAGGACAAGGCATTGGATACTTTAATGATGTGATGCAATTTAAGAAAGATAAGTTGCTAACAAATTCAAGATGTCATAGCTATAGAAGTTTGATGGTACTAGAGACCCAAGGATTCACCTACAATGATCACCACTAGGGCTCCTTTGTCTATAGTCACCAAGTTATTTGTACTATCCTTAGAGGGTATGGCTATTAATTGGTATCATGTGTTGGAGAAGTCTATCTGAGCTAACTAGAGAGAACTATGAGTTGCTTTTCTAAAGCAATATGACTGCAACACTAGGCTCAAGGTGTCTATCAGAGATCTAGAACTGACCAAGCAGAAGCCAATGAGACATTCTCAGATTTTTTAACCAGGTTCATGAACAAACTGGGACTAATGAAGAATAAGCTGGCTAAGAAGGATCAAGTTAGGATGATAGCCCAAAATGTGCTACCTAATCTAGTTGAGAGGTTACAGATGATGAACCCTAAGATATTTGTACATCTTTATAATGATGGGTTGCAAGCTGAAGAGATTAAAAATGAGAAGAAGAAGATCGCTAGAAGTACAGGAGTGAGAAATTACCCAACTAGGGGCACGTAGCAAGGAAATACTAGCTAAGTTGTAGGAGTTCATAATATCCAACAACCTAAGAGATTCTTAAATTTCAACCAACCCTTAACTAAATTCCTAGATCGTCTTATCCAAAAAGGCCTCCTTAGACCCTTAACCCCCTCTAGACCACCAAACCTAAATCTCCCTATCTTTGTCCCAAATAGTTATTGCAAGTTCCATCAAGTTACTGGTCATCTAACTAATTCTTGCATACACCTTAAACATGAAATTCAAAACCTCATAAACTTTGGAAAAATCATAGACCTTAAGAAATCAAACCCAAACTCAAACACCCGAAATAATCCTTTCCCAAATTATCAAAACATGCCACCCCCAGCAGCTATAATGATCAACTCAGGAGTAAGTGAGGAAGAAGTGCTAAATTCTTTTCAGGATTTAAACTTTAAAACCAATGAGAAATCCCCTAGTGCCCCTAAAGATATTGAAAGAGTATAAGACTTACTAGATTAGCCCTCAAGCAAGTTTGATTACATGGTGTTTTACTCTAAACCATCTTCTTTTAATATACACATTGATTCAATTGAGCCTATAGGATGGGGTGATGAGTTTAATGATGAGAAGCTGCTAGCTAAAAAGGATAAATGCATGGTTGAAGTATGGAAGGATAGGAAGAAAAATTAGATTATTGGGGTTATCGACATTTAGTATAATTCTAATGAAGAAGGCACTAAAGGTTACAATGTGTGGGTTGATAATCCAAAGTTAGTCATGTTACTAGAAGTGGGAAGGGTTATAAAACAATAGAGAAAGCTATAGAGAAAGAAGAAGTTACTGAAGGAGAAGACTCAGATAAACATGGTGATGACCTGATTCTTAAACAACTCAAGAAAGCAAAAGCAAATGTAAGCATTTGGGAGCTCTTTATGCACTCAAGTAGCCACAGGAAAGCTCTAGTTAAGGCTCTAACTAAGATGAACATTGAAACTACTGCAACCCCTGAGGCAATGGTGGCCAAGGTAACTGAGAAAAAGCACGGTGTTATCACTTTCTCTGATGAAGATTTACTTATGGAAGGAAGGAACATAATAAAGCCTTTTTCATTCTAGCTGAAGTAAGAAGGAAAAGGACCAATTATGTGATGATGGATGATGGGTCCACAATCAATATTTGCCCACTACAAATCCTACCTAAACTAGGAGTGAAGGTGGAGGATTTGGTATAGTCAGACCTTGTAATAAGGGCTTATGATGATAGTACGAGAAATGTAGAGAAACTCCTATGAAGACTGGGCCTATAGAAGCAATGGTGGAATTTACTGTGCTAGTGAAAGGAAATGGTTATGGAATGACTATGTATGGTAACCACATGCCTTAAATAGGATGAAATTTTAAAATTTTCATTTGCATAACCCTTCATCATATAAAGATTTCCAATCTTAAGGATCTAATTTGCATTTAACACATAGCTAAATATCAAAATGACATGTTAATAATAACCTGTGGATTCTAAGTTTAGGAATACTTACAAATTCCTAGGTTGATGTAGACCATAAATATTCTACAAGCTTTAATGTACTTCAATTCACCTCTTGAATCAAATGCTTTAGCCTCCCAAATGTTAGGCCTCTAGCTGGAAACACCAAAGCTCCTCTAATTCACCTTCTTGCTTAGATTGGACTAGTGGTAAGTGACCTCTCTAATGACCCTTACAAACTTGCACCAATTTAATCTTTTTGCAAGAACACTTAGGGTTTTAGTATATATGTGTTTCTTTCTTTTATTTTTGTGTCTCTACATAAAATCTCTAATTTTTTCTAACCTAAGAAACATATCTTAGGTTATGTATTTATATATAGAGAAAGCAAACCCTAATGACATCATTGCTTACATCATATGTATACAACTCATCATGATAGGTGTACAACTTGTGTAAGAGATAAGTATATAAACAATTGAATACATCTCATGTATATGTCTACATACATTCTCTACATCAACCGATGAACCCTAATCTTTAATTTACCTCAAGTGAACATTATACACTTAAGAGATAATGTGCCTAATATGACAAATGTAACATGGTCAACATTATACACTTAAGAGATAATGTGCCTAACATGGAAAATTTGTCATGGTCAACATTATACACTTAAGAGATAATGTGCCTAACATGAAAAATTTGCCATGGTCAACATTATACACTTAAGAGATAATGCATGCCTAACATGACAAATTTGACTAAGTCATGTTCACATGGATTTGGGCTTGGCAATTGGGCCAACACTTGGCCCAAGCCCAATCCATTAGTCAAATAGGCCTAAATAAGGTTCATGGGCGTTCTCTACATCTTGGACTAATCTTTGGTCCAAAACTCTTTTAGGCCTAGGACCAAATAACTTGGGCCATTAATCCAAGTCCAATTAGAAACAACATATATTATAAATTTAATACCTTAATTAATATCTCATATTAATTAAGTATAAATTAATAATTAAACCCTTTAATTGAATTGGATTTAATGATATGCTAGAATCATTGTTTAAAGCATAAATCCAATTCAATTAATCTTAATTAATTAATTAAACTCTTTAATCAATAATTAGATTAATGTTAACGGTGATTTAGTGAAACTCTTTTAGGTGTGACTTACTAGGTTCATGTCCAATTGGCAATGAGAAGATAATATCAACACTTAACATTATTTAAAACTCTTTTTAAGTCTAAATGTGAAAATCCTAATTATCCACATTTAGTTCTCATAAGTTGTGAGTGACCCCTAGCATCGATATCACAACCACCCAATTAGAAATGAATGCATGTATTGATTCACATGAACCCTTTGTTCATAATTACCATGCACTAAAATCCCTTCATTAAAAATCTCAACATAGCCTAGAGTCATGGTTTAGTCAAACTCTAATAAATATATCACATGACCTCATCTCAAGTTTTATTTTTTGATAAAATATAACTAACACTAAAAGTCTTCCAGTTCATGTCATATTTATCCTGACCAAGAAAGAATTTAGATAGCATAGGATCTTATCTCGATTCACTCCAAGTAATGAATTCCATCTTGGTTGAACACTCATCCCTACACTTTACCGACTAGAGCTACCACACGCCATATACCCATGTATGATTATCACAAGTATGTAGGTGGTAATAAAACCTAACCACTTAAATGTGGATGATCGTGTCACCTCAGGTCAAAGGACTATATGCACCATTATGACCTAGATTGTGATTATTGACTATAAGTGAATATCCACGCAATCACAAATCTAATGTCATGTTCGATCCACCCATCACATAAGTATCCATATGTCTATTCTGATATCTCATATCAAGTAGTATGAGACTCACTACCTCCCACTATTAGTATCATATACTAATCAAGGAAAATAGACAAAGGTGATAGTCTAATTAATATTACCCAAATATTAATTAATTGACTATGAACAATTTTATAGCATATGTACTAAATAAATCTGTAGCTTATATTATCAACTCTTGATAATAAATTTATTTAACATTACGCTAATGGATAAATATTCAATTAAACAAATACTTTAAATAATAGAATATTATTTTATTGCCATTTGGGATAATTTACAATGTCAAGTATGTGATTGGCCTCTAGGGCATATCACCTATTCTAACAATCTCCCACTTGCACTAGAGCCAATCACTACAGTATTTTAGACCCATCTTCTCAAGATGTCAATCCAACTATAGTTGCATTAATGCTTTAGTAAGTGGATCAGCGACATTTTTAGCTGAAGCTATTTTTTGCATGATGATATCACCTTTTCCAATAAGTTCCCTAATAATATGAAAACGTCTCAACAAGTTCCCTGGTGAGACCTAGGTTCCTTCACCAAAGCAATGGCTCCATTATTGTCTCAATAGAGAGGAATTAGGGACTTAATGGAAGGAATAATTCTAAGCTCAGTAATGAACTTCTTAATCCAAACAACCTCTTTAGCAGCATATAATGCAGCTTTGTACTCAGTTTCTATAGTGGAATCAGTAGTGACACCTTGCTTGGAACTCTTCTAGCTCACTGCTCCTCCATTACAAATAAACACAAACTCAGAGATAGACTTTCTATCATTTACATCTGATTGGAAATCAGAATCTTTGAAACCATCTATTTTTAGATCACCTCCTCCATAAGTTAAGACTAAATCTTTAGTCCTTCTCAAGTACTTAAAGATTGCCTTAACAACTATCCAGTGTTCTATACCTGGGTTAGATTGAAACCTTCTAGTCACACTAACAACATAGGTAATATCAGGCTTAATACACAATATAGCATACATCAAGCTTCCTATAGCCGAAGCATAAGGAACTTTTGCCATTTGCTCCATTTCCTCAGGTGTTTTAGATGACATACCCTTGGAAAAATGGATACCATGCCTAAATGGTAACAATCCTCTCTTGGAATAAGTATGTTGAACTTCTTCAATACCTTTCCCAAGTAAAGACTTTGGGATAAACCTATCATTCTTTTTTATCTATCTCTATAGACTTAATTACCAAGAGTATAGGTAGTTTCCCCTAAGTCTTTCATAGAGAAAGTTTTACATAACCATAGTTTTATATTTGTAAGCATACCAACATCATTCCCAATTAATAAAATATCATCAACATATAGTACTAGGAAAGTGAGTTGGCTCCTACTAACCTTCTTGTACACACAAGGCTCATCTTTATTTTTTATAAAACCAAAAGATCAAATGGCTTCATCAAAACAATGATTCCAACTTCTTGAAGCTTTCTTTAGACCATAAATTGATCTATTAACCTTGCACACTTTGGAACCTTCCTCAGATTCAAAATCCTTAGGTTGCTCCATGTATATTTCTTCCTCAACAAAAAAAACCCACAAAGGGTTGACAGGCAAAAATTATGTAATAAAATAAAAGAGATGATCCCATTGATAAGAAAACCCACAAAGGGCTAGTCAGACAGAAACTAAGGAAATAAAAGTAAGGGAAAAATACTCTGTTAGAAAATCCGAAAGGACTAGCTGATAACAAGAGTTATGTCATATGATATAATAAATGTACTCATTTTTACCCTAATTAATGAAATAAATTAAAATGATATTTATGTTAAACATTTCATGTTCTATCTTTATTACAAAGCATAAAGACTTGAAGAAAAAATAAAACATAAGAAACTAGACTTATGACCATTATCTTTGTTTTTTATTTTTTTCTTCTATGACTCTTCTAATAATACTTGAATCCTTTTGTATTTAGTAAATTCTGGTGGTTTTATAGATTGCATGACAACCCATGCTTTGTAGTTGTCATCAGTAGTCATATCAGCATTCAGGTGCATGTTCCACTCTAAACCTCTATGATGCTACAAGTTCTTTACTTTGTCGAGAAAGTCTTATCTCAAAGGAAAGCCTTCAAAGTTAGTTATAATAGCCACAATGAATTGGGGGCGACCATACTGATGGCAAAGGCGTGAGGGAAAAAGGAAGGTCAAAAAGTGCAATCCAGCAATAAGGATGCAGTAGTCATACAAGTTGATGGTCATGAACTTCAATCTCCACTAGGGAAAAATCCAAGTAATCTCAATATCAGCAATGCTTTTCATCCAATCGATCCATTGATCTATAATGTGCTTGTCTTTTATCTTCAATGGACGAGACTGTAGATGGTGAGGTTGATAAATTGAAGCATTAATGGGAGCATTAAGCAGACTCAACTTATCCTGTACCAAATCTTAAAAAAAATACTAAGTTGAAAACCTGAAAGGGCAGCTTAGGCAAAAAATGAGGTTTACATACCTAAAGGAGAAGTAAACTGCCTGAGAGTTGATTCTGAACCTTGAAATTATTTAACCCAATGATAGTTTCAACAAGTATGATAGGCATAAGATTAGCTCCATTTTCTACTTATTATAGGATACTGATAATCCTTGCATCAACATCTCCATGAGAAGACACTAGCAGAAATTGGGCATACAAGCAAAAGGTGATAGTTTTGATCCAAGCAACATTATTCTTATCCCTAGTCCCACAAGTAGTAACTAGAGAGGAAAGACTAATATTCCCAGCATTGTGTGCATGCATGTATATGACATCTAGGGGAATATCAAAAAATGCTACTAGTCTAATGGAAATTCCATTTGAAGATCAGGGAGAGCAATTATAATAATTGAATCTAATGAACATCTAAGAATAGCAGAAAATTCCTCAATTAATGGACATAACTCTTGTCCATTGAATCTAAATATATGATCCTTAACATCCCAAAATGTGGCGGCAGCATGTAAGAAATTATTGTCTATTTTTAGGTGTTAAAGGGACTTCAAAGATTTGGCATGGAATGGCAACACTCTGTTCTAATCGTCTCCGTTCATGGTCTTGAGAAATTTCTTCATCAAACTAAGGGTAGCTTGTGTCATGGTGAAAATAAATGAAGAGAAGGATGCAAAATGATTATTTTTATGACTCTTATATAGGCTAAAACATTAGTACAAAAGGGATTAGGATTTTCCTCGATCATGTTTTAGACCAAATTCGAGTTGGAACGGGAAAAAAATGAAGAATTATAGTTGAATTTCTGATCAAAAATTATGAATTCTTATTGGAATTCTAGAAATCTGATCAGAAATCTAGAATTCTTATCAGAATTCTAGAAATCTAATCAAAAATCTAGAATTCTTATCAGAATTCTAGGATGCCAGTTAGATTTCCAAGCATTTTTGCTAAAAAAATTAAATAAAATAAGATAAAAAATAAAAATAAATTTTTAGGGTTTGGTCTAAAACAAAATTTCATGATCCATTCATAAAAAAGAAATAAATATGAAGCATCCAAAGTACAGTTATGCTAACACAAGTCCTAAAGATAAGAAAATCAACCATCCTGAGCTCTAATGTCTGGCCAAGGCCTCCATCCTCTAACTAGATCATCGCTCTAATCTGGGGGCATAGAAGTCCCAAGGTCATGACTATTAAAACCAAGACTAGTAAGTTGTCATCAAAGCCTCTCGTTCTCATGCTCTAGATCCCCAGCATAACTTTGTCGCATTAGGAATAGTTAAAATCATGCATATCATACATAACATGCATACATGTGTATACTTGTTGTAAATACTAACCCTCCAAGTATTTGTGATTTGTATAGTAAATAATCTCTGGGAAGAGGCGAGTCTATACAGAAACTCTGCCTATGTCTAAGGGACCTATTAAATAAAGTTTACTAATTCAACAACAAGTGCTAGTTTGTACAGGGTTGGAAAAGGCAAATTGCACTCACATGTGAAGCATCAGGAGGAGAGAGGCTAGGAATCTAAGCTACATCAAAGTACATGTGACACTCAACATGAGTCTATATTATAAATGCCTAATAATACACAGACTTATCAAATAGGGGAACATCACTTAAAATAGCACTCAAGGAAGCATCACCACGAGCAACCTCACTGTGATGAGTAGGCTTAACCTCCTGCTAGGTCTCCTCGATGTCATCCTCAGTCTCCTCCATAGCAACATCCGAGACTTCTTCAACCTATGCAAAAAGTGAATATCATATGTAGAGATGAATGAGTTAAAGTAAAATAGTGACAAAAAACATACCTCAACTGGATCTATAGGAACCTGCTCTAAGAGATTCTCTCAAATATACTCCTGATAATGAAGAGAATGCTCGAGCAGAGTTGAGGTGTCACATCCCTCAAGAGCAACTCTAAGCTCAAGACCAGTCATACTACTGATTGTTCATCTTTTATTTAATTCTTTTGATATGTTTTATTTGTTTTGGGGCTTGTTTATTTATTTTTGTGTGTTTTGTGTCTTAAGCTCATATTTTATTCTAATCCACTTAAATAAATTTAGGGTTTTTTTAGGTTTTAAAATTATATTCACTTTATTCATAAATTTACTAATTTACTTAAGATTAGGTTTGATTAATTAAAATGCATCATTAGGCTCATAATTAATTAGATTTTAGGTTAGAGATAACTTAGGCCCATTTAATAAATTAAACATAGGCCCACCTAATTTAATAAAATTAATTACACTTAACTCATTTAATTTAAGCCTTTTCCATAATTTATAGATTTATGATCACCTTAGAATTAAAATATGCAGAATTAGGCCCATTAATTTAAATACTCCATAATTTGTAAATTTAGGCCCATTTTTTAGAATTAAAATAAATAGACTTAGGTCTATTTAATTAAAATTAAAAGAAATTAGGCTCTTTAGGCTCACTTATTAAAAAATATAGATTTAGCTCATTTAATTAAAATCAATGTAGATTAGACTAACTTAGGCATTATATTGAATGCATTATTTACTTGTATTTTCATGACTAGTTTGCCTTAGAGTTAATTTCTAGAATAAGGGTTTATATGAAATTGCATGTAAATAAAGGATAATAGAGTAATTCTAAAAGAACACAGGACTGAAAGAAGTTGGTATTCCATATCCAGAATCTCCTGGTTATGGTGCTAGCTTTCTTGTAAAGAATTGAGTACCACCTTTACGATTTGTCCCAATTATTACCCTGGGTGATGACTCCTCATCTCCATGTCATGTCTGTTTGACACTGGTTAGTGTGTTTCCTAGAGCCCTGAGCTTAAACAGTATCACAGTTGCTAAAATCTTGAACACGCGTTAAACCCCACCGTCTATAGGGACCTAAGCAAAAGAGGGAAAATAAAAAAGAAAAAAAATGAAAGACCCAGCTAGGTTCAAAAACTCCTAGAAAAGGAGCGACTTAGGCAAAAGAGGAATATAAAATAAAATTGGTTTCATTTTCATTCTGAGAAGAGCAGTTCAAGAGATTATAAGATTATACTTGATGGTATAAAAATGAGAGAGTTTATCAAGTCCTTGACTGGGGGGCAATTTTTAAGATGAGTTGAGCTTTATAAGTAATAAAGTTTTCTAATAGGTTCCTTCCACTGGGAGGCAAACATAGTCTATTCCATACTAAGAGTCAAGCACAACTGCTATACGATAATAAAGCATTCTAAAAAGCAACTAAGCTAGGAGCATGTGTTATTACTATAATCCTAATTTGATCATGAAAGGGTCCTAACTTCTGTTCTGTTTAGATAAACTTAACTTTTGGATTCAGATTCTTTGATGGAAAGAGGACCAGTTCCTAAAGATTAGCTTAAATAGAAAAGCATTTGGCTAAATCATTTAAGATTTCTTATTTTCTCTCAGCTCATGCATACATAAAATTTTTACAAGAATTATTTTGACATCTCATACATGCGTGCATTAGAATAAATGCATGTTTCCATAAGCATTCCACACACTATATAAGCTTGTGTTGTCAAATTATTTTTGAGGATTTTCAAAGATCATGATCATGCATACATCAACATTGAATCTTTTGGATGTGTTTTAATGTGGGCTAGCTCTTATGCATAGGATACAGTCCTGCTATGTTGATTTCACTTGACGCTGATGAGGCCACACAGCTTAGTTTGAATTGATCTTGTTTAATTGTTCCTACCTAACACCCTAGAGGCTGTATGGCACCTTTTGTTTATCGTTGTTTGATGTATGTTTTGTTTATTGTCTATGTATCTTGATGCCCCAGAGGCTACAAGGCTTGTTATATTAATCTCGTCTGACACCTGCATGACTATATGGCTTCTCTTGTGTTTCTTCGCCTAACGCCTGCATGGCTAAATGGATTTTCTTATGTATTCTCGCCTGATGCCTATATGGCTATATAGCTTTTCTTGTGTTTCTCCGCCTAACGCCTTGATAATTGCATTTGACTATTAAAAATTACACTTTTTAGTCTCTTTTTAATTTAATAACATTTCATTTTAATTGCATAATTTTTCCATTTTCTGCATAATAATTAATAAATTTAGCATTTAGAAAATATTAGGAAATTTAAATAAAATATAAATATAATCATGCATTAATTAAATAAATCAAGAGTTTTATGTTTTTTATCTAATTTGTATATTATCCTCAATGAGTTTTTATTTTGGCTGCAAGAAATTAAAATATCAAAAGTGCAATGCTGAACAAGAGTCAAAATCAAGAAAGTCAAAGAATATAACACGGGTGTGCAAAACTCAAGCTTCAAGAGTGCACGACCATGCAATGTCGTGCACAGCCATACCAAGGAATGGAAGAGATAGCACACGGCCGTGTGAAGCATCACACGGCTGTGCCATTCATGGGCATGCAAGATGCACAACCGTGCAAAGCATGACACGACCATGTCATCTTTGCACTACACAATGACACGGTCGTGCTCATGGACATACAGTCGTGTCATACTTTCCCCATGCTTGTGCACGGTTGTGCACAAGGTAACATGGTCATGCCATGCTCTTCACACAAATGTGCATGGCCATGCAAGTCTAATTTTAATTATGCACAGCCATGCTTGTACATTTAAGGAATTTCCACACGAATGCATGCATCATGTGCAACCCTAATTCTAAGGATATAAGAGCATCTTAAACTTGCGGAGCAGCCAACGAGTGAAGAGAGTAAAAAATAACAGATAGAGCAAAATAAAGAAAAAGAGAGAGAAAAGTACATAGAGACAAAGAGTGAAACTCATTCATCTGCATCGGAGTACAAGTAGACAACAAAGAGATCGGCAACGACGAGCTACATTGATAAGAAATAAGTAGTTCACTCTTTTCTTGTCTTATATTTTTATTATGTCAGCTATATTTTTTTATTATTTTCTTGTTCTCTGTATAAATATGTTAGCTTAATCTCATTTTGTACTAGAGTTATCTGAGTAAGCTATAGATGTATTGAACTCATATTTCTTTTTAAATATATTCTCAGTTCATGTCATGTTTATGGTTTTTATTTTTATACTTCACGAATGATTCAATGATCTTAGCTAGTATATTGAGACCGAGAGGAGATTTATACTTACGTTTATAATATTTATATTGAATCATCCTACACTAAGAGTATTGAGAGTGAGAGGAGATTTACACTTAAGGATCTAGAATAAAAACTATTGAATCTTAATTTGAGTAGAGATACAGGTTAAAAGTAAATATTGCATTTTTACCTTTAGAGTTGAAGTTTGTTATTAATCTATTGATTAGAGTTCTGTGAGGTGAAAGTCCCTTTATTCAACTCAATATTTGAAATAACAAGTTCACCTTAGAAATGCTCAAGAGAGATTTATGAGAATTACAACGGTAGTATCTTAAACATGACTATGAGAAAGATTATATAAATTAAATTTTGAGTGAATACAGATCCAGGTGAAAAGAGAAACTCTAGTACATACCACAACATTAAATCAGTTTGAAATTTTAATTTTTCTATAACACAAAAACATAAAAATTGATCCAATTAGACAAGCAAGTAAATCAAGCGAAATAATACTTATCCTCTTCCCTGTGGCATCAATATCTAGACTTACAGTCCTATTCTATAACTTGACCCGTATACTTATGGATTTACATCATGCATGTGTGGCTATATGGCTTTTCTTGTATTTCTCTGCCTAATGCCTGCATGGCTAAATGGATTTTCTTATGTGTTCTTGCCTGATGCCTATATCGCTAAATGGTTTTTCTTACATGTTCTCACCTGATGCCTACGTGGCTAAATGGCTTTTATTGTGTGTGCTCGCCTAACGCCTATGTGGCTATATGGCTTCCTTTGTGTTTTTTTTTGCTTGACACCTACGTGGCTATGTGGCTTCTCTTATATTTTTTTGCCTGATGCCTTGGTGCTCTCTTCTCTTGTCCTATATTTGCTTATCAAAGTATTAATGAGTGGTTGACCGGGCTAAGAAAACTCAAGGATCACGATCATGTTTTTATATTTTTCTAAGTGACTGGTCGGGTTGTATCTTTGAAGTTCACGATTCAAGAAGTGACTGGTCGGGTTTGAATCTTCAAAGCCCACAATTCAAGGAGTGACTGGTCGAGTTATATCCTCAAAGTTTACATTTCAATAAGTGTCTGGTCGGGTTTGAATCCCCAAAGTGCACATTTTTTTTAGTAACTAGTCGGGTTGTATCCTCGAAGTTCACAATGTAAGAAGTGGCTGATCGGGCCAGGAAAACCTGAGAATCACGTTTCAGGTGAGTGGTATATTGGGCTAGGAAAACCCAAAAATCATGTTTTAGATGAGTGGTGTATAGGGCCAGGAAAATCCAAAAATCACATTTTAGATAAATGGTGTATCAAGCTAGAAAAACCTGAGAATCACATTTCAGGTGAGTGGTGTATCGGGCTAGAGAAACCCGAGAATCATATTTCAGGTGAATGGTGTATCGAGCTAGGAAAACCCATAAATCATATTTCATATGAGTGGTTGATTGGGCTAAGAAAACTCGAGGATCACCGTCATGTTTCTAGATGATTTATCAAATATTAATGAGTGGCTAATCGGGCTAGAAAAACCCAAGGATCACAGTCACATTCAAAGTCAAAGAATCCATCTCTTGAGTGAAACATGGGAGTCAGGTATATAGTTTATTATTGTTACTTTTATTGTGCATGTGATTTTTCAAAAAATTGTCATTGTATATAGGTGGTTTTTTTGAAAAATCAAGAGGTAAACTGTAGACACCTGGTTTGATTAGCCTACAATAGGGGGCAGACTATGGATGTTTGGTTTAATCAACCTATAATAGAGTCCAATGACGAGAAAACACAAATCTTAAATGCAAGATAAGCCTAAAATCTTCTTAAGAATGGACTTAAGAGCCTAAGCCTAAAAACCTAAACCCATTCCAAGCCTAACTCATGCAAACACAAGCTTAAACCCACAACTCCAAGCCTAAGCTCTTTGGCCCAAAAGGCCTAGACCCAGAAGCCAAAGAGGCGATCGCCTCTAAGGTAGTTGGGTGAAGAGGCACTAGGCCACTTGTTACTGCATTAAATGAGGTTCTTTAAAGATAATAAGTTAGTGGGCCTCCACCTGTTCCTGCTCTATAATTATAGCAGGAATAGTTAGTTTTTAAGTAAAATTTATGGGCTAAAAAGATGATGGTAATGATGAAGAGAGTAGGAGTAGTGATTAAGCTTGGGAAATATAAAATGAAAAGGGAAATAAAGAAAAGGGGGGAAGTTCAGAGAAGGAGAAAAATCCAGAGGTGCAAAAAAAGTGAGAATAAAAGAAAGGTAAAAGGGGTTAGAGAAGAAAATTGGGAGTTCATTCTTATAAGGAAAAGTTATTCTTGCATTTGGGACAGTGCAAAAATCAAATCCGAACTTCTGAGGGCTAAACATTTTTTGAAATCAAACTCATTTTTAGCAAGAATCTTTGTTATTTAGTATTATTTTTATGTTTTATGTAAGATCTTTGTTATTTTTATCTATAAGTTTATAGTTGTTTAAATAAGTTGGTTTTTAAGTTAGAAACCAGAACTCTATTTGAACTTCAATCTATTCTGGGCAACTCAGCTAGCACCTCATCATAGAGGTGTCGTCTCTTTAAGATGAGGCGACGCCTCATCAAAGAGGCATCGTCACTTTGCTTCCACTGGTGTCACTATTCATAAGGAAAAATTTTCTTGCTCAAAATTTTTTTTCCTTTCAACCACTTTATTAGAAGGACAATAGAAACATTTTCATCCATTTTGTTTGCTCCCGTTCATTTCACATAAGTTTAGTTTCATTTCATTTTTATGCATGGTTTTAACTATTCAAAATTACTATTCATATAATTAAATTTTTGTTCTCTGAATTCACTCTTTGCTCATTTTTCAACTACTTCATCAGGAGGATGCGGGAGTATTTTTATGCATTTTGTTAGTTAAAGTTCAATATGTTAGTTAAAATTTTACATGAACTTTGGTTGCATTTGCTTGGTTTTTACATAATTTATTATTATTGTTTTACTATTTTAACTAAGCCCATACTATTGAGCCCATTTTTAGTCTATAAAGGCAAATGCCCCTTTGCTTTGAGGCGACACCTCATTGCTTCCATGGCAAGAGGCAATGCCTCTTCTGTATTTTTTAATTTTATTTTACATAAATAATTAGTTATTTATTTTATTTTCTTTAATTTATGAATGTATCACAAGAGTTTATTCCTTTTATTTTGAAATATATTTAAGTGTGTGTGTTTGTCATTTTAATTTATTTTCTTTATTTTTTATTTAATTATTACATCTATGATAATTTTGAGTTTTATATATATATTTATCCTCATATAATTTGTTCTTTTATATATTTTCATATTTCCGTATTTTTAGTCTTTTTTATACAATTATTTTATTATCTTGCTTAATTAAATATTTGTGTGTTTATTATTATTTTTACTTCTGTTTACTTTCTATTTATTTCCTGTTTAATCTATTCCGTTTTGCATGATAAAAAGGGTTGTAATCTATTTCCCCCCCCCCCAACCAATTTCTATGTATGAGCACTTATTTATTTTTCTTTATTTTTAATGAATATTTTATATTATTGTGATAAATGTCGTGAATCACATTGAATTGCATGAAGTTTGATTAATGTGCAAACTTAGACTTAACTATAAAACTTGAAAATTTGATGGAGGCAAATGTAATTTTGAATATAAATAAGGAAATAATTAAATAATTAAAGGTAATAAAGCACAAAATACAAACAAAGACCAACCGTAAGGTTGGGTGGGTATTCCAAAGGCTCATACCTAATTTATAAACTCGTTCTTTGATAACGGCTTTTGAGAACTTTCATGAAATCTAGTTACCGTATAAGTGTGTCTCGACTCTCATTCGGGTGGTGACTCCATCTCCGATTTGGATTCAAGCTTATTTTGTATTTTATAATGGATTTCAAATTCACACAGTATCATGGTCGTCAAATATTTAGGTACGCGTTAAATCTCGCCACCTACGGTTATCACTGGACAAATAGAGAACTGAATTATTAGATTTCATTTCTCCTAATTTAAACTTTCAAAAAAATATATGGCTTTAAAGAGATAGTGATTAATTACATGATTCTGGAAACAAACATCTTAATGCTAATGTTAAACCGGTTCCGAAGCATCGATTCCAAACTGGCTCTTATTAGTTACGTTAGTTTATATTATCAATCATATAATTTAAATTTGAATTTACTTTGGATACTTTTCCATTCAAATTAGACGAATCAAAATCTGCAGGAAAATAATAAATACAAGTGACACTGAAATTAATGAGTTGACAGCAAATAATATTTATTTTGGAAAAAAAAAAAAAGAATTTACAAGAGCAACATCCTTCTGGGATTTGTTAATTTTGCATCCCATCTTGAAACTATATATTTTATTATAAAAAAAGAATAAAAATAAAAATTAAAGTATATTAAACAATATTATCTTTTGGAATTTATGAAAAGTCGCCCATGGGGTGATATAAGAAGGCGAAGCCGCTTCTCTTCATATAGTATTCTTGCAAACCTACAAAATAATTATTTCTCATTACCACAAAAGCTAATTTACACCACAAAAGCTAGAAAATATATATATATATTGTACCTTTTGAGAGCCTCTTCGTTAGTTCCTTGGTCAGTTGATTCGAACCTGCCAGTTTCTAAATTAACCCTAGAAACAGGTTTTTTGAGTAGCCATTCGCTAACCTTCACAAGATTTTCCAGATTCGTTTTGTGACTTTATCGATAGAAGATTCTTTTGCTTTTAATGTGTCATCCTGCATATATATATATATGTCCCATTTACAAGAATACATAAATGATATTCTGATATCTGCATGTCGAGTGATATGATCAGGGTATTGTTCCGATAACCTACCTGAATTCGAAGGTAACGCTGTTCTGAGCGCAAGGCTTGGAAAGAGCAGAAAGGTGATAATCAACCATATATGCACTAGCTTGAGTGAAAACGTCAACCAATGGAGTAGAACCCCCGCTGATTAGCCAACCAAGAACACCCCCCATTTAGCTGCTTTAATTGCATTGTTTTTCTTCGCAGCTTTTGTTGATCCTGTTCCTAAGGATATAACCAGAAACCACCCATAATCCGTTGGTTTTATAGGAAAGAAGTCAGAATTTCCATTGATGATCTCCTTCATCACTTCACCAATAGCAACTAAAGCCTGAAACGATATATAAAAAAAATTTTACTTGTCAAATAAATCTTTCGGCGACATGAACCAACATATAAAATTGATAAGAAATCATGAAAACATTACCCACAAGATTATTTGCAACAACACCACCATCGATAAGATTGGATTCTCAAACTTTTCCTGTTGGCATATCTTTGGTTTCAAAGTAATGGGCTGGAAGATAAGTTGGTGCTGCCGATGTTGAAATGCATATATCAGAGAGTGAAGCATCTAAGGTAGTGTTTGTGGTTTTTTTTGTTTATTTATTTATTTGCTTTTTTTTTTTTTCATTTAAACAACACTTTTTGGTTTTTTAGGTTATTTTGGCAGTTGATTTTAGATTTTTTTTGCTTCATCTTTATTTTTTATAAGGTTATATTGTTTTGATTGTTTTTCTAGTTGTTTTTTAAGGGTTTTTTTTTTTCTTTCAAAACAATCAGAAAATCAGTAAAAAAAAATTCAAAAAAATGAAAATGAACCAAAAAAATTGAAAGAAAACCAAAAACAACCACAAAGACAACCATTTTTGACTGTGTTCTAATTGTTTTTGTGGTTTTTTTTTTTTTGTTCCTGATCATTTTTCTTATTGTTGTTGGTTGTGTTTCTAGTTTTTTTCAAAATAATCATGAAAACAACCAAAAAACCACTAAAAAATAAGTTTAAAAAATTGAAAATGAACTAATAAAAAAGCAAAAAAAATTGAAAAGGATAATAAAAAAAACAACATAAACAACAACAAAAATAACAATAAAAAGAAGCTAAAAAAACTAAAAATAAAGTAAAAAAAAAAAAAACACAACAAAAACTAGCTTAAAAACTGAAATAAGCCAAAAAAATTTTCAAAATTGTTCAAACCAAATTTAGAAATAGCCCATGTCTTTAAATGAAAAATAAAAAGAAAAAGAAAAAGAAAAGACAGGAGATCAAAAGAAGAAAAAGGAGATGGGTGAAAAGAACATGTGTCTTTTAACAGTACTGTATTTTTGAAAAAAAATTATAAAAAAAAAAGTCAACATTATTTTGGAAAATATTTTTTGAGAAAATATCATTCCATACCCCATTTGATCAAGTCAATATCATTAGTGACTTTTCACAATTATTTTTTTCAAAAATGGCCACCCATGTTTTCATATATAGATTCTAGTGTTCCTTTTATTTTTCATTTATAGCCTTTGTTCCCACTTGCCAGCTCTATCCCCGCTAATTCCAGCTGTGCTTGCATATAAAGCTGCTAGCCATACATACATACTTCCCTCTTTCTTTATCTCTGCCTCTGCCATTTTCTTTTGCATATATATGCTTCTCTTGACCTAAACGCATATTTACACTTCTCTTGACCTAAACAAAATCAGTAAAAAGAGCGCACGCCCGCATACACACACAAAACCTTAATAAAAAAGCCATCAACATTAATGAGGTTAAAAAATTTTAATTAATTTAAATATATTTTTTCGAATAAATTTTATTTAAAATTAGTAATTCTATTATTAATAATGAAAAGATAATTAAGAAATCAACAACTTCAAAATTTTATTTATTTTTATAATTTTGTTTGTTTCAATTATTTTTATTGTTTCCGTTTATTAATTTTTGTTAAAAATAAAAAATAAAAACAAAAAAATTATTAAATATATTTTAAAAATTATTACTATTTATTTTTAATACTAATAAAAATAAAAATTTTATTTATAGTCTTAATTTTATTATTAATAATGAAAAAATAACCTAAGAAGCAATAAAATCAACAACTGTATAAATTTTGTTTATTTTTGTTGTTTTAGTTATTTTTTTGTTAGAAACAAAAAAATTATGAAATATAAAAAAAAAATAATTATTTATAAGTAATAGTAATAAAAGTAAAAATTATATATATGGTAGATAGAGGGAATGAAGTAACAAATCCTTAAAACCACACAGTGTGAAATTTTTATTTATTTCCTTTAATACAATGCACTTACATGAAGTAATTATGGTCACACCAACACAGTAAATAAATTGTCAGCTTACTTCTCATGTAACAAGCAAAATATCCAAAGATCACTACAGCTTCGAAATACTCAGTTGAAACTACTGAGCTCAAGGTGGGTAAATTATAGAGAAAGCCAGAGGTGTAAAAAAGATAGAAACAATCAATCATAGAATAAAGAAAAAGCCAACAAATGATGCAAATTATCCACTCAGGTTGTTCAAAATAAGATACGAAGCAAACAATGCTCCAACGGAAGCTGAGAAACTCATGAATATCGAAGAAACTGCACTTGGGTGCTTCCCAGCTGGAGATGGAGTTGGTTGAATCTCTTTTACCTCCCAACCCTCCGTCTCTTCTCTCACCGACGCTTAGTCTTCGCCTTCCACTTTACCGCCACTACCTTTACAATGCCCGAGCACGACGACAAAACTCCACTCCACCACGCGTGACGGAACACATGGAATTCTCATTTACTATTTCTGCACTGTCAATCCTAAATTAATTACCAGCACTATCTAATCTAATCTAATCACTATTACACAGATTATAAGAGACAAAGGATCAGAACATACACGGAAGTACAACTCTAGAGGTGGCAAAATGGGTAGGTAGGGTGGGTATGGGTATCAGTATTCATTGGTAAAATTCTTAATTACCTATTTACCAACTTACAACCTATGGATATTCAAAATCACATAACTCACATAAAATTTACCTACCCATTTACTCATTTAAACCTCTTTATTTATATATAAATTTTAAGCAATTTACAAAAAAGAGCACTTTTTAAAATTTTTGTTTACACCCTCTTTTTTCATTTTATTCCATTTGCTTTGTTTTTTTTTTTTTCTTTTTAAGTGTAATTTCAAATTTCTTTTCCTTTTTTTTATTTTTTCCTTTTTTTTCCTTTTTATTTTCTCTTTATTTGTTTTATTCTCTCTTTTTTTTCTTTTTCTCTTTTTTAAAAATTTTAGTTTCTCCTTTTTCCCTCATCCTATTTTTTCCCTTTCCCTCTTTTTCTTAATTAATTAATGAAGCAATAATCAATATCATTGGCTTATATCTACATTATTTTTTGGAAATTACACTAAATGTTGCATTGCATAAATTTTTAGACATTTTATGATATTTATTTTTTTTAACTTAACTAGCTTGCCAATTTTTATTTTATTAAAGCAAAAAATTAAAAGAAACTTTATTCTAGGAGTAATTATATATGTTTCTATGATACTGAATTTCTTATATAAAAATTCCCCATTAGTTGAAAATGATTAGATTTTAGTCAATTGCATTTCATTTCATGAGATTTAATTTTACACATAAGATTTTTTTTTTTAACTTTTGTGATTGATAAGAAATATAACTGTCATGATTGAAACACATAAACATTATTCAGAATGGCCCTATGGCAACCAGAGCTTTTATCTTCATGATCAAAGTTTTCCATATTCAGAATTTTCAAGTTTGATCACCAATAGAAACTGATTGCTTCCCCCAAATCTATGGAAAAACAAATTATTTCATATCAAAAGCATGATATGTCACCAATTATGATGTTTTACCAACATAATTCTGAGGTGTGAAAACAATTTAGATTAAGAACTTGAAACCTGTAATGATAATAATATAAGGAAGTCAACATATTAATGTAAAGTTGTCGAAAAGAAGACCACCATGGCACATGCACGTCTATTGTCCAACAGTGAAATTTTTTATGCCAACCAATAATCGAATGTTGTTGTTGTTGTTGCTGCTGCTACTGCTAGTGTTGTCGTGGTGCTGGTGTTGTTGGTGCTATTGTTGTTGATGGTGTTGTTGTTCTTATTGTTCTTGTTGTTGTTATTGTTGTTGTTCTTGTTGTTATTGTTATTGTGTTCTTGTTATTGTTATTGTTGTTCTTATTCTTGTTATTCTTATTGTTGTTGTTGTTCTTGTGTTAGTGGGTGGTGGTAGTGGTGGTGGTGTTATTGGTGTTGTTATTGTTGGTGGTGGTATTGTTATTGATGGTGGTGGTGGTGGTGGTGGTGTTGGTGTTGTTGTTGGTGCTGGTGGTAGTGCGTGGTGGTGGTGTGTGGTGTTGTTATTGGTAGTGGTGGTGGTGGTGGTGGGTGGTGGTGATAGTGTTGTTCTTATTCTTGGTATTATTATTAGTGTTGTTGTTGGTGTTGTTGTTGTTGGGTGTTGTTATTGGTGGTGGTGGTGTTGGTGTTATTGGTGTTGTTGTTGTTATGAGTGGTGTTGTTGTTGTTGTTGTTATTGTTGGTGTTGTTGGTGGTGGTGGTAATGGTGGTAGTGGTGGTATTGTTGGTGTTGTTGTTCTTGTTCTTGTTCTTGTTCTTGTTCTTGTTCTTATTCTTGTTCTTGTTATTGTTGTTCCTGTTCTTGTTGTTGTTGTTATTCTTGTTCTTGTTCTTGTTCTTATTGTTATTGTTGTTGTTTTGTTACTGTTGTTGTTATTGTTGCTATTGGTGGTGGTGGTGGTGGTGGTGTTGGTGGTGGTGGTGGTGGTGTTGTTGGTGGTGGTGGTGTTATTATTGTTGTTCTTATTTTTGTTCTTATTGTTGTTCTTGTTGTTGTTATTCTTATTGTTGTTCTTGTTCTTGTTCTTGTTCTTATTGTTGTTGGTGGTGGTGTTAGTGTTGTTGGTGGTGGTAGTGGTGGTGTTGTTATTGATGTTGTTGTTGTTATTGTTATTGGTGTTGTTCTTGTTCTTATTCTTGTTCTTATTCTTATTCTTATTCTTATTATTGTTCTTATTCTTATTCTTATTCTTATTATTATTGTTCTTATTCATGTTCTTGTTGGTGGTGGTGGTGGTGTTGTTGGTGATGGTGGCGGTGGGGTGGTAGTGGTGTTGTTCTTGTTGTTCTTGTTCTTGTTGTTCTTATTATTGTTGGTGGTGGTGTTGGTGTTGGTGTTAGTATTGGTATTGGTGTTGGTGTTAGTGTTAGTGTTGTTGTTCTTATTGTTATTGTTGTTATTGTTCTTGTTGTTCTTCTTATTTTTCTTGTTATTGTTGTTATTATTGGTGGTGGTGGTGTTGTTGTTCTTGTTCTTGTTCTTGTTCTTGTTATTGGTGGTGGTGGTGGTGGTGGGTAGCGGTGGTGGTGGTGGTGGTGTTGCTGTTGTTGCTGTTGTTCTTATGTTGTTGTTGTTATTATTATTTTTATTATTATTATTGTTATTATTGTTGTTATTGTTATTATTATTCTTGTTGTTCTTGTTATTCTTCTTTTTGTTATTGTTCTTATTTTTGTTGTTGTTCTTATTCTTGTTATTGTTCTTGTTCTTGTTCTTATTATTGTTCTTGTTCTTGCTCTTGTTCTTATTCTTGTTCTTGTTCTTGTTCTTATTGTTATTGTTCTTGTTGTTGTTGTTGTTATTGTTCTTATTGTTGTTGTTGTTTTGTTGTTGTTCTTATTTTTATTATTGTTTTTTATTCTTGTTCTTATTCTTGTTCTTGTTCTTGTTCTTATTATTGTTGTTCTTGTTCTTGTTCTTATTGTTGTTATTCTTGTTGTTGTTGATGTTGTTGTTGGTGGTGGTGGTGGTGGTGGTATTGTTCTTGTTCTTGTTATTACTATTCTTGTTCTTATTCTTGTTCTTGTTCTTATTATTGGTGTTGGTGTTGGTATTGGTGTTGGTGTTGTTGTTGTTATTGTTGTTGTTGTTGTTATTGTTGTTATTATTGTTGTTGTTGTTGTTAGTGTTGGTGTTAGTGTTGTTGTTAATATTGCTGGTGTTGTTGTTGGTGGTGGTGGTGGTGGTATTTTTATTGGTGGTGGTGGTGGTGGTATTGTTATTGTTATTGGTGGTGGTGGTGGTGGTGATGGTGGTGGTGTTGTTAGTATTGGTGTTGGTGTTAGTGTTGTTGTTAGTGGCATTGTTATTGTTGGTAGTGGTGTTGTTATTAGTGGTGGTGTTGTTATTAGTGGTGGTGGTGTTGTTGTTGTTATTGTTGTTGGTGGTGTTGGTGTTGTTGGTGATGGTGGTGGTGGTGTTGGTGTTGGTGTTGTTGTTGTTGGTAATGGTGGTGTTGCTGTTATTGCTGTTGTTGATGTTATTGCTGCTGCTGTTGTTGTTGTTATTGTTGTTGCTGCTATTATTGTTGTTGTTGCTACTGCTACTGTTGTTGTTATTGTTGTTGCTACCGTTGCTACTGTTGTTGTTGCTATTGTTGCTATTGCTATTGTTGTTGTTGTTGTTGGTGGTGGTGGTGGTGGTGGTGGTGTTGTTGTTGTTGCTGCTACTGCTGTTGCTATTGCTGTTGTTATTGTTGTTGTTGTTGTTGTTGTTGCTGATATTATTATTATTATTATTATTATTATTATTATTATTATTATTATTATGTTTTAATTTTTAAAAAATATAGAAAGTATATTTCTATAAACTTAATTTTTTTAAAAAAAATAAAAACTTCATAAATATTTTTTTGAAATTAATTTCATAAATAAAAAAGTGAAAATAAAAATAGGAAAAAAAAGGGAAGAAAGAGAAAAAAATAAGAAAAAAAAGGATAAAATAAAAATAACAAATGAAATGGAAAAAAAAAGAAGGAAAAGATTAAAAAATAATGAGAAAATAAAAATACTATACACATCCAATTTGGTTCAACCCACGATAGGGGATGAATTAGAGATATTTAGTTTGATCAGCCCATTATCAAGCCCGATGATGAGAATGTGAAACTTGGACACAAGTACAAAACCTGAATCTTTGATTGGAAATGGACTCGAAAGCTTAAAAGTTAGCCCAAATTATCCAAAGAAGCATAGGCCCATTTAGCCCAACGTAGAACCAAGCCAAAGAGGCGTCGCTTCTATGCCATGAGGTGATTGCCTCTCTGATAGCCATCACAGAGGTGATCACCTCATAGTAGTGGTGTCGCCTCTATAACAAGCCACTTACAGCTGCAGCCATGGTGGCCAAATGGTGTAGGCCCCACACCTCCCAAACCTAATTTTGCATGAGGAAGAGATTTTTGGGGGGAAGAAAAAGGCTATAAAGGCTCATCATGATCTAAAGAACCTAGGGGCATAGGCAGGGTAGTAAATAAAAAGAAGAAAAAAAAGAGAGAAGAGGGAGATCCATGGTGAAAATTGACCATTGTAAAGAGAGAAGCTTTGGAAAAAGACTAGAGGGGCATTTTATAAGAGAGAAGAGGGAGAATCCAAGCTCACCAAGTCCATTTTCCTTGAAGAGATGAAGGAAAGAAACTTATTTCCAAATAAATCTCACACCCTAGTAAAGATCATAATCCAAGAAGTATCTCTGAGGATCAATTGTTTTGATAAAAATTCACATTCAATTAAAATATCTTCATCTTCTTGTTATCTTGATACTTACTTTGCATGTGATTTAGTTTATTGGTTTATCTTGAGTATATTCTAGGTTTATTGTATTCATTACACCATTTGATAGGTTTGATCTATTAAGTTTGCATGTAGTTGCAATATGGATACTTTATGGATATTTGTGTATATATATGCTTGCTTAGAATAAAAGTTTAATCATTTTGAATGTTGAGAGAGTCTACCGATTAGTCAATGAGGCGATCACCCCATCATAGAGGCGATCGCCACGTTGACAAGCCTCTAAGTAATTTGACCCTCCCTCCTTTATGAAATCTTTCATCAATGCTATTTGTAAATTATCATTATAGATAACATCGTGTTTTGCAAAGGGGAACTAACTATGTGTTTATTACAGGAAGTACTTGATGATTTTCATCATTGAGTAGCTACCTTAAATAGTTAACTCTTTAGAGTATTTTACTTGTGTACTTATTATTAGTTTACCTTTGGTATATATATGGTTTATTTTCTATATATTATCCTTTTATTTTATGCAAAAGCATTGTAATCTTTAATCTCTTTCCCCCTTTTGATTTGAATGAATGGTTGTAAATATTGATTATTTCATTTTGCTTATGATAAACGATGAGACTAAGTGCATGAAAAATGATTAATGTGCAAATTCATATTTAATTCTAAAATTCGACAATTCTTTGAAGGCAATAATAGTCCGTGTGTAATAAGGAAATAATTGAATAATTAAATGTAATAAAATGCAAAATACAAATAAAGGCCAACTGTAAGGTTGGGTGAGCATTCAAACGCTCATACCCAGTTTCCAAACCCGTTCTTTGATGACGACTTTTGGAAACCTCCATAAAATTCAGTTGCTGTATAAGTGTGTTCCGATTTTCATCCGGATGGTGACTCCATCTCTGATTAGGCCCAAGACCTATTTTGTATTTTCAAGTGGGACTCAAGACTATATAATACCATGGTTGCCAAACACTTGAGTGCACGCTAAATCTCGCCGCCTACAAATACAAAGAGGAAAAAAAGAAGAAAATAAAAATTAAATAAAGAGGGAAAAACATAAAGGGATAAAAAGGGAAAAAAAAAGAGGAAAAGAAAAAAGAAGATGGAGGAAAAACTAAGTAGAAAATAAAAATAAAAAAATTAAGAAGAAAAATAAAAAAAATTTAAAAAATTATTTAAAAAGAAAAAAAATTAAAATATATAAGTACTGGTACTCAAATCCATGTAACTCATTTAAAAGATTGTTAAAATTTATAGTCCTTTTATAACTCATTTAACTTCTATATATTACTTATTAATAATTCATACCCATTAAATATGAATAGGTTAGAATGGGTAAATGGGTATGGGTAGTTTTGGCCACCTATGCAAGGAACCTCATTGCAATATTTGAAGAGTGTCGATTTTCAAAAGAAATTTTTTGACATAATACGAGCCAAACAAGCAAAGGATAGGAAAATGAAGTGAGACCAGTCAAATTGATATGGTTTATTATGAAAGAAAAGAAGTAATTTGGTCTTCTAGGAGAGCAAAAAAACAAGGCCAAAAATAAAGAACAGGAGAACCATTCCAGAGTGCTCAAAATCATTCATGTGAGAAGGATTCAAGACTCCGTTTACGAAAATTTTGAGGTGGTTACTAGAGTACAAGAGCTCCTCCATACACAAGCCAACAATCTTAGGTAAACCTAGTTTGTTATGTTTATTATGTAATATTATGAATTTTTCATTGTAAATTTGACATATAATACAATTAGTTAGCATTTATTATATTTTTAATTTTAAAAGTTAAATATCTACTCATGATTACAGTTTTTAACACATTTATAATTTTTTTTTAAGAATTATGAATTATTTTTTAAAATATCAAATGTTGTGAACTTTTTTCATATAAAATTATAGGTTATTTTTTAAAATAATAAATAATGATTTAATTTATTAATTTTAAAATTAAATTATTTATTTTTGATACATTTTGATAAATATTACTTCTAACATATTAATTATTAAATATATCTAATTAAACTATTTTTAGTTATAAATTTTTTTAATAATTTGTAATTATTAAAAATATTACTCATTTATAATATATATATATATATATATATATATATATATATATATATATATATATATATATATATATATATATATACACACACACTAAGGATTAAGGAAAAAAAAAAAAGCATTAACTCCCTCTCGAACCAATTAATATGTCATGGAATCATTTGAACACACATAGTATATATATATATACACACACACACAGAGTTTACCAAGTTCAATAGTACTGAACCTACTATCGTTGAGTTATTCATAAATGTTACTGCTACAATTAAAATCATTTAAACAGTTAATGCTCCCCTTTTTTTTGGTTCCTTAATTCTTGGTATATTTTTTTAATAAATGAGTAATATTTTTAATATTTAAAAATTATTAAAAAATTTATAACTAAAAATAATTTAATTAGATATATTTAATACTTAGTATGTCAGAAATAACATCTATCAAAATGTATCAAAAATAAATAATTTAATTTAATTTTAAAATTAATAAATTAAATCACTTTCTATTATTTTAAAAAAATAACCTATAATTTTATATGAAAAAAGTTCACAACATTTAACATTTTAAAAAATTACTCATAATTCTTTAAAAAAATTAATAAATATGTTAAAAGTATTTATGATTAAAGTTAAAACATAATAAATACTAATTAATTACGTTACATATTAATTTTATAGTGAAAAATTCATAATTTTACATGACAAATAAGATTTATTTAAGAATTTCTCTCAATGAAAAGCATTGATGACGATCAGACAAAGCTCCAGCATAATAGATAAAGAGAGAGCGCAAGAGAGAGGACACATAAAGGAGAAGAAACATGGTATTTTTTTGGTTATTTTTTAAAAGTATTTATTTAAAAAATTAGTTTTGAAAAAATAAAAAGTTAAAATTATTTTTGATATATTTTTTTGGTGTTTAGATTATCTTTGAAAACTTCTCAATATTTTCTTTTAGTTATTTTTGAAAAAGTCCCGAACAATAATGCAAGCAGTCGGCCCAATTTAAGCTCACATTGCAATGAATAAATCAATCCGAGACTATAGACGAGAATGAAGTTTGGGCTTATGGGTCACAGAACTGGATTGAATTTAAAGTCTGATGATTTGTAATCTAAAAGTTTATCAAGAGCCCACACTTTTTTTTTTTTTTTTTTTTTGAACTGAAAATCCCAACACTTCGACACATTACATTAGGAAATTTTAAAGCCTAACTCATTTATGGGAAATTCTGAAATCACTTTGATTTTTATTTATTAATTTTTTGAATATAAAATTAAAATTTACAAAAAAAATTACTTTATGATATTATTTATTTATAATTTTTACCAACCTAAATAATATAACGTCACAAATAGTTTTCTGAAAATATTAATGCATGCTGTTAAAGTAAGATGAATCAATGGTTGTAAACATGAAGCAATTTTGAAGAATAGTTGTTAGTTGATGTGAACTCACATTAGCATTTTACCAGAATGCCTTAATCTATACATTGAACCTAATGATGAGGATTTGTACTAGATTAAGAATAAAAAAAAATTACATAATTTTTAAAGATCTATTAAGAGAATTTTTTTTTATCTATTTTACATATATTACACTCAACAGTTAGAATTATTTTACATATGCATATATCACATTTTTTAATAGTAAATATTAAATATTTAAATATATATTTTAAATTTAACTATTGAATGTAATGCGTATCAAGTATAAGAATCTTCCATTAATCAAATCTCAAAATAATTAGAGGATAAAGTGATTGTCTAAATATGCAACTTGGAGCCTATTCACTGTATGAAGAAGTGAGAATGGAAGTGCGTCCAATATCATATTGTACCTATCGGATTCAATTTTTCAATATCAATAATTAATTCAATACCTAATTCATCAAGTTGGCATATAAAAAGATTGATTTAGTCACGATAAGGAAGAAATTTTGTTGGTACAGAATCCAACACGAGTATAAGTTGACTGGTAGAAACCAGAAATTACATTATAGTTCCGTACAATTCAATCATATTTTTGACGACTAAACGTCATCTTTTCTTGTATATCAGTCTGAAATTTTGCTTAAATAAACCATCTCTGACTCTGAAAAAGAAAATCTAAAAAACATTATATATTACGGAACCAATTATGTATAATATTAAAATTAATATTTTTTATCTGAAAAAATAAAAAATATAAATCAAACTCGTATTTTTTTAATATTTTAAAATGAATTTTTCACCAATGTAGATCATTTCGATAATGTTAATAATTTTTTAAAAATATACACAAAAAGAAGGAACCAATAGGACAGCTCTCTCCATATATACCTATTTTGGTATTTTTTTTAATTAACATCTGTATGCATGATAAGCTATGCACGCACATGCATATTTATAATGTTTTGTTCTTGCTCAATTTTCATTACTGAATGTACATGCTATGTCTGTGCTACAAGTTTTCTCTTTTACGTACAGATTTTTCAAATTGGTTGGAGTTCATCAATACATCAAGCTTAAGGGGGTGGAGTCCACCGAGTCTGGCAGTTGAGTGAGTTCCATGGGATTTTTAGGTGACCAATAAATAAATTCGTCCTACGTTACGTCATCAAGTAGCTAGGTTAGCATGTGACCTCCAAGTTGGTTCTCCTTATCAAAGCTTTTGCACGCATAAAGCAATGCTATGAAAATTAAATATCCAAATATAATTTATTTATTTATTGTGGAGGCCTTTAATGTCAATTTTGATTCGCATCAGGCGGCGGCATTTTAAATAAATAATAAAAAATAATTTTAAAACTAAGTTGTTCAAATATCAGGAATTTATTTTAAGTTAAATTCTCTTTATATATATATTAAGATTTTGAGCTCGTAAAAGAAAAAACTAAAATAAAAATTAAAAAATTGGTTATTTTTTTATTTTTTAATGGGAATTTATATATTTAAATTTTGATAAATTTAATAATAGGGATAATTTTCTCCTTTAAATTGATAACTGTAGAAATTGAATTTTGCATCTTATAATGTTATTTGTAAAAAGTTATTATTTAAATAATCTCTATAAATTGGTTAAATTTTAATTAATTTAATTCAATTTTATAATAGAATTTTAGAATCATAAAGAAATAGTGAAAATTTTTTTAACTGCAAAAAAAAATGTAGAACTAAAATAAGTGGGATTCTGCTTTTACTTTTAGCTTTCTTTTTTTAAGTAAAACAAGAGATAGGCAGCTCTTGAGATTCCTAATTTAAAGCTTGATAAATTGGCATAGATAAATTGTTATAAAATTATAAGTCTCTGTTAAGATGGCGAAGAAGTTAGACGGCAGTTGGAAAGTTAGATTACGTGTGAAAGTAATCATTTGACCTCTTTTTTTTAAAAAAAAAAAGAAAAGAAAAGAAAAAGAAAGTAATAATTTTACCATTTCAATATTTACTATTCGTTAAGCAATAAGCAATGGGTAATGGAGTCACAATTCTATCAATTATATGTATATAAATATAGGTTGGATCACTACTAGAACCAGCTGCAAAATTATGATATACTCTAAATTTCTAAGTATATATATATGATTTTTTTTTATCTCAACTATTGAAAATTAAAATTTATTAAATTTTAAATAATTTTATTTGATATGAATAGAATCACAAGAATAGTAAATATTGTTATATAACTAATTCAACATTAGTACATACATTAAAACTTGAAATTAAAATTTTATTTAAGTATATATAATTTTTTTACCAATTAATCCAACAATTATTGATATGTATATTAATTGTTTAATGAAGAGAAGTTTAGAGGCTGTTTATTTGTTAAAAACTAAAAATATTGCTAAATTTTTTTGATTGAATCAAATATTTATTGTTCTAGATTGAAAGAGTTTTACTTCTTTTATTAGTTTTCTGAATTAAATTCTAAATTAATTGAAATTTTTGCAACTGCTAATGTGGAGAACAAGCAATAAATAAATGTCCATTGAGGTGACAATGGACAAGAGCATGAACAATGATATATATTACAAATTATAACTGGTAAATGTTATAAATAACTACTTTAATTCTTAGATAATAATCTATTTAACTCCTGTAAAAAAAAAAAATTTACTTTTTTTTATGTACCAGGGATCCATCTACTTTTTGAGGAAGATCACATTTGGTTTTCCCCATAACATTTTCCCAAGAACATATATGGTAACCAACAGCGCACGTGGGTATCCATCGGTGGGGCCACCTGTGATTGCCGCACAACAGACATAATTCCGATCGTCAAAAACTGCTAAAAGTTGGACCGGTTCAAATTTTGAATAGTTAAATATTGACTGCTGAAGATTCAAAGACTTGTAGTAATCCATAATCAAGTTGCAGGATTCTGTCTATAAATATGACTTCATGGTCTCTTAAACATTTCAAGCTTTTTCATACTTACATCTCAGTACTGTCTCTCATCAGCCGCTCAAATCTCAAAGCTGTGAAATATACTCGATATCTCCCATCTCTTCTATTTAATCAGTAAGGACCCATTTTATCTGTTCCGTCTGTAGTTATAACTAATTAAAATTATTAATATGGATACCCCAAGATCACCCTTACCCACTCCAAGATCACCCCTGCAGCCTCCAACTTATGGAGACTTAGTCACCATTCTTAGCATCGATGGTGGTGGAATTAGAGGGCTTATACCAGGAACAATCCTTGCTTTTTTAGAGTCTGAGCTTCAGGTACAAATTCTTTTTGGATGCCCAATGAACACAAATAATCGTCAACTTTGCTTTTTTCTTTTTTCTACTTGAAAATTTGTGTAGTAATTTTCGTATTATGTGTGCAGAAATTGGACGGCGACGAAGCAAGACTGGCAGATTATTTTGATGTGATTGCTGGAACTAGCACTGGGGGCCTCGTGACTGCTATGCTAACCGCACCAAATGAGCAAAATCGCCCTTTATTTGCTGCCAAAGACATCAACAGCTTCTATCTTGAGCACTGCCCTAAAATCTTCCCTCAGGACACGTAATAATTAGTAATCCGGAAATTCTTGCCTACCGTTAATATTTACCTTATTAGTTTTCAGTTGCTAATTAAAGTTGAAAACTTGATCTGAAACAGGTCTCCGTTTGCTCCTGCCACTAATCTGGTCAGGTCTTTGAGAGGACCCAAGTATGATGGTGAATATTTACACGAAATTGTCAAGGAAAAACTAGGAGATAAACGGCTGGACCAGACATTGACACATGTTGTCATTCCAACATTTGATATTAGGTGCCTCCAGCCCACCGTCTTCTCTACCTATGAGGTTCGTAGAGACAAATAAAATATAATATGCATCTCCAGGCAGCTACAATTCTTTTTTTGTTGTTTTTTTTTAATCCCCATCTGAGATTTGACATGGCTTTGTGCCTTCATGTATACCCTGCAGGTGAAGAAGAACCCATGCTTGAATGCCCTTTTATCGGACATATGCATAGCAACTTCAGCTGCCCCAACTTATCTTCCAGCCCATAATTTCCAAACTGAAGACTCCACAGGAAAAGTTAAGAAATTTGATCTTATTGATGGTGGCGTGGCTGCTAATAATCCGGTACTATATCAAGTCACTAATCCTTAGTATCATTGATTTTTTACATATATATAGCAAAGATACAGGATTCTTACTATTCTTACAATTTTCAGGCTTTGGTGGCTATGAATGCTGTGATGAAAGAAATTAACCGCGATAATCGTGACTTCTTCCCCATAAAGCCAACAGACTACAGCCGATTTCTGGTCCTGTCCTTGGGGACTGGTACAGCAAAATATGAAGAAAAATTTCATGCTGTTGAAGCGGCTAAATGGGGATTGTTGGGATGGTTAACAAGTGAAAACTCCACTCCGTTGGTGGATGTGTTCATGCAAGCTAGTAGCGACATGGTTGATTATCACATCTCCACAGTTTTTCAGGCTCTTCACTCCGAAGAAAATTACATTCGAATTCAAGATGACACACTAACTGGAAGCCTTTCGTCCGTGGATATTGCTACGGAAGAGAACTTGAATAATCTGGTGAAAGTAGGTGAAGAATTACTTAAGAAACGAGTAGGAAGGGTTAATTTGGATGATGGTGCCTTTGAGCCTGCTTATAAAGCTACAAATGAGGACGCTCTTATCAAGTAAGTTTACATAAATTAATAGAATTATTAATTTCGATGAATATGTTTACATTTTCACTCTTTTTTTCTCCATATTTTTGGGTTTTAATTTTTTTTACTGTTTATAGGCTGGCTAAAATACTGTCGAGGGAGAAGCAGCTTCGTGAAGCAAGGTCACCACACGGAAAAGCTGTTGTGCACTGAGAAAAGCTAATGGTGGAATTTGATTCGAATAAAGTTCTAACTTGGCCTATAACTTGTAATACAATTAGACGCAGAAGTTTCTTCTTTGGAAATAAAGTTTCTTGTAATATGTTTTGTTGGTCAGTAAAACTCTTTTTTTTTTTTCTTTGTTAGTGCCATCACACGTTTTATTGATAAAATTCAATATTATTGTTCCAGTTGAACAACCATTTATCATTTTTTTGAAAAGTTATTTGGAGACATTTTTTTTTATTTTTTTCAGATATTGTTGCTAAAAATATCATTAAAGAAATTAAAAAACATTTCCTCATTTGTTTTACCATACATAACATTCGAATTTAAAAACTAAAAAAAAATTAAACTTTTACTATTTAAATCAATATATGTTGAATATTCTGATTTCCTTATCCTTTGTTATGCACAAGATGCTGATCACACTGAGAATGACATTATTCAGAGTTTTATGGACAGGAGGATGAATGAAGCAACCTGCAGAGATGGATAATTTTCTAAACGACAAGCATAGGCACTTCAGAAGGGTAATTATCCATATAATATCTCCAACCTTGATGCAGGCAGCATAGAGCAATAAACCCTCTAATTCATGCAAAATTTTGATAAATTATGATAGTGATAATTCTGTAATTTTGAGCAAATTTTAAGTATCGGATTTGGAAGATTCAGAAGTTTATTTCATGTAGAAATAAGTCAACGGTTCAAAGTCATCAATTTCACTTGTAAGATCCGTCGTTTTTCAATCAAATTCTATCATTTAAGCCTTAAATAGACAATTTTGTAATTTCTTATTTTATTTAAAGTTGTTTTGAGAATTTACTATTTAAATTTTTTTTATTATTGTTGAACGAAATTTTTATGATAATTCGAATTCTTCTATTATTTTTTTAAAAATTTTGATGTTTATAATTTAAATTTCTATAAAAAATTAATTATTAATAGCAGTGCCTAATTTAACAATATTCAATTATTAGTATTAATGCCTTTACTGCGTCAAACCTCTAACCCTTCTTCCTTTCATGTAGCTAGCTAACGGTCTAATGGAACTAGCAAGCCACTAAGGAGAAGAAACTCCAGAAGAAAATTAGGTGGTTGATGGAACTTGGAAGGGAATAATAAAGATGCCTGACCCACCCACACTATTCCAAGACATACCAATTAATACAAGAAAAATGACTTATGTTATTAGTATTCTATATGAATAATATGTTAATGAAAACAAAAAAAAAAATTTTGCATTATTTCTCCATATATAAAGCTAAATATATAATTTTAATTCAAAAAATTTTATTTGACATATATTACTGTCTTTAATATAATCATGTGGTCCCCTTTCATATCTAAGTCCACTAATATTTTATTTGGTATGCCTCCAAAATAAAATTGGAAATTAAAATGATGATGAAAGTGAACGGTGGACTAACAATAGGATAGGATAAAGAGTAATTTGAATTACAAAATGTTCTTCGTAAATTTGGTAGGATAAAATTCTTGCGATAAGTGATACAATTGTCATCCATTAGATTTTTCCCAAGTGGGTTTTCTCCTCACACTTGAATAAAATATAAAAGTATTACGTATAAAATAAAGTGGACGGATTGTAAGTTTTCCAAAGCTAAAAATGTTTAAGCTGTACTTACAAATATCATAGAAGAAATACAAAGTTTTGTTGCTTGCTACCTAAAATTTCATTACGTTCAAATAATTTAAATTTTAATTATTTCAATTCGATTTAGGTTGATGTATTATAAAAGTTGTAAAAAAATTTCAATAATTGATTTAATCTAATTGTATATATCATGACTCGATTTTGAAATGTCATATATGTTAAGAAAGTAAATATTTTTATTGTATATATTAGGAAGTAAATATTTATATACAATTAGAAATAAAGTTTCATTCTATTTAGGATGTTATTCTATTTCTAATTAGATTGTGATTAGAATTCCTGTATGTATATATAAGGGGTGTAACCTTTCTTTGAATATCAATGGAAAAATATTTCTTTTGAAATTTTCTTTCTTTTCCTCTGAATTTTATTTTTCATGGTATTAGAGCATACCTATTGAAATCGAAGTTTTTTATTGAATTTTTGCAAATAATATTTTCTTCTTCCTTTGAATCTTCAAAATCATGACCACCGAAAACATATCCATAGTATCCCATGGAACACCCAACTTTATTCAAACCCTTTAAGATAATTCTCCATTTCCCACAGGAATTATTCTTGATGATACAAACTATACTCTATGGTCACAGATCATGGAGATGCGAATTAGAGCCAGAAATAAATCTGGCTTTTTGAATGGCACTACACCAAAGCCACCAACAGGAGATAAAGTATTGAAGACTTGGCTCCTTGATAATAATCAAGTCAAAAGTTGGTTGATTGACTCGATGAGTTTGACATTGATGTAGAGATTCATCCGTCTTCTAACAGCAAAGGAGATATAGGATGCTGTCTCAAAAACCTTCTATGATGGGTCTGATGAAACCCAGTTATTTAAATTAAATCGGAAATCATTCACAACACGTCAGAATGGTAAGCCATTACCTGCATACTATAATGAATTGATTGGAATATTTCAGGAAATTGATGCCCGGACGTGTGCATAAGGAGAGGATGTTAATGAAGTAGTATCACTCCATAAACATATTACTTGGCTTCAAACACATATTTTCCTAACCGAGCTTGATTCTGAATTTAATAATGCTCGGAGTGAAATACTCCGGAAGGATCCACCTTTTGATCTCGAGTCTAGTTATACATATGTCCGGAGGGATCATAACCAACGACATATAATGGAAGAGCCAAAGATACTGCTGGACCATTCTGTACTTGTAGCAGCTCAGACTCGACCTCAGTTCAAAGGAAAGATACCAAGTAAGCCCACCACATACACATGTACTCATTGTGGTGAAGTTGGACACTTCAAGGAATGGTGCTATGAAATTATGGAATTTTAACAAAAAACCTTGTAAGAAGCTATCACGACCCAAAACAGGGGCCATGACCGGCGCTAGAGAACGGGAATTCTTTCAAATCCGGAACCCGTAGTAAGCCTAAAAGAAAATAAAATAAAATATGCAATAATAATAACAACAGTATATAATGCAGCGGAAATTAAAATCATAAATATAATAATAACATATGCACCAACTGGATTTAAATCAAATCCTCATCATTACATATATATATATATAAAATCTTAATACAAATCCGGTTCAAATATAATACATCTCTTTAAGTATTTAATAACTACTGCAGTGTCTAGATAAAATAAACTCAAGACTCAGATAAGCAGTTTACACAAAGAAGCCAGGGCAAAAGAAATCCGGCGTATGGGCCTGCTACTGAGGTCTGAAGACGATGACTCTCCTGAAAAATAGTCAATGGAGGGGAGTTAGACCTCACTGAGTGAATTACTATAATATATATACATGCATACTAAATGACAATGCATACAATCAACAGTATATATCTAATATGTATATATACAGGCAAATACACACAGATGCAATAAAATCATTTTATATATATTTCGTTGAAAATCATCGCTTATGAAGGATCAAATAGAACCCTATGATATCGAAACCTCAAACAGTGTTAGACAACACTCTAGCCATACAGGCTCACTTGTTCCAAATATATCCACTTAATCCATTTAGACAGTAGACTGGCCCCGAGACACTAAGTCAACCGAGCTCCAATAGTCTGACTGCCAGTGTGATTGGCCCCAAGACACTTAGTCAATCGAGCTCCAGCAATCACACCTCCAAACCATATCTCACACATCAAATAATCATAACCAATCAATATCCACAAATGGTTAGTAATATAGCCTAAATGCTATAAGCGTACCGGTACGTACTCGGTCCTAGTGCTGCCCACTAGGTAGCACGTTCTATTGATATCCTTCATTAAGAAATATAAAACATTCATTCACAAATCAATGATGCATGAATTAAATAAAATAACAATATAAACCATATATATACTGGAAATATATCAAAAATAAACCAGGTATATTTCGAGTATATATACGTCAAATAAATCCAATCAAATTATAAATTAAGCTAGAAATATATTTAAAAACATTTTAAGTATAATTTATTAATAAAACATACATATAATTTAATATATACCAAAAGTAAACCAAAAATAAACTAAGGATATACTTAAATATAAATCACATTATTTATGCATTTTAATCAAAATGAAACATGTATTTCTTAATTCATGCATCCTAAAGCATATATATATATAAAATAGTAACTCACACTTAGTGCGCTCCACGAGATGGGTCCGACGGGCCTGGTCCACTAGGCCTCGGTCTCGACGCAACTAGACAAATAATAACGACAGAATCAGAATAAACCTAACAGAAAATCCTAGAACTCGATCTAGAATATTAAACATAGAATCAAAATTAGGGATCGACCGGACATCACGTTTTACGAGAATTCTACCAAAAATTTGGTAGAACCTCCCCTGTAAAACAGATATCTCTCTACTCAAAGAGTAGAACCGACCCTGCAAAGAAACACACTTTGAAAAATAGGCTCAATCACTCATCCACAACCCCTCGGTCGGACTCCAAACTACAGTCTACCGACCGGGGTCCACAAACACAGAACAATTTCAGAAATACCAAAAATACCCTTATAACATAGAAATTCATTTTATAAGTAGAAATTACATAATTAACCTTAAAACATAGTAAAAACCGATAAAAACTCATTTTATTAGAAAAATCGTATATTATATATATATTTAAAAATAATTCACGAAAAATAGTTTTAATTAGTTAAAAATACTAAATAATTTGTAGAAATCATTTTTATACCTTAAGTAACTATTAAAACCAATTAAATTACATTTTTAGCCAATTTTGTGTAAAATTACCAAAATACCCCTATATATATAAATATACTATAATTACTTCAAAAATTCACCAAAAATAGTATAATTATCCAAAATTAATTTTCTCAACATATTTATCAATAATATCAATATTTAAACTCAATTAACCAATTAAATTCAATTAAAAACATAATTAACCTAATTTTCCCAAAATTACATAAACTTAAATAATTCAAAATAAATACATAGAAATTCATAAAAATTCCAAATAAATTTCTATAATTTATTTCAACACCTATATTTATCATAAAACACAATTTCATAATTTAATTAATTAATTTCCAAAAATTAGAAAATAATATTAAAATATTCAAAAATACCCAAAAATCAAAATAATCTCCAAAAATTCATAATGTAGATTAAGCTACTAGGATCAACATTTGTGAAGGGAGTTTTCATGAATCAATCAATTCAAAGTTCAAAAAAATCAAAAACCCTAATATGGCCGAAATTGAAAATTCAAAACCTAAGCAAATCAAGACCATTTCAGCTCAAACCAAAGCTAGAATCACACTCACCGAAGCTCAAGGAGAAAAAAGAGATCGACGGTGTCAAAAACAGTGGCCGGAATCATGAGGTGAGAAGAAATGAAGCTTTCGGCCGGAAATGGAGAAAAGAAGCTAACCGGTGCCGGGAAAGGAGGTTAGGGGCGACGGAGCAACTGGAGAAGATGATGACATGTAGGGGAGGCACTCTGACAGCTGGTGATTGGAGTAGCAGCAGTGAGGGGAAGATGGAGGAGGGTCGGGGAGAAGAAGAAGAAAGAAGAAGAAGAAGAGAAAAGAAAAAAAAAGGAAAAGAAAAAGAAAAAGAAAAAAAAAAAGAAAAAGAAAAATAATTTTAATAAAATATTTGGGAAAAATCACACACCACACACTTAATATTTAATATTTTAAAATTTAATAATAAATAAAAATAATTAAATAACAATAAAACAAATAAATAATTAATAAAATATTAGGGTAATATTAAACCCTAATTAAATAAATAATTACATGTATACACGGTGTTTAATATTTTAAAATATGTATGAGTTCATGCAAGTCCGTAAATATATTTAAAATAATTAATAATGAATTATTTACGTGAAAATTTCCCCGAAAATAAAAGTCTTGGGAAAATTTTACGTAATGCACTGTAAATAATACACAGTAATTAAAATAGGTTTTAAATACATATCAACTCATAAAAATATCATAATATATATACAAAAATTATTAACACTGCATATCCCGATGCAGTATTAAAATATTTAAAAACACGAGATATTACAGAAGCTCAGTAAGGCTGCAATTGCTACTTCTACTAAACCAAGTGGTGATCCTGATACCACTTCAGTTATGACAAATCTTACTTAAAATAATACATGGATTATTGATACAAGTGCTATTGATAATATGACAAACTCCACTCACTCTCTTACATCTATCCGTCCATCAACCCAACAAAATATTCTAACTGCTAATGGAGGCATAGCACCAGTCACTCATGAGGGATCAATATCTAACTCCGACTCTCTTAATTTAGATATTGTTCTTGTTGTTCTATCTTTTTCTTGTAATCTATTATCTGTTGGCAAAATCATTGAAACCTTGAATTGCACTATCAAATTTTGGCTTAATTATTATGTATTTCAGGACATTATAATGCACCGGATTCTTGGCTCTGGTGTTAAACGTGGAAAATTATACTATCTTGAGTTGCATGATGATTCAAAATGGAAGATAAGTCAAGTTAATAGGGTTGGTAGAATTTGCTTGAGTAAAGACCAAGTAATTTTATGGCATCGTCGTCTTAGGCATCTCTCTTTTCATTATCTCAGACAAATAAAACCAAATTTATTTTTGAATACCACATACTCTGAATTTAAGTGTGATGTTTGTGAATTGGCAAAATGCCATCGAATTTCTTATGTACCGAGTTATAATAAAAATTTAGTTCCATTTATGACCACTCATTCTAATGTATGGGGACCTGCTCAAATTCCCACTCTATCTGGTGCTCGATATTTTGTAACGTTTATTGATGAACGTACCTGAATGACCTGGGTATCACTACTTTCCAATAAAGGAGATGTGTGCTCCAAGTTTCAGGACCTGTACAACATGGTGGATCCACAATACCAAAGTAGAATCCAAGTCTTACAGTCTAACAATAGTGGGGAGTATGTTAACTTAATCCTCAATGATTTCTGCCACAAGAAAGGTATTCTCCACTAAACATCTTATGCCAACACTCCTCAATAGAATGGTATAGCCGAACGAAAGAACCGACAATTATTAGAAGTTATCCGAGCATCATTGTTTAATAAAAATGTTCCTCGAGAATACTGGGGAGAGGTTGTTAGATCCGCTGCGTACCTTATAAACCGAACACCATCATGAGTACTCAATTTTAAAACTCCTCTTCAGAAACTTCAAGAACTTGTCATATCTCCACCCCTCAATAATCTTGAACCCCGAGTTTTTGGATGCTCAGCATATGTTCATCAGACACTCAGCAAATTAGACCCTCGAGCTATCCGATGTATCTTTATTAGCATTGCGGATTTACAAAAAGGATATCAGTGTTATAATCTGAATGCGAAGAAGATGTATGTTACTTGGGATGTTCAGTTTCATGAAAATAGTCCTTTTTTTCCCACTCCGAGTGCTCTCTTCAAGGGGAGAAACATCCAAACCTCTTTGAACTTGAAGATAGCATTTTGAGTGTTTCGATAAATCCAAGTCTGAGTATCTCATATGGACTGACATCTGATATTCCAAGTACGAGCATCTCACCCGAACAGACATCTAGTATTCTGAGTACGAGCATCTTACCTGGACAGATATCTAATATTTTGAGTACGAGCATCTCACCTGGACAGATCATCAAAGAAAAATCGAGTAATCAAGATAGTACATCTTCTTAACTCACACCAAAAGCTGAAGAAACTCTAGATGCAGTACATAATAAGGTACACTTATCTCCTTTAATTCCAAATATTGAGCCTCGTTATCCTTCTAGGATCAATAGAGGGGTTCCAAAAAAATAATATGATCCGGACCTTTGTACTAAAGCTAAATACCTTATCAACAACTTCATATCAACCAACCATTTGTCTGAATCATATGCACTTACTGTAAATCAATTATCTACTGTATCTATTTTGAGTAATGTGCAGGAAGCCTTAGATGATCCGGATTGGAAGAAAGCTATGAATGATGAAATAGAGGCATTACAGAAGAACCGGACATGGGATCTTGTTCCTCTTCCTGAAGGAAAGAAAACGGTGGGGTGCAAGTGGATATTTACAGTCAAACTCAATCTAGATGGAAGCATAAATCGATATAAAGCTCGATTGGTAGCAAAGGGGTATACTCAGAAGTATGGAATTGACTATGAAGATACATTTACCCCAGTAGCAAAAATGAATACCATCCGAGTCCTTATTTCCTTAGCTACCAACCTGGACTAGTCGCTGTAACAATTTGATGTAAAGAATGCATTTTTGAATGGAACCACAGATGAAGAAGTATATATGGATCCACTACCTGGAACTAAATGTACTGACCGAGTATGCAAACTAAAAAGAGCATTGTATGGACTCAAGCAATCACCTCGAGCATGGTTTGGATGACTCTCAGCCTTTATGAGGAAGCTTGGATATAAGAAAAGTGATGTTGATCACACACTGTTCATCAAACAGAAGTTAGGTAAAGTCATCGCACTGATTGTATATGTTAATGATATAGTGGTCACTGGAAATGATCCAAGTGAGACAACAATCTTATAAAGACAGTTAGCATCTGAGTTTGAACTTAAGGATTTGGGAAACTTGAAGTATTTTTTAGGGATTGAAGTTGCAAGATCAGCTCAAGGAATTTCTCTTTGCCAACGAAAGTATTTAATGGACCTACTAACAGAGACTGAGATGCTTGATTGTAAGCCAGCCAAGACTCCTATTGAAGTCAACCATGGACTTTCGGTCCGAGAAGGTCAAGTTCCAACTGATAGAGATCAGTATCAAATGTTGGTAGGAAGGTTGATTTACCTATCTCATACTCGGCCATACATTGCTTATGCAGTAAGTGTTATGAGTCAGTTCATGCATTCTTCGAGTGAAGAACATATGAATACAGTGTACCGAATATTAAGATATCTAAAGTCTTCTCTGGGTAAAGGGTTATTCTTTGGGAGGAATAAAGATTATGAAATTGCTGGCTATACTGATGGTGATTGGGCTGGAGATCGGACTGATAAAAAATCAACATCCGGGTACTTTACATTTGTTGAAAATAATTTAGTCACATGGAGAAGCAATAAGCAAAAAGTTATAGCAAGATCAAGTGCGGAAGCTGAGTTTAGAGGAATGGCTCATGGAGTATGTGAGTTACTCTAGGTAAGGAAAATTATTCAAGATCTAGGATTAAAGCATTTGAGGCCTATGTTGTTACATTGTGATAACAAGGCAGTTATAGCAATTGCAAACAATCCAGTTCAACATGATCGAACTAAGCATGTAGAGGTTGACAGACGTTTCATAAAAGATCATTTGAACTAAGGGACGATTGATCTTTAATATGTTTCGTCTCAAACTCAACTAGATGACGTCCTTACAAAGGCTGTATCCGGAAAAATATTCTACAACTCACTTGGCAAGTTAGGAATGATTGACATACATTCACTAACTTGAGGGGGAGTATTGAGAAAGTAAATATTTTTATTGTATATATTAGGAAGTAAATATTTGTATACAATTAGGAATAAAGTTTCATTCTATTTAGGATGTTATTATATTCCTAATTAGGTTGTGATTAAGATTCCTGTATGTATATATAAGGGGTGTAACCCTTCTTTGAATATTAATAAAAAAATATTTCCTTTGAAATTTCCTTTCTTTTTCTTTGAATCGTATCATTCAATATAAACAAAAATAATTCTCTGCTAATGGTTAATTCCAACAATTAATTGTTGATCAATAATATTATTTTTTGGGTTATTACTTAACTCTACAATGAATTTAGTTATTTTCATCTCATTTTATTTTTAAAACCAGGGCAAATTGATATATGAACTTTTCAATTTATTGCTAATCTATCCATGATGACATGAATGTATAATTTTATTTGTTGATATGAAAATTTGTTGCTTCAAACTGGCACACTGCAAATATATAGGTCGACAAGTAATATAGAGAGAGTAAAATATCATTCCCACGAGGATTGTGGATTAAGTACCTACTAGCTTTAATTTAATATGTTTAGAGCTTGCAAATTGGGTAAGAATGCAATAATGAACAAACCAAAGAAACAGTAGTTAGTAAAATGCAAATCAAGCTAAATAAGTAACTATTTGATGAAGAAATCAATCAATATTGGGATTATGTTGTTGGGGAATGACATACCACATTATCCTCAAGTCAAATTATAGCTCGAAATAAGTTATTTGTAAACCTCAAGCTTTCAAGAATCATTTAACAATCTCTCTCGAGCAATGTTAAACTCTACTAATATGCATCAATTAAATCTCATAATCATAGCTTAATTTTGATCATTACTGTGAAAGTAAGTTAACATCAAACACATTAGGCATCATGTGAGCTTATGAAGGATTGAATGGTATCAAACTTTCTCAAGTAATTGATTATTCAACATGTATATATGGGTCTACTAGATCTACCATTTGTTAATGTATAGATCTAGACTAAAGTTGTATTTGGCTAGAACATAATACACAATATGCATTAAAAAAGAAAGGATCTATAAAATAAACTTGATTCAAATAGGTTTCCAAAATTCCAATGATATAAATAAACTTAGCCAAACATGACTTTAAAATCCATTATCCAATATTTTTAGTAATAACCCAAGATAATATCAGATCAATAATCATAAGAGAAGGAGAAAGAAAATATTATTAAGAATTTTATGGGTCTTCAATGAAGGATCTTCTTCTTCTTAGCTTCTTTTTCTCCTTTTTTCTCCTTTCTCTCTTTTAGTTGTTGTGGGTTCTTCTTTCTAGATTGATTCCCCTCTCAATGATATCCTCTAAATCGTGGTCCTCATCCTTTTGTAGCCTTTCTAGAATGTCCCTTCATCTCCCCTAGATTTTCTCTTTTAAAAACATCCACCTCAGCATTTTCTATGTTGAAAATGAACTTTCCACAATCGCGGGTCAAGTTGTGATCGCAGAAGAGGGGCATCTAGACAAGGGGTGGCGATCGAGGAAATGTTGGGCTTGCCACAAAGAGTTTAGGCTATCAAGAACCTACGATTGTGAATTATATTGCGATCATAGAAGGGCCTCGACCTAAGAATTCATGAAGCTTCAATCAATCTATGATCGTGCTTCCATCCACGATCATGATAGTATGATGGCTCTGCTCCTCTATTTTGATTCTCTTTCTTTTCCTCTCAAACACCACCAAACACCTCCATACTTCTTTTTCCCTTATAAAAACAAAACAAAATATAAAAGTATGTACTCCTATATGATAACTTATACTAAATGCTACCTAAAATGAATGAATGAATACTAAAACGTGTCCTAATTCTATATGTAATTTGGTACCAACAAAATTATAAGAAGAAATTAATAATTTTTGTATTCTTAACTTTCATTTTTTTTCAAATATATCTTTAACTTTTTTTTTTTTTAACAAATATATTCTTACATTCAACAAATAATTTACACAAACATATAATGTCAATATGCCATGTTAGCATGGAAATATACTATTTTGATTGTGAATATATTTCCTACAAATTGAAATGTTTACAAACCAATTCATCACAATTTTAAAGTAGAATCAATTGATAATTGATAGAAATGACTAAATTTAATGGTATAATTATACAACAACTATTATTTTTTCGTGCGACAAATAGAGAATTGAATTATAAGATTTCATTTCTCCTAATTTAAACTTTCAAAAAATATATGGTTTTAAAGAGATAGTGACTATTGTCAAAAAAAAAAAAAAGATAATGATTAATTACATGATTTTGGAAACAGGCATATTAACGTTAAGGGTATGTTTGAATCAAGGTTAAAAAAATAGAATGTAACAATTATATGTGTAACTATTAAGAGAGCAATAATTACAAGTGTAATGATTAAACTGTTAGCCTTATTTGACAAATTAAGAGTAATTGATAAAGTGTAATGTGATATTCTTTAAAGAAAAAAAATTATATAGTTGATTAAATTTATTATTAAATATTTAAAAATAATAAAATAAAGAAATAAATAATCATTTAAAATTTTGAATATTTATATAATTATTTAAGTAATATATTCATATGCATTATAAAAAGTAATATAAATATTATAATAAAAATTTAAATTGATTCATACTTTTTTGATAAATTTAATTAGTAGCTTCTTAATAAAAAAAAGTTGAAATAATATGATGAAGATAAGAAAAAAAATAATAAAAAATACTTTTTTAAAAGTATGTTTTTATTTTTACAAATATTTAATCTAGTTTTAATTAGATTAATAAAAATACATATAAATAAACTTAATCATTAAAAGAGTTAAATGTTAACTCTAAACTTTTAAAATTTACCAAACAAAATAAAGAGAGTTAATATAATATTTAACCCCTTTAAACTTATCCCAACGTATCCTAAAGCTAAAGTGGTTCCCGAGGCATCAAATTCTAAACTGGCTCCTATTAATTAGGTTAGTTTATATCTCAATTACATAATTCCTGAAGCATTAATTCTAAACTGGCTCCTATTAATTACATTAATTTATATTATCAATTACATAACTGAAATTTGAAAATAAATTTACTTTGGATACTTTTCCATTCAAATGAGATGGATCAAAATCTACAGCAAAATGATAAATACAAGTGACATTGATATTAATAAGTTGATAGCAAATAATATTTATTTTGGAAAAAAAAAAAAGAATTTGCAATATCAATAATCCTTCTGGGATTTGTTAATTTTGCATCCCATCTTGAAACTCTATATTTTATTACAAAAAGAATAAAAATAAAAATTTAAGTATATTAAACAGTAGGATATTGTTTTGTTGTTGTAGATACCTTGCGAAATTTACAAACAAACTTCTTCCCCTCAAATAGATTTCTCCTTATATTGAGGGACAAAAATTTTTTTTTTTAGGCGCAGGACTGTATCATTATTCTAAACAATATTATCTCTTGGAACTTATGAAAAGTCGCCCATGGGGTGATCTAAGAAGGCGGAGCCGCTTCTCTTCGGATAGTACTCTTGCAACCCTGCAAATAATTATTTCTCATTACCAATTTGTGATATATAACTAATCAAACCTAATTTACACCCCAAAAACTTGAAATATATATATATATATAGAGTACCTTTTGAGAGCCTCTTCGTTAGTTCCTTGGTCAGTTGGTTCGAACCTGCCAGTTTCTAAATTAACCCTAGAAACAGGTTTTTTGAGTAGCCTTTCGCCAACCTTCACGAGATTTTCCAGATTCATCTTTGAGGCTTTATCGATAGAAGATTCTTTTCCATTTAATGTGTCATCCTGCATACATATATGTCCCATTTACAAGAAGAAGTAAATGATATTCTGATATCTGCGTGCCAAGTGATATGATCAGGGTATTGTTCAGATAACCTACCTGAATTCGAAGGTAATGCTGTTCTGAGCGCAAGGCTTGGAAAAGAGCAGAAAGGTGATAATCAACCATATCTGCACTAGCTTGAGTGAAAACGTCAACCAATGGAGTAGAACCCCCGCTGTTTAGCCAACCAAGAACACCCCATTTAGCTGCTTTAATTGCATTATATTTCTTCGCAGCTTTTGGTGAACCTGTTCCTAAGGATATAACCAGAAACCGACCGTAATCCGTCGGTTTTATAGGAAAGAAGTCTGAATTTCCATTGATTATCTCCTTCATCACTTCACCCATAGCAACTAAAGTCTGAAACGATATATAAAAAATTTTTACTTGTCAAATAAATCTTTCGGCGACAAGAAACAACATATATAATTGATAAGAAATCATAAAAACATAACGTACAGGATTATTTGCAGCAACACCACCATCGATAAGATTGAATTCTCTAACGTTTCCTGTTGGCATATCTTTGGTTTCAAAGTAATGGGCCGGAAGATAAGTTGGTGCAGCCGACGTTGAAATGCATATGTCAGAGAGTAGAGCATCTAAGGTAGTGTTTTTCTTAACCTGCAATCATTGAGAAAGATTAAATGTTAGTTAATAATTAAATTATCATCCACTTTGCAAACCAAAACATGAATTAACTGCTGGAAGTAACTGAACCTCGTAGCTAGAAAAGATGGTTGGCTGGAGTTGCTTGATGTCGAATGTTGGAATGACAATGTTTGTCAATGTCTCATGTAATCTTTTCTTTCCTAGTTTTTCCCTAACAAGTCTATGCAGATATTTACCACTGTATTTTGGTCCTAACAATCCTTTCGCTACCCTTTTTGCTTCACTAAATAATAGCCATCTATTCACAAAACAAAAAATTAATGTATCATCGAGGTATATATAGGAAATTAACCATTAACTAAGAAAAAATTGGTTAATTATTTCAGTTTTTGCATATGTTCTTGAACTAATTACCTGGGTTGTCGGAAGATCTTAGGGCAGTGATTTAGGTAGAAGTCGTTGATGTCTTTAGCAGAAAAGAGGGGTCGATTATTTTCATCAGGCGCAGTTAGCATGGCAGTCACAAGTCCGCCTGTACTTGTTCCAGCAATCACGTCGAAGTAGTCCACAATTCGTGCTTCCTCACCATCTAGCTTCTGCATTATTGCAATCCATAATAGCAAATTGTATGTTAGGATATTTGATTTTTTACACCATTTTCTTCGTAAAAAAATAATAAATATGATAGATGAGTCTCTGTCTCTTATCCAATATTATTTTTTTAGAAAATGTTTCAAAAGGCTTGAAAAATTACTGGAAATAATTTTTCCTACGTACCTGAAGTTCAGATTCTAAGAAACTTAGGATGGTTCCAGGGATAAGACCTCTTATGCCACCCCCATCAATACTGAGAATGGTTACTAGGTTTCCATAAGTTGGAGGTTGCAAAGGTGGGTTTGTTCCTTCCATTTGAGAAATTATCGAAGGGAGTGTTGCAGATAATTGAGTTGCTATCTTTGTAGTTCAAAAATTAATCTAGACTTATAGGAATCTATAATATTTGAGGGACTGAGAGAGTCGTACACGATATGGTCTTTTAATTAGAGCAATATCAAAAGGAAAACGCACATGGGTATTTATATCATCTATGCTCTCATTCTCTTCTCTCATTTCCAAGAAAGAAGAATGTCTTGTCTACAAAAATTCTTTATCGTATACGGTTGTTATGCTTTGGATAAGTTTTGGATTGCTGCCTGCATGTTGCAGCATCAAGGTTTACCCAATCAAAGGATGCATGAATGCACTCTTAATTAGAATACTATTGTAGAACGCGTAGTTCAACACCATGATGAATTGTAGTTGAGACTTTAGTATGCTGAAATGCAGTTGAGAACAAAAGGCCCCAAATGTGACTGACCAACCTAGGTTTTTATTAATTTGAGCTGATTATAGCATAAAATATGAGAATGGATTTTGGATATATCATACCGCATTTGGGATTAATTTTGATTCATAAAAGGCGGCGCACCAAATTAAATTAAAAAAATATTTAAAATTAATAACAGTAATGTATAGACGTGTTAAATCACCGTTAGTCTTCTCTTTAAATTAAAAATTGATTAAAGATATACTCTTATTTATGTCAACTTTATGCATCTAGGATAAAAACATTGCGATTGCTTGTTTACCAGAAAACATTCTGCTTTTCTTTCTGTTTCTTCTAAATCCATTAAAATTAAATTTGCCTGTTTTTATAAATCAAAGCATTTTATTAATAGTTGTAATGAATAAGAAACCATTGCACAGAACAGCAAATACAAAAGCTGCTTCCAAAAAAAATAAAATAAAAGCAGCACAAACACCTATAGAATTATGCAGACCTAAAAGAACAATACCAGCAGCTACCAGAGAACATCGAGAACATCTCTTAACAAAGACTGAGAAGAGCAACAATGAAACTTTGTAAAAAAACAAAACACAGACACCAGAAACTTGAACACGACCGCAAAGACTCCGAAGATCAAAGCCAAGCAATAAAAATCATTTAATTTGCCCAATCTATATCAAACGAAAGAATTGATGAGTAGATGGAAAAATATGGCGGTCCTTTAATTATTTCCAAAATTAATTAGTTACCTTTTATCATTTTTTCTTGTTTTTTTTCCCCCAAAGAGTTTGGGTTATATCCTCTTTCACTTATTAAAGTGAAAGCAATAAACGAAAGGGACAAATAAATTAAACAAAATCTATAAAACTAACACAAAAATACATCCACTACTAACTACTTTTATACATTATTTCATTGAAATAAATGATAAATAAAGATCGAAAACCATTAAAATCAGCCAATATAAAGTTGTTCTTATTTAAGTTATGTCTTGTATTCCAACTCTAATTTATGTACTTGCATTAAATTAATTATTAAAAATTTTTTATTGTCCTTTTGATTCTACTCAGATTAAACCAAATTAGTCAGTCAACAATAAAGACTGATAATTTATATAAAAATAATAATCAAAATCTATGAATTTAAATTTTAAAATTTCTAATTTTTAGCATTTAAATTTTAAAATTTAAATCCATACAATGATAATAAGATAATTAAATAATTAAATAATATACATACACCATCACCTATAATCAAACATGTATACCACTTGGGATGAGTAAGGGGGTGTGGCTTTTAGCCACATTGAGCGAACTAGAGGTTTAATACCTCTCTTCACCTTCCAAGTAATCTATTTGTTGAGTAAGTAAATATTTTAATTGTATATATTAGGAAGTAAATATTCGTATAAGAAATAAAATTTTTATTTTATTTAGAATATTTTTCTATTCCTAATTAAAATGTAATTAGGATTCTTATATGTATATATAAGAGTTATAATCTCTTTTATAAATATATCAAAAAATATTTTTCTTGAATTTTCTTTCTTTTTCTTTGAATTTTATTATTTATGGCGTTAAAGAATATCTATAGCAATTGAATTTTTTTTTTGTATTAAATTCTTGAAATTGTATTTTTTTTTTCCTGAACTTTTTTCATCTTTCTTCTCTTCAAAATTCTTTAAATCCATTTGAATCTTTGAAATCATTACCACAAAAAATACTTCCATTGTATCTCATGAAACACCCAATTTTATTCAAACCCTTCAAGATAATTCTCTATTTCCTACAGAAATTATTCTTAATAATATAAACTATCCTCTATGGTCACAATTCATGGAGATGCGAATTGGAGTCAGAAATAAATCTAGCTTTCTTAATGGCACTACGCCAAAGCCACCAGCAGGAGATAAAGCTTTGGAGACTTGGTTTCTAGATAATAATCGAGTTAAAAGTTGGCTGATTGATTCCATGAGTCCAACATTGATGCAGAGATTCATTTGTCTTCCAACAACAAAGGAGATATGGGATGCTATATTAAAAACCTTTTATGATGGATCTAATGAAACTCAGTTGTTTGAATTAAACAATAAATCATTCATAACATGTCAGAATGGTAAGCTATTACCTGTATATTATAATGAACTGGTTGGAATATTTTAGGAAATTGATGCCCGGACGTGTGCATAAGGGGAGGATGTTAATGGAGTAGTGTCACTCCATAAACATATTACTCGGCTTTGAACACATATTTTCCTAGCCAAGCTTGATTTAGAATTTAATAATGCTCGGGGTGAAATACTCCAAAAGGATCTACCTCTTAATCTTGAGTCTAGTTATGCATATGTGCGGAGGGATTACAACCAACGCCATACGATGGAAGAGCCGAAGATACTGCTGGACCATGTTGTACTTGTAGCAGCTCAGACTCGTCCCCAGTTCAAAGGGAAAGTACCGAGTAAGTCCATTATATACACTTGTACTCATTGTGATGAAGTTGGACACTCCAAGGAACGGTGATATGAAATTATGGGATATCCAGAATGGTGGGATTTCAATAAAAAACCTCGTAAGAAGCTCGAAAAAGTTGCAATTGCCACCTTTAGTGAGACTAAACCAAATGGTGATTTTGATACAACATCAGGTATGATAAATCTTATTCAAAATAATACATGGATTATTGATATAAGTGCCATTGATCATATGACAAACTCCACTCACCATCTTACATCCATTCGACCATCAACCCAATAAAATATTTTGATTGCTAATGGAGGCATAACACCGGTCACTCATGAAGGATCAATATTTAACTTTGACTCTCTTAATCTAGATATGTCATGACCCAAACCGGGAGTCATGACCGGCGTTAGGGAACGGGAATTCTTTTGAATTCGGAACCCGTAGCAAGCCTTAAAAGAATAAAAACATGTAATAATAAATAAAATATGCACCATATAAAATCTCACACCATTATAATAATAATAAACTCTATCATATCATAAAATAAAATGTATTAATACAATATTCAGAGAAAAACCTTTGAAATGACAACCAATATACAACCAATACAAAATACAACTTATTACTGCAATTTTTTAGAGTACAAATAAAATCAGGTAAGTAGTTTATATAAACAAGCCGGTTCTGAAGAAATCTGGTGGATAGGTCTACTACTGAGGTCTGAAGAAGAAGAATCTCCTGAAAAATATCAACTGAGAGGAGTCAGACCTCACTGAGCGAATTGTTATAATATATATACATGCATTTCCTAATGTTGAATGCAATCAATCATTCGTATATAATAAATATATATACAAGCATTTCACATAAATGTTGAAAACACTTAATATAATAATACTGAAAAACATTTATTTATGAAGGATTAAATAGAACCATATATAATTGCAACCTCAATCAAAAAGATTACTCTAGTTATACAAACTCACTTAATTCCAAATAAATTCACTTATTCCATATGGACAGTAGACTAGCCTTGAGACACTAAGTCAACCGAGCTCCAACAGTCTGACTGTCAGTGTGATTGGCGCCGAGACATTAGGTCAACCGAGCTCCAACAACCACACTATCAATTATATTACATCTTAAATCATCAATCAATTAATCAATCTCAATTAAATCATAATTACCACAAGTAATCCTCACTCAACCCTAAATCTATCGCATTAGTACGTACACAGTCCTAGTACTGTCCATTAGGTAGCACGCTTTATTGATATCCTTCATTTAAGTAAAACATTCATATAAGAAAATAAATAATGCATAATATCATTTAATATGACAAAATAAACCATATATATACCAGAAATATACCTAAAATAAACTAAGTATATTTTAAGTATATATATGTCAAATAAAGTCGAAATCAATCATAAAAGATGCCAAATATAAACAAATAATATACTAAAAACATGCTAAGTATTTATCAAAAGTTAAACATGCATTTATTTAGAAATATATAAAAAATATACTAAAAATATACCTAAATATACTAAACATTCAATAAAATAATTTATGAATAAATACAATTCAAAACATGTATATTCTAAAACATGCAACCTAAGTGTTATGTATATATAAAATAACAACTCATAAGTTTGCGCTCCTCGAGATTGGTTCGACGAGCCTAGTCTATTAGGCCTCGGTCTCGGTCCAACTAAAAAATAAAATAATAACAGAAATCAGAATAAATCTAACTTAAGCTTCTATAGAGACTCAATCTAAGAATATGGAACACAGACAGACACAGAATTTCAGGATCGACCTGATGTCACGTTTTATGAGAATTCTATCGAAAATTCGGCAGAGCTTCTTTTGTAAAACGGACATCTCTCCACTAAAAAGTAGAGTCAATCCTGCAAGAAAACACACTTCAAAACACAGAATATTCACACCTTCGGTTGGGACCCTGAACTACTCAATATTCCCAACTGAAGTCCACAATTCACCAAAAATTTAAATAATATAACAAATATATTAAAAATCAATATTTCCATAAATACCTTCAAAATATCAAAATATAACATATTTAACATTAAAACACTAAATATAATTAATTTCATAATTGTCACGACCCAAAATAGGGGCCATGACCGGCGCTAGGGTACGAGAATTCTTTCGAATCCGGAACCCGTAGTAAGCCTAAAATAAAATAAAATAAGCAATAGTAATAATAACAACACATTTAAATAAAATACTATGCAATGAAATAAAATCATAAATATAAAAATAATATTTCCATCAAACGAAATTAAATCGAATTCTCATCTCATATATAAATAAATCCTTTAATACAAGTTTCAGTTCAAATATTTAAATTACATATCTCATATAAGTACAATACACCAATCTCCGAAATGACCATAACTACTGCAGTGTCTAGATCATAAAGTAAAACTCAAGACTCAGATAAGCAGTTTACATAAGGAAGCCGGGGCGGAAGAAATTCGGCCTACAGGCCTGCTACTGAGGTCTGAGGAAGATGATTCTCCTGAAAAATAGTCAACGGAGGGGAGTCAGACCTCACTGAGTGAATTACTATAATATATATACATGCATACTAAATGCCAACGCACACAGTCAAAAGTATATATAGTATGTATGTATACAAGCAATTACACACAAATGCAATAAAAATCATTTAATATATATTTTTTTTTATTAAAAATAACAGTTTATGAAGGATCAAATAGAACCCTAGAATATCATAACCTCAAACAGTGTTAGACAACACTCTAGCCATACAGGCTCACTTATTCCAGATATGGTAACTTGGTCCATTTAGACAGTAGACTGGCCCCGAGACACTAAGTCAACTTAGCTCCAGCAGTTTGACTGTCAGTGTGATTGGCCCCGAGACACTTGGTCAACCGAGCTCCAGCAATCACACTCCCAAATCACATCACACATCAGATAAATCAATTCCAATCAATATCCACAATTGGTTAGTAATATAGCCTAAATGCTATAAGCGTACCGGTACGTATTCGGTCCTAGTGCTGCCTACTAGGTAGTACATTCTATTGATATCCTTCATTAAAATAGAAAGCATACATTCATAAAAGTAAATGATGCATGAATTGAATAAAATAGCAACATAAACCATATATATACTAAAAATATACCAAAAGTAAATCAGGTATATTTCGAGTATATATATGTCAAATAAATCCAATTAAATCGTAAAATAAACTAAATATATATTTAAAAACATTTTGAACATAAATGTCTAATAAAGCATGCATATAATTCAAAATATATCAAAAATAAACTAAAAATAAACCTAAGTACTGATTAAATTATTTATGCATATTTAATCCAAATAAAACATACATTTCTAAAATCATGCATCCTAAAGCATATATATATATAATAGTAACTCACACTTAGTGCGCTCCTTGAGATAGGTCCGACGGGCCTGGTCCACTAGGTCTCGGTCTCGGCGCAACTAAACAAACAATAATAACAGACATCAGAATAAACCTAACAGAAATTCCTAGAAACTTGATCTAGAATATTAGACACAGAATCAGAATTAGGGTTTGACCGGACATCACATTTTACGAGAATTCTACCGAAAATTCGACAGAACCTCCCCTGTAAAATGGACATCTCTCTACTCAAAGAGTAGAGCCATCCCTGTAAAGAAACACACTTCAAAAATAGACACAGAAACACAATCACAATCCCTCAGTCTGACTCCAAACTACAGTCTACCGACAGAGGTCCACAATTCACATAACAATATAAAAATACCAAAAATGCCCTTATAACATAGAAATACATTTTATAAGTAGAAATTACATAATTAACCCTAAAACACAGTAAAAACCGATAAAAACTCATTTTATTAGAAAAATCGTATATTATATATATAATTGAAAATAATTCACGAAAAATAGTTTTAATTAATTAAAAATACTAAATAATTTGTAGAAATCATTTTTATACCTTAAATAACTATTAAAACCAATTTAATTACATTTTTAGTCAATTTAGGATAAAATTACCAAAATACCCCTATATATATAAATATACTAAAATTCATTCAAAAATTCACCAAAAATAGTATAATTATCAAAATTAATTTTATCAACATATTTATCAATAATATCAATAATTAAACTCAATTAACTAATTAATTTCAATTAAAAACACAATTAACCTAATTTTCCAAAATTACATAAACCTAAATAAATTTAAAATAAATACATAGAAATTCATAAAAATTCCAAATAAATTTCTATAATTCATTTTAACACCTATATTTATTATAAAACACAATTTCATAATTTAATTAATTAATTTTCAAAAATTAGAAAATAATACTAAAATATTGAAAATACCCAAAAATCAAAATAATTCCCAAAAATTCTAAAAAAATTCATAAATGTAGATTAAGCTAAGGGGAACAACATTTGTGAAGGAATTTTTCATGAATCAATCAATTAAAAGTTCAAAAAAATCAAGAACCCTAAAATGGTCGAATTACCATAATCAAAACCTAAGCAAATCTAGACCATTTTAAGTGAAAAAAAGCTTGGAATCACACTCACCAGAGCTCAAGGAGAAGAAAGAGACTGGCGGTGTCAAAAATGGTGGCCGAAAATGTCGTGATCGACGGTGAGAAAGAATTCGGCTTCCCGAGCTTATTCCAGCCAAAACTCGATGGAATAGGGCGCTGCTGGCGACGGGGAAGGCTGGGGAAGGAGGTGGCATCCCGGGAGGTACATCGACAGTGAGGAAATGGGATGGCAGATGGTGGTTGGTGAGGAGAGGTGATCGGGGAAGAAGGAGGAGGAGTCGGGGGCGAAATGGTTATTTGCCAAAAATTTTGATTTTTAACACTATAATATGTATGTATGAAAAGAGTCCTAGAGGGGGGGGGGGTGAATAGGACTATCAAATAAAAATGAGAAATTAAAAGAATTCTTTGTAAGAATTAAATAGAAGTTGAGAAGGAAGAATGAAGAACACAAAGATTTAAGGAGTTCGGATTCAATAACAATCCTACGTCTCCACCTAACTTATCCCCAAGTTAGGATTTTCAATCACCCACAATATTATTCACGGGATTAAGATTATACAAGAGTTTTATGGCTCACTCTTATAACCTTACAACATGAGTTTTCAAGGCTCACTCAAAAAATCAAAACCCAAGTGTTTCAATGGACAACACTTAAACCAATTCCTTTAGAAATAAATCTCACTTCCCTTCTAATATAACCCAAGATTTAAGATGAAGAGAAATTTTATTTCTAACACACACCCAACTCTCACAAGGAGTTATACAAACAAAGAATTATTTAAGAGAATTTAAGAGCTCAATGAAAGCTTAAGAGATAATAAAAATGATAAAACAAGTTACTTATCTTCCATTCAGCTCTAGAGGTATTTATACTAAAAAATATATCTGTTGGAGGTGCAAATGATGTGTCCAACGTGTATATTTCGAATTATTGAGACTAATGCTGTCATACAGCTATTCATGGATTGAAATTGTAATTGGCTCCTCAGGGACATTTGAATTTGCCCACACTTTCTTCATAAAAGCTGTAGATATTTGAATTATATTTCCATATAAACTTTAATCACTTTAATTGGACTTCTTTAGCTTAATATATATCCAAAATACTAAGGGTTGTGCAATCTGTAATGCAGACTACGGTCAGACAGCTATACCCAAATTGAAGCCGTGATTTGATCATGAAATAAATTTGAATTTGCTCATAATTTCTTCATGAAAGCTGTAGATATTTGAATTATATTTCTATGAAATTTTGAATCACTTTAAATTTGACTTCTGTAGCTCGGGATATGTCCAAATTACTAAGGATTGTGCAATCTGAAATGCAGAATACTGTCAGACAGCTATACACAAGTTGAAGCCGTGATCTGCTCCTGAATAAATTCGAATTTGCCCATATTTTTTTCATAAAAGTTTTATATATTTGACTTATATTTTTATATCATTTTGAATCACCTTAATTGGACTTCTTTAACTTAAGATATGTCCAAAATACTAACAGATGTGCAGTCTGAGATGGCAGACATATATGTGAATTTCAACTCAAAATTTTCATAACCAATGAAACTTGGATTTTCATAAAAAAGGCCTAATTCAGAAAGCTCAAGATGTCTACTTAAAATGTTAAGAAGCTCATTTTCTCATTTAAGAGCTCTAAATATGTCAAAATCCTTCTTCAATCTCAGAGGTTCAATCAGCCCGAAAAGTCACTATACATCCAAAAGTGTATATGCTTGGTATATGTTTGGTATATAATTCCCTACACACTTAATTGAAATTATTAGTATAAAAATTGTTTGTCAAAGTCCAAAATTAGGAGTTTGATCATGCAAATGGTCAACAATCTCTCCCTTTTTTGGCTTTGACAACCAATTTGAAAAGATGATAAATAATATGTGTGTGTGTAAAAAAAATAAATAATATGTATAAGCACATTAAATAAAAATAGCTCCCCCTTTCAAATTAAATAGATGTAAAATAAGAAATAATTTTTCTCCCCTTTAACATGTGCATAAATTCAATATTTATCATGTATTAGAGCATATAAATAAATGATTTATCATAGCATGTATAAGGGTTTAACAAATATATTCCTTTAACAAAAATATTTTTTTTTTATTTCTCCTCCTTTTTGGATATGATAAGAAATATAAATAAATTTCATCATCCTTCTTGTCAAAAATAAAGATAACAAGTTATTAAACAACATGAAGGAAATAATTTCAAACATGTAATGCATCACAAAATAATATGTATGCTATATCAAAACATCACATGATCATGTAGAGTTTAGCTATTCAATCATACATAATCATGTGGTACTTAGCATATCTTAAACACAATTATTTATCCCCTAAGCACATAGCTTCTTTAGCTTCTTCTCCCCCTTTGTCAAAGACAAAAAGAAAAGAGAGAGATATAAGGGGAAATAGACCTAAGGGAGCCAAAAATACTAAAGGGAATAAAAGATCAAGAACCAAAACAATGCAAGTAAAGATATTCAAAATCTTTATGAAATTCATATCATTTTAAAAGATAAAAGCCATTTAAAAAAAAATTATACATGAATGTTGCATGAATAAGCTCAATTAATAGTCATGCAAAAAAAAAATTCATGTAATATAAAAACAAAGTAAGCAAAACAAGGTTATTTATCATAAGGACAAAACTAGCCCATACTTACATTATTATTATGCATGAGAAAAAGAATTATGTGAAATAAATTCAAATAATTTTCTCCCCTATTTCAATGGATTAAAAAATATTGATATTAAGGATACACTATCACATAGTTATGTCACTTACATAAACACATCTTTGAAAAAAAAAAATTTCCCTTAAAAGAAATTAACTAGGTACGCATGCAAACTCAATTATTTTTCCTCCTTTTTCAAAATGCAAAGATAGACCAAATCTTAAAAATATCCATGCATTATCAAAGATAAAAATAATTTCTAAGAAAACACAAAAATTAAACAAACTCAAAAATTTTTTATCCTGATACCAATTGAAAACTTTTATAGGTCATACCCAACCTATATTACCTTTCATCAAAATGCAAATAAAATTGCATTAAAAAAAATACAATGATATTAAAATACCAATTGTAAACAAGATATAAAACTAACAACTCATGTCTTATATCTAGAAAATATCTAGAAAATAAACTGAAAATAAACTGATGAAAAACAGTCATAAAACACACTTAACAGCTCAAAACTTATATACGAAAAAATATACTGAAAATAAACCAAATTGGTATATATAAAAAAAAGATTAACAGCTTAAAATTTTGATACTGAAAGTATACTGAAATTAAACCAAACATAAACTGTCACAAAAATACACAAAAAAAAATTTTGTTAAGGAGGAGGAATAATTTATTAAAATAATTAATTAATTGAATTTAGCTCAATAATTAATTATTAATTTGCAAAATAGGAGGGCTTTTGAAAAAAAAAAATTAATGAATCCAAATAGATCCAAATCAAATAAAATTAGCACAAGGATCATGAAAATGGGGAAATACAATATATCATTTATATGAAGTAAATTTGCTAAAGCAAATACTTTTAAAACAAAATATATACATGATGCTGAAAATAATTTTTCTAAAGAACATGATCACATAAGATCCAAACAACAATTCATCAATTTAGCAAATGATCAAGACAAGCTTGACCATCAATCATACTAAGTTCATGCTTAATAAAATTCAATCTTTCCTCACAAAGAGGCTTGGTAAAGATGTCTGCTAATTGATGTTTGGTATCAACAAAATCAAGAAAAATATCACCATTTTGCACATGATCACGTAAGAAATGATGTCTAATATCAATATGCTTAGTTTCTAGAATGCTGAATGGGATTCTTACTAAGGTTTATAGCACTTGTATTATCACACTTAATTGGAATGTGATTAACATCAATGACATAGTCCAAAAGTTATTGTTCTTGCCATAGAACTTGGGTGCAACAATAACTAGCCGCCACATATTCTGCTTCAGTGGTGGACAAGGCAATAGAAACTTGTTTCTTACTAAACCAAGAAACTAAGCAATTTCTTTAAAATTTGATAAGTTCCGGAAGTGCTTTTTCTATCTAGGTAGGCTACCGGCAAATCAGCATCAGAATAACTAATCAAGTCAAAGGAAGAACTCCTAGGATACCAAAGTCTTAAATGCAATATACCACAAAGATATTTAAAAATTCTTTTGATAGCATTTAAATGAGTCTTTCTAGGACTTGATTGAAATCTAGCACACAAGCAAGTAGCAAACATAATATCGGGTCTACTAGTAGTTAAATAAAGAAGGGATCTGATCATACCTCTAAATTTCTTTTCATCAACCGATTTACCATTCTCATCCTTATTTAGTTTGGTTGTTGTGCTCATTGGAGTTTTTGCTTGATTTAGCTCCATCCATTCCAAACTTTTTAAGAATGTCCCTTGTATATTTGGTTTTGATTAATGAAAATCCCATCTTCACATTGCTTGATTTTGAAGTCTAAGAAAGAACTTGAGTTCTCCCATCATACTCATCTCAAATTCTCTTTGCATTAGCTTAGAAAATTCCCTCACACAAGCAATGGTCAGTAGCACCGAAAATAATATCATCAACATAAATTTGAACAATTAATAAATTATGCTTGGATTTCTTTATGAAAGAGTTGTGTCAACTTTTCCTTTAGAGAAACTTTCTCTAGTAAAAAGTTACTCAATCTTTCATACCAAGCCTCTTGGAGCTTGTTTTAATCCATACAATGCTTTTGAAAATTTAAAACATGATTTGGAGAGTTAAAATTTTTAAAACCCGGAGGTTGTTCAACATATACCTCCTCTTCAATAAAACCATTTAAAAATGCACTTTTAACATCCATTTGATAAATTTTAAAATTCATGTATAATGCAAATGCAAGTAGTATCCTAATAGCTTCTAACCTTGCAACGGGGGCATAGGTTTCATCATAATCAATGCCTTCCTCTTGATTTTAACCTTTAGCTACTAGTCTAGCTTTGTTCCTAGTTATGACACCTTGTTCATTCATCTTATTTCTAAACACCCATTTGGTGCCTATAATAGGATGATGTTTAGGTCTACGAACCAAGGTCCAAACCTTATTTCTCTCAAATTGATTTAACTCTTCTTGCATAGCAAAGACCCAAAATTCATCACACAAAGCATCATCAATATTTTTGGGTTCAATTTGAGAAATGAAGGCTAAGTTAATAGTAGATTTTAATTGCGATCTAGTAGTTACCCCTTTTGTAGTGTCACTTATAATGAGGTCTTGAGGGTGAGCTTTCTTGAATTGCCAATCCTTTGGAAGTTCATCCTTCAAGGTAGGTTAAGATGTCTCTTTATTTTCCTTCTTACTTGGCTCTTCAAGTTACAAAGGCTTACTAGCATTTTCTTATTGTGTTTCCATAATCTCATTGTCACTTACAAGATCATCAACACTACAAACATCCTTTCTAGGATCAAGTGAGTTTGATTCATCAAATACCACATGCATTGACTCTTCAACTACTAGAGTTCTCTTATTAAAGACCCTATATGCCTTGCTAGATATGAAATAGCCTAGGAAAATTCCTTCATCGACTTTGGAATCAAATTTTCCAAGATTATCCTTGGTGTTCAATATAAAGCACTTACATCCAAATACTCTTAGATATGAGATTTTGGGTTTTCTATTGTTCCATAGCTCATAAGACGTTTTATTTAAAATTGGTCTTTTGAAAACTCGGTTTGAAATATAACAAGATGTGTTAACAGCTTCTGCCCAAAAGTATAGAGGCAAATTATACTCATGAAGCATTGTTCTAGCCATTTCCACAAGAGTTCTATTTTTCCTTTCAACTACCCCATTTTGTTGAGGAGTTCTAGGAGATGAAAATGTGTGAGAAATACTATTTTCATTACAATAGTTTTTGAAAAACTCATTTTCAAATTCGGTTCCATGATCACTTCTAATATATGAAATACAAAATCCTTTTTCTTTTTGAACTCTTTTTGAAAAATTTTCAAAAGCTTTAAATGCATCATTCTTATGAGCAAGAAAACACACCCAAGTGTATCTAGAGTAATCATCAACCAACACATAAGCATAGTGCATTCCACCAAGACTAGCAACTCTGGTTGGTCCAAATAAATCCATATGTATAAGTTCAAGTGGTCTAGAGGTGGACACTACATTTTTTAGCTTAAATGAGGACTTGGATTGTTTTCCCTTTTGACACGCATCACAAGGTTTATCTTTAGTGAATTCAAGCTTAGGTAAACCAAGTACAAGTTCATGTTTACAAAGATCATTTAAAAGCTCAAAATTTGCATGTCCTAATCTTCTATGCCATGTCCATATGTCATGGGAGATAGACACTAAGCATTTAATGTCTTTGTTATCAATTTTATTCAAATCAATGACATAAACATTGTCTATTCTTTCACCACTAAAAATAATTTTATTTTCATTAAGACTACTAACAAAGCAATTTTTAGGATAAAAAGTTACTTTATTTCCCATGTCACATAGTTGACTTATACTAAGCAGATTGTGTTTAAGACCATCAACAAACAACATATGATGTATAGATAAGGATTGAGGATTACCTATTTCTCCAATGCCAATAATTTTTCTTTTTGCATTATCTCCGAAAGTAACGTGTCCTCCATCCTTAGCATCAAGTTTATTGAATTGCTCTTTGTCTCCTATCATGTGCCTTGAACATCCACTATCGAGATACCACTTGCTTTTTGTTCTTATGGATTTCAAGCACATCTACATAATACAATTTAAGTGTTCTTTTAGACCCAAACCTTTCTTGGTCTAGGTTGGTTAGTTTTAAGATAATCCGTAGGAAGTAAGTTCATATGCAGTTTTCTATAAAAACACACATTTTTGGTATGTCCTTTAATCATGCAATATGAAAATACAATATTTTTAAATTTATTTCTCCTAGAATGAAATGCTTTCCTAATGTGCGCAACATGCCTTTGATGTTGTGTGTATCTTTTATTATTTTGTGACATTGAGTGAGACATACATTGGCAATGGTGATGATCATTTCGATAAGTTTGTGCAATATGTTTATGTGCATTGTGTTGTGCAACATGCCTATTATAATTATGTCAGGTGTATATATAAGCATGCTTAGGTTGAGGTGCTCTAGTTTGAGACTTACCTTTTTGTGTTAATGAAGGGTTAATCTTATGAGATTTTGCCTTGCTGTTTAATACATGAGATTTTTTAGCTGGAATCTCACTTGAGGTTGAAGGAGTAGAATCATGTGAAGCTTTAATAAAAGTAATATGTGATGAGAATGATGAAGACATTCCATTTTTATATCCAATTCCATAGGTATCTCCATGAAATTTTTGAGAGTCAAGAAGACTATCTAAAGTTTCTTTTCCTCTCTTAAATTTAGCAATGGAATTTTTTAATTCTAAGACTTCCTTAGAAAGCTTATGATTTTCATCATTTGCTTTCTTAAGTTGGTCTTCCAAAGAATTACAAGATTTAGCATCACTTTCAAGTTTTTCATTTGATGCAACAAGTTTAGCAAAATCAATTTTCAAACATTCAAAATCCTTATTTAAGCTAGCTAACTCATGTTTATATTTTTTATTCTTAAATAACAAACTTTTGCATTTAGCAAGAAATTTGCTCATAATAGAGCTCTCATCATCATCATCATCATCATTACAATATTCATCACAATCATCAAAAGAGGAGTAAGAAGTGGATGGTACCTCATTTTCGTTTTCAATGGCCATGAAGCAAAGATTGGCAACTTCTTATTGTTCCTCTTCCTCTTCGGATTCGGAGGAATCATCCCAAGTAGCTTTGAATGCCTTCTTCTTATCTTTTGCTCCCTTGCTCTTGAATTTGAGTTTGGGACATTCATTTCTAATATGTCTTGGTTTCTTGCATTCATAGCAAGTAACCTTTTTTATTTTCTTCCTCCCATCTCCTTCGAACTTCTTGTTGAAGTCCCTTGTTCTTGAGAAATTTTTCTTTCTTAAGAACTTCTTGAAGTTCCTAGTGAGCATGGCAATGTCACCATCTTCATCACTTGTCACGACCCAAAACAGGGGCCATGATCGGCGCTAGGGAACGGGAATTCTTTCGAATCCGGAACCCGTAGCAAGCCTAAAAAATAAAATAAACATGCAATAGTAATAACAATATATAATGCAGCGGAAATAAAAATCATAAATATCACCATAGTATTTTCACCAACTGGATTTAAATTAAATCTCATCTCATATATATAAATCTCTTAATACAAATCCAGTTCACATATAATACAATATCTCACATAAATAAAATACATAAAATCCCACAATTTAATTTACCACTAATGCAGTGTCTAGATTATAAAAATAAGACTCAAGTAAGCAGTTTACACAAAGAAGCCGGGGCGAAAGAAATCCGGCATACAGGCCTGCTACTGAGGTCTGAAGATGTTAACTCTCCTGAAAAATTATCAACGGAGGGGAGTCAGACCTCACTGAGTGAATTACTATAATATATATACATGCATACTAAATGACAATGCATACAATCAACAGTATATATCTAATATGTATATATACAGGCAATACACACAGATGCAGTAAAATCATTTTATATGTATATTTTATCTAAAAGCCACTGGTTATGAAGGATCAAATAGAACCCTAGAAAATCGCAACCTCAAATCAGTGTCAAACAACACTCTAGCCACACAGGCTCACTTAATCCAAATATATCCACTTAATCCATTTAGACAGTAGACTGGCCCCGAGACACTAAGTCAACCGAGCTCTAGCAGTCTGACTGCCAGTGTGATTGACCCCGAGACACTTGGTCAACCGAGCTCCAGCAATCACACCCAAATCACATCTCACACATCAAATAATCATATTCAATCAATATCCACAAATGGTTAGTAATATAGCCTAAATGCTATAAGCGCACCGGTACGTACTCGGTCCTAGTGCTGCCCACTAGGTAGCACGTTCTATTGATATCCTTCATTAATAAATATAAAACATTCATTCACAAATAAATGATGCATGAATTTAAATAAAATAACAATATAAACCATATATATACTGAAAATATACCAAAAGTAAACCAGGTATATTTCGAGTATATATACGTCAAATAAATCCAATTAAATCATAAATTAAGCTCGAAATATATTTAAATTTATTTATAAAACATGCATATAATTTAATATATACCAAAAATCTACCAAAAATATACTTAAATACAAATCACGTTATTTATGCATATTTAGTCAAAATGAAACATGTATTTCTAAAATCATGCATCCTAAAGCACATATATATAAAATAGTAACTCACCCTAGTGCGCTCCACGAGATGGGTCCGACGGGCCTGGTTCACTAGCCCTCGGTCTCGGCGCAACTAAACAAATAATAAATAACCGACATTAGAATAAACCTAACAGCAAATCCTAGAATTCGATCTAGAATATTAAACATAGAATTGAGATTAGGGTTCGACCGGATATCACGTTTTACGAGAATTCTACCAAAAATTCGACAGAACCTCCCCTGTAAAACGGACATCTCTTTACTCAAAAAGTAGAGTTGACCCTGCAAAGAAACACACTTCAAAAAATAAGCTCAACACTCAACCACAACCCCTCGGTCGGACTCCAGACTACAATTTATCGACCGGGGTCCACAAACACAGAATAATTCAGGAAATACCAAAAATACCCTTATAACATAGAAATACATTTTATAGGTAGAAATTACATAATTAACCTTTAAATACAATAAAAACCGGTAAAAACTCATTTTATTAGAAAAACCGTATATTATATATATAATTGAAAATAATTCACGAAAAATAGTTTTAATTGGTTAAAAATACCAAATAATTTATGAAAATCATTTTTATACCTTAAATAACTATTAAAACCAATTAAATTACATTTTTACCCAATTTTGTATAAACTTACCAAAATGCTCTTATATATGTAAATATACTAAAATTACTTCAAAAATTCACCAAAAATTTTATAATTATCCAAAATTAATTTTATCAACATATTTATCAATAATATTAATAATTATACCCAAGTAACCAATTAATTTCAATTAAAAACACATTTAACCCTAATTTCCCAAAATTACATAAACTTAAATAATTGAAAACAAATACTTAGAAATTCATAAAAATTCCAAATAAATTCCTATAATTCATTTAAACACCTAATTTAACCATAAAACATAATTTCATAATTTATTTAATTAATTTCCGAAAATTAGAAAATAATATTAAAATATTCAAAAATACCCAAAAATCCAAAAAATCTCCAAAAATTCTAAAAAAATTCATACATGTATATTAAGCTAAGGGGAACAACATTTGTGAAGGGAGTTTTCATGAATCAAGAAATTCGAAGCTCAAAAAAATCAAAAACCCTAATATAGCCGAAATCAAAAATTTGAAACCTAAGCAAATCAAGACCATTTAAGCTCAAACCAAAGCTAGAATCACACTCATCGGAGCTCAAGGAGAAGAAAGAGACTGGCGGTGTCAAAAACAGTGGCCAAAATCGTGGTCGACGGCGAGAAGAGGAAGTTTCGGCCAAATGAAGAAAAATGGGTTGGCCGACGTCGGGGAAGAAGGCTGGGGGCGGCGGAGTGGCTGGCTGGGGAAGGTGGAGCTGCTGGTGGCACACTGACGGCCTTGGATCGGGAGTTGCAGCGGTGAGGGGAAGGGGTCGTGCGGGAAGAAGAAGAAGAGGAAGAAGAAAAAGAAGAAAAAGAAAAGAAAAGAAAAGAAAAGAAAAGAAAAAGAAAAAGAAAAAGAAAAGAAAAAGAAAAAGAAAAAAGAAAAAGGAAAAAGAAATAATAAAATATTATGTATATATTATAATATAGTGTATAAATAAAATATGTGAAAAAATTGCACACCACACATTATTATATTAATTTAATAAACAAATAATAATAAAATATTAGGGTAATATATTAAACCCTAATTAAATAAATAGGTACACATATTCATGGTGTTTAGTATTTTTAAAAATACATATGAGTTCATGCAATTCCGAAAATATATTTAAAATAATTAATAATAAATTATTTATATGAAAATTTCCCCGAAAATGCAAGTCCCGGGAAAATTTTACGTAAAGCACTGTAAATAAGAAACAATAATTAAAATAGGTTTTAAATACATATCAACTTGTAAAAATATCATAATATATACAAAAATTATTAACATTGCATATCCCGGTACAGTGTAAAAATATTTAAAAATACGGGATATTACATCACTAGAATCTTTAATGCTTTCCTCTTCGCTATCTTCTTGAAGAGCTTTTAGAGCAATGATATTTTTCTTTTCTTCTTTCTCTTCTTATTCTTCACCTCTTTGCTTGATGGTGAGCTCATGTGTCAAGAGCTTACCAATGAGCACATCGGTTGATAGAGTGGAGAGGTCTTGAGCTTCCTCAATTGAGGTAACACGAGATTCCCAATCCTTCTTAGGTAGGATTCTTAGAATCTTATTGTTTACCTCTTCCTTGGAGAAATGTTTTCCAAGTTTCTTGAGGGTTGTGAGGAGAGCATTGAGATGATTTGTCATCTCCGTGATTGATTCTTGAGGCTTCATTTTGAAGAGTTCATATTCATACATATGAAGTTGAACCTTCTTGCTTCTCACTTAAATGTTGCCTTTATAGTGATTCTCCAAGGTCTCCCACATTTCTTTAGCTGAAATGCAATGTTGAAGCTTGCCTCCTTCTTCTCTTGTCATGGAGGAGACTAGAGTAATCATAGCCTTTTTATTTTTGTGATTTTCTTCCTTTTGATCAACACTCCATTGGCTTCTTGCAAGTGTAGTTATCACACCATCAATAATAGTTGTAGGTGGTTCCCAACCTCTTAGGAAAATATCCCAAAATTTGATGGAATCACAATCAAGATATAATTCCATTTTGAATTTCCAATGTGGATAGTCACTACCATCAAAGAATGGTCTAAGAGAAGAGATATTTTGTGATTCACTCCCCATGATCTTGTATTCTAGCAATAAAGTACCTAGAATTCAAGCTTTGATACCAAATGAAAAGAGTCCTAGAGGGGGGGGGGTGAATAGGACTATCAAATAAAAATGAGAAATTAAAAGAATTCTTTGTAAGAATTAAATAGAAGTTGAGAAGGAAGAATGAAGAACACAAAGATTTAAGGAGTTCGGATTCAATAACAATCCTACGTCTCCACCTAACTTATCCCCAAGTTAGGATTTTCAATCACCCATAATCTTATTCACGGGATTAAGATTATACAAGAGTTTTATGGCTCACTCTTATAACCTTACAACATGAGTTTTCAAGGCTCACTCAAAAAACCAAAACCCAAGTGTTTCAATGGACAACACTTAAACCAATTCCTTTAGAAATAAATCTCACTTCCCTTCTAATCTAACCCAAGATTTAAGATGAAGAGAAATTCTATTTCTAACACACACCCAACTCTCACAAGAGTTATACAAACAAGGAATTATTTAAGAGAATTTGAGAGCTCAATGAAAGCTTAAGAGATAATAAAAATGATAAAACAAGTTACTTATCTTCCATTCAGCTCTAGAGGTATTTAGACTAAAAAATATAGCTTTTGGAGGTGCAAATGATGTGTCCAACGTGTATATTTCGAATTATTGAGACTGATGCTGTTAGACAGCTATTCATGGATTGAAACTGTAATTGGCTCCTCAAGACATTTGAATTTGCCCACACTTTCTTCATAAAAGCTATAGATATTTGAATTATCTTTCCATATAAACTTTAATCACCTAAATTGGACTTCTGTAGCTTAAGATATGTCCAAAATACTAAGGGTTGTGCAACCTGTAATGCAGACTACCGTCAAATAACTATACCCAAATTGAAGCCATGATTTGATCAGGAATAAATTTGAATTTGCTCATACTTTCTTCATGAAAGCTGTAGATATTTTAATTATCTTTCCATGAAATTTTGAATCACTTAAATTTGACTTCTGTAGCTCGGGATATTTTAATCACTTAAATAGTCTAAATACATATTAAAAACAATTAAAAACCCATTTTATCACCAATTTAGTAAATTATATATTATTTGAAAATAATATTAAAAAATTAGTTAAAAATAGTAAATAATTTATAAAAAATCATTTTATTATCTTAAATAATTATAAAACCAATTAAAACATAATATTTAACTATAATTATAACAAAATTACACAATTACCCCATAATTTCAAAATATACATAATACTAAATAACTTCCTCAAAAATTATATAAAATCATTAAAATTATTTTCTCAACATATATAACACTAATATTAACTAAAACACATTATTAAATAATAATTTCAACAAAAATACATATTTAACCTAATATTTCAAAATTTACATAAACTATGAATATTACTAAAATTTATATAATATTCACAAAAATTATTTTCTTTACTCTAAAATTAATATTAACTCATAATAACATCAAATCAACAAATTTTAAAATTAAATAAATTAATTTATGAAAATTAAATAAATAATAAAAAATAATAAAAAATTCACAAAAATTAAAATAAATTCAAAAAAAAATATTTTCATGGAGATTAAGCTACTATAATCAACTATTGTTAAGGGAGTTTGCATAAATCAACCAAAAATCAACTAAAAAAAATTAGAAAACCCTAAAGCTAAAAAACAAAAAATTGAGAAAACTCAGAAATGATTGGATTTAAGCTCAAACGGAGCTTGGAATCAAAATCACCAGAGCTCAAGGAGTTGATAGAGACTAGAAACACATGAAACAGTGGCCGAAAAAGGAAGGTTAGTAGGAAAACGCCTGCTGCCACTGTTGCTGTTTTTGTCGTTCTGCAACTGCTGGCGACTGGAGAGGAGGAAGGAGAAGGTGGCGGTGAGGCTGGAAGGAGGTGGTCCGGCATTGCAACAATGAGAGGCACACCAACGGCCAAGGATCGGGACTAAGCAGCAGGGAGGAGGGTTTTTTACAGAAAGTTTCTATGTTCTTGCTTGATTCTTCACGTTTTTAGTATGTATGTGTATATATATATATATATATAATTCCAAATTAATTCTCTTTTTCCATTATGGAAAGTAGACTGACCCCAAAACACTAAGTAAATCGAGCTCCCGCAATCTCATTGTTAGTGTGATTGACCCCTAGACACTAGGTCAACCGAGCTCCCACAATCACACTACTCAATCATTGAAATTCTCAATAAATCGATCAATAAAATTTCACCCCAAATGATTTTAGAAACTAAATCCTAAGATTTATCGCACTGGTACGTACACAGTTCTAGTGCAACCCATTAGGTAGTACGTTTTATTTATATCCTTCAATAAAATCGTATATTTAATTGAAAAATAATAAAATGCACCATATAAAATATAATGGCATCCAATGAAGAAATATATACTAATCATATACCGAATATATACTAAAAATATTCCAAATATATGTCACATATATAACAAAATAAACCAAATATAATATATTTAAACATCAAAAACATTTAATATAATTATTTTCACATTAATTAAATAAAATCTCAACTAAATTATATAATATTAATAAAAATCTGATTTTTCAATTATTTAACATAAACATACATTATAAAAATAGTTAAAAACTTATTTAATCACAAAAATAGTATATAAAATTATTATTTGAATATATTTTTGAAAATTAGTATTAATTATATAGTAAATAATTCGTAAAAAAATTATAATTCGTAAAAATTATTTTAATACCATTTATTATTCCAAAATTATTTAAAACATATTATTTAACTATAATTTAAATAAAAACACACAATTTACCTATAAGTCCAAAAATTACATAATACCAAAATATTATTAAAAAATTAATCAAAATTACTAAAAATTAGTGAAAATTTATTTTCTCATTTTCAAAGCTAATAATTTAAATTAACTATATAATTTAACATAATTTTTCATAATAACACATAAAACACGTAATTAATAAAAGTTAATTTTTAATTATTAAAAATTTAATAATTACCTATAATTCAAAAAAAAAAACCAAAAATATATTTAGGGAGCTTAAGTTGCATGTAACAACATTATTTAAGGGAATTCTCAAGAATCAAACAAGAACAAGCCAAAAAAAAATAAAAACCTAAAATAAACATAAACTACAATTGAAAAAAACTCACAGTCCGGACGTCGTAAAGTCAAAATGACTTAAGAATCGAGAAGTATACGTCAGAAGGAGTCTAAAGAGTCCAAAAACTCGAGTTAAAATGATAAAAAAATTGTCGAAGTTACAATAGCAAGCTCGCAGTTTCAAGCAGAAACTTGCGATTGGAGCACCCTGGAGGTGACAGGAAGGGAGAGGGAGGAAGGTGGTGCTGGTGGTGGCTTAGGCGCTCAGATAGTGATTGAACAAGCTTCGGGTGGTGCTTTTGATGGCGTTAATGGTGGAAGGTAGAGAGAAAGAAGAAGAAGGAGAAGGAAAAAAAAAAGAAAGAAAGAGAGAAAGTTGACCCGAAATGACCTTTTGACCCCTTTATATATATATATATATATATATATATATATATATATATATAATTTATTTAATACACCACTTAACACAAATACACACACAACACATGCACATATAATAATAATAATAATAATAATAATAATAATAATAATAATAATAATAATAATATTAATAATAATAATAATAATAATAATAATAACTTTAATATTTTTAAAAAATAAAACTTCCCAATCAATTATTTTACGTAATAAAAATATTTAACGTAAAATAAATAAATACTAGTCACAAATAATTATAATATAATAATATTATTAAATAAATAAATAATACTTAACAATAAACTAACTTTTAAATCTCAATAAAATAATTATAATAAATAGAAATTTAAAATATTATTAACACTATATATTCCAAAATATATTTAATAATTTAAAAATATTGGGTCATTACAATCTTCTCCCCTTATAAGAATTCGTCCTTGAATTCAAATAAAAGAACAGATAAGAAATCATCGAGGAAAGAGGTAAGGGTAGCCAACCCGCATCTTGACTTCAGTCTCTCAAGTGTGCTCCTCCACATTATTGATTCGCCACAACACCTTGACCATCGGTATCTGCTTTGAATGCAACTGACAAACTTAATAGTTAATTATCGTGACTGGCTCCTCCTTGTACATTAGGTCTTTATTCACTTCCACACTATCAAGCTGCAACACGTGCGAAGAGTTTGAAATATGCTTTCTCAGCATTGAGATATAGAACACTAGATGCACTTGAGAAAAATTCGAAGGCAAAGCCAATCGATATGCAACCATGCTCACTCTCTCCAGAATCTCGAATGGTCCAATATATCTCGGTGCTAACTTCATTTTCTTACTAAACCTCATTGCACCCTTCATCGGAGATACCTTTAGAAACATATAGCCTCCAACCTGAAATTCCATGTAATAACCTTAGATTTTAAATTATTTTAATAAATATCAGGATATGTAGTGTTAATAATTTTAAAACTATATTTGATTATTTTACTATTTTGTGAATAATTATTATTATTTTACGTTTAATTATAATTTTCTACATAACTATATATATTGAAGTTTATTATTTCAGGCAATATTATTTTAATAATGCTTAATTTAATGCATTAATATTTTAATAAATTACATTATTGACTTTTATTTTATGAGTTATATATATATATATATATATATATATATATATATATATATATATATATATATATATATATATATATATATATATATATATATATATATATATATATATATATATGTATGCACATATATAATTAGGGTTTAATATTAATATTATGTGTGTATATTATTAAATTATGATGTGTAATATATATATATATATATATATATATATATATATATATATATATATATATGTGTGTGTGTGTGTGTGTGTGTGTGTGTGTGTGTGTGTATATGTATATATTTGTAAATATTTAAGTGTGTGGTGTGTGAATTTAGTATAATATAATAATATATAGTTTATTAAAGTTATATTATATAGTTTTATGTAAATAATATACATACAAAAACTAAAAACCCCCTCCCTATTTTTCTTCTCTCTCCCGATCCTTACCATCACTGCCTGCCATCCCGTTCGTCGGCCATCAGTGTGCCTCCTGCCCTTCCACCATCGACCACCCCTCCCTTTGCCAGCTTCGCCTCCTTTCCTTCCTTCCCCGGCACCGGCAGCAATAGCAACCTTCATTTTGGCCGAAAATTGATTTCCTCGCTGTTCTTCCACCTCTGGCCACCAAATCAAGCGTTTTCCGGTGCCGTTGGACTCCTGGATATTCGAGGAGGAGGAATCCGAGCTCCTTTCAACTTGAAAACGCGATTTGGTAAGGTGTTTTGCTCATTTCCAATTTAGGTCATTTTAGGGTTTTTGATTTTTTTTGAGAATTCTTGCTTGATTCATGAAAAATCCCTTTAAAAAAGTTATTCCCCTTAGCTCAATCTATATCTTTGAATTTTTGTGTGATTTTTGGAAATTATTTTGATTTTTGTGAATTTTTGAATATTTTATTATTTTCATAAATTAATTATATAAATTATGAAATTATGATTTTTAGTGTTACTAGTGGTTAATATTAATTTTAGAATTTAGTTTATAATTTTTTGTAATTTTTATAAGTATTTTTAGTTTATGTCAATTTTAAAAATATAGGTTAAATATATATTTTATTATAAATAATTGGTGAATTATATGTTTTTGTTGATATTATTGAGATATATGTTGAGAAAATAATTTTTGTGTATTTATATAATTTTTATTGAATTTTTGAGTATTATTAGTATTTTATGTGTATTTTTAAATATAAAGGGTAATTTGGTAATTTAGTGGTAATTTTAGTTAAATATTAATTTTAATTGATTTTTATATTATTTGAAGTATAAAAATGATTTTTACAAATTATTTACCAATTTTAACTAATTAATACTAATTTTTGAAAATTATTTTCAAATAATATATAATATACAATTTTTGTAACAAATGGATTTTTAGTAAATTTTAATATATGTTTGGACTAATTAAGTAATTTGGATTTATAAAATGAATTTTTGTAAATATTTGTGGAATTATCGAGAAAATGGATTTTTAATAATATTATATTATTAATTAGGGTTTTTAAGTAATTATTAGGAAAATAATTATTTTTGGTGTTTTAATACTTAATATGCTATATTTTGATATTTGAAGGGCATTTATGGTATTTATTGAATTTTTATATATTTTATTGTGTTATTTGAATTTTTGGTGAATTGTGGACCTCGGTTGGGGATTTTAGTAGTTTGGGATCCCAACTGAGGGTTGTGAGGATTTTTGTATTCGAAGTGTATTTTTCTTGCAGGACCGACTCTATTTTTTAGTAGAGAGATGTCCATTTTACAGAGTAGGTTCTACCGAATTTTTGGTAGAATTCTCGTAAAATGTGACATTGGGTCTAATTCCTATTCTGTGTCTGTTTGTGTTTAGAATTCTAGATTGAGTCTTTAGAAGTCTAAGTTAGATATATATTCTGATTTGTGATCACTTTTATTGTTTAGTTGCGTCGAGATCGAGGCCTAGCAGACTAGGCCTGTAGGACCAGTCTCGTGGAGCGCATCCCTGTGAGTTATTATTATATATATACATTACTCTAGGTTGCATGTTTTAGAATTATATGTTTTAAACGTAAAGTTTTGCACAATTGCTTTATTAAATGCTTAAGTATAATTTAGGTATATTTTTAGTATATTATTGGTATATTTTAAAATAAATGCATGATTTCTTTTTCATTTGTATTCAAATTATGTTTAAGTATATTATTGGTTGATTTTAAGTATATTTCACGATTTAATTGAATTTATTTTAAGTATATATACCTGAAATATACTTAGTTTATTTTAGGTATATTTCTGGTATATATATGGTTTACTTAATCATTTTGAATGCCATTGTATATAATCTTTATTCTCGAATTCTATTTTATTTTCTTTTAAATGAAGGACATCGATAGAACGTGCTTCCTAGTGGGCAGCACTAGAACCAAAAACGTACTGGTGCGATAGATGATAGGTTGAATTACTTACTTATTTGTGAAAATTTAACTTGATTGATGTGAGATGTGATTGATGGTGTGATTGCTGGAGTTCGGTTGACCAAGTGTCTCGGGGCCACTCACATTGATAGTCAGACTGCTGGAGCTTGGTTGACTTAGTGTCTCGAGGTCAATCCACTGTCCAGTTGGATTAAGTGAATTTACTTGGAACTAAGTGAGCCAGTATGGCTAGAGCGTTTCCTATTGATATTTGAGGTTGCGATAACTTAGGGTTCTATTTGATCCTTCATAAACTGATGTTAATTAGTAATTATAAAGTGATTTTCAGCATTTGTGTGTACATGCCTGTATATATACTTATTAAATACTTATGAGTGTTTGCATTTTTCATTTAGAAATGCGTGTATATATATTATAATAATTCACTAAGTGAGGTCTGACTCGCCCCAGTTAATATTTTTACAAGAAAGTCCTTTTCTTCAGACCTCAGCAGTAGGCCTATCTGCTAGATTTCTTCCATCCCGGCCCTACTATGTAATTTACCTACTTAATTATTTATTATTGTACTCTAGAAAACTGCAGTAGTTGTATTTGTAACAGTAGTGAGTTTTAATTATTTTACTGTATGAGATTTTAATTCAGATGTTTAATCTGAATATTGTATCAGATTATTTTATGATATGAAGAAGTTTATTTTATTATATTACATTGAAATTTTAATTACGGTATATTTATTTTAATTTTAATTATTGTATATTTGTATTATTTTAAGGCTTGCTATGAGTTCCAGATTCGAAAGAATTCCTATTTCCTAGCGCCGGTCATGGCCCCAGTTTGGGTCGTGACATTCCATATCTCTGCGTCTCAGATCCGCATAGCTCTTCTATCTGCTAGCTGCAGTCTCTAATCTCCTTCTAATCACAACAACTTCTCCACTGCATCCTGAACCATCTCAGGTCTAGTTAATGCTCTCTCTCCAATCTCATCTCAACTTAGAGGAGATTTACATTTCCTTTCATACAGAGCTTCATATGGTACCATCCCAATACTACTATGGTAGTTGTTATTATATGCAAACTCTACCAGTAGAAAATGTTCATCCCAATTACCTCCAAGATCAAATACACACATCCTTAACATATTTTCAAGTGTATGGGTCATCCTCTTAGATTGACCATCTGTCTGAGGGTAAAAAGTAGTACTGAAATCAAGCCTGGTGCCCATTGCTTTTTGTAACTTTTGCCAAAACGAAGAGATAAATACTAAACCTCTATTAAATATAATGGACACAGGTACTCCATGAAGGCACAAAATATGCTTAACATACAGCTTCACCAACTTAGCTACAAAATAAGTGGCTTTAACTAGCAAGAAGTGAGTAGACTTGGTTAACCTGTCCACAATCACATATATGGAATCGTATCTATCCTTAGAATGAGGTAACCCAACTACAAAATCCATAGCAATTCTCTCTTATTTCCACTCAGGAATAAGAAGAGGTTGAAGCTTCCTATAAGGCTTTTGATGTTCAGCTTTCATTTGCTGACATGTCAAGCACTTAAAAATATAATAAACTACATCCTTCTTCAGTCCATCCCACCAATACAAATCTCTGATGCTATAGTACATCTTAGTGACACTTGAATGTACGCTGTAGGCTGTAGAATGTGGTTCCTCAAGGATCTCTTCTCTCAAATTATCCACATCAGGAATGCACAATCTACCACTGATCCACAAAACATCTTCATTATCAAATGTGAAATCAGTGAACTTCCCTGTACGAACATTCTCCTCAAGCTCAGCTAGAATAGGATCTTAACCTTAAGCTGCCTTAATCCTATCTCTCAACACTTATCAAACTTTGAACTAAGTTAATAATCCACTTGATATGCTAATCTTCATCATCAGACCTTGATCCACTAACTCATGCAATTCTTAGATCAACGGTCTCCTCTCCACACTAATGTGAGCAAGACTACCTGAGGACTTCCTACTCAAGGCATCTACTACCACATTAGCCTTGCTTGGATGATAAAGAATCTCACAGTCATAGTCCTCCAAGAGCTTTAACCATGTCTATTGCCTTAAGTTTATATCTCTCTGCTAGAAAATATACTTAAGGCTCTTGTGATCAGTGAAAATCTCACAAGTCACCCTATACAGATAATGTCTCCAAATCTTAAGATCAAATATCACTACAGCCATTTCTAGGTCGTGAGTAGGATAATTATATTCATGCTTCTTTAACTGCCTTAAAGCATATGCTATCACCCTACCATTCTGCATCAACACACAACCTAGGCTAACTTTGGAGGCATCACAATACACAGTGAACTTATCTACTTTATTAGCCAAAGCCAAAACTGGAGCTGTGGTCAACTTTTCCTTCAATAACTGAAAACTATTCTCACAAGCATTTGACCATACAAATTCACATTCTCCTATAATACCCAGCCAAACCCATAAAACTATGAATCTCTATGACTGTTGTTGGTCTGGGCCACTCAGACACTGCCTCGATCTTTTATAGATAAACCTAAATAACATCTTTAGACACTACATGTCCAAGAAATGCAACACTCTTTAACCAAAAATCACACTTTAAGAATTTAACATAAAACTAATGTTCTCTCAATATCTGCAGTACTGTCCTCAAGTGATATATGTGCTCTTCCATACTCTTTGAATACACTAGTATATCATCAATAAAGACTACCATAAATTGATCCATAAACTATCTGAATACCCTATTCATCAGATCCATAAAGCATTAGTCAACCCGAATGACATCATCAGAAACTCATAATGGCCATATCAAGTATGGAATGCTATTTTAGGAACATCAGCTTCACTGATTCGCAATTGATGATAACCTGACCTCAAGTAAATCTTGGAAAAGAACTATACACCCTGAAGTTGATTAAATAGATCAACTATCCTCGAAAGAGGATACTTATTCTTCACTGTCACCTTATTCAACTTTCTATAATCAATGAACAGTGTACTATCCTTCTTCTTCATAAACAAGACTGGTGCACCACAAGGAGAAACACTAGGTCTCATGAAACCCTTATATAATAAATCCTATAAATACTCCTTCAATTCTTTCAAATCTATAGGAGCCATTCTGTAAGGCGGCATTGAAATAGGAGTGGTGCCTAGGACCACATATGTATAGAACTCGATCTCCCGGTGAGGTTGTAAACTTGGCAACTCCTCAAGAAAAATGTCAGAAAACTCATAGGCAACATGAACATCTATGAGTGACAACTTCTCCATAGAAGTATTTTTGACAAGTGCCAAGTATCCCTAACAACCCTTCCTCAGCATCTTCCTAGCTGTGATAATGGAGATGATATTTTAAGGTGCAAAACTCTTATCACCCACAAACTTAAATTCTTATTCATCCGAGATTTTGAAAATCACCTTTTTACTCCTAAAATCAATAACAAAATGATGCTGAGATAACTAATCCATACTAAGGATCATAATAAAATCCATTCTCAAAATCACGTCAAGTTAATGACACCCAGAAGGAATGAATCTATGAGTAACTCTCTAAATTGCAGTTCTCAGCTCAATTGGTAATATATATTGAACTTAATCTTATAACATGTAGTTCTACCAGACTCTACTTATACAATATCACGTTTACAACATGACGCGATAGATTAAAGAGTTTATGGGTATTCTTCTTAACTGATCGCTCTTCTCTTACTCTATGTAATAGTTAACACGTGTAATTATCCCTCCTTGAAGGTGGATGGGAGTATCTTAGAAGTCACTCTTTAACTTTAACCATGTGTTATAGTTAGAGCTGACAACTTCACCATTAAGAGTATAAAAGTGTTGCGTCTGCATTAAACATCTTCTAATTCCTTCATCAAAGCATATTCAAAATAATTATCATGCTTAGTTAAGTGCTACCAAGTCCTTATTAACCTTGGCTATCCCAGCCACAATTGCTGCATGTTTGAGTTCAAAGGCTGCCTATACCTCTTACAACAACTGCTTTGGTTTTTGAGCTACAGCTGCCTCTAACCTGCCCTTATACTAAATAAGTGTAGTAGGGGCTAAAGCTGGAATCATAACTTCAACTTAAAAGGACTTCTTAGCAATATATATTATCTCTAATGTAAAGATAGTTCGCGTGCACCTCACTTGAAAAGACGTGGAAATCAATAAGATTCAAGACTTAAAATATACATAAAATTGACATATCCTGAGTTCTCTATTGAAATAGAGGTTGCATCTGCTATACAACTAGAGGTATCGACATTGCACCCTATGGAACTACTGGTGCATGGACAACATCATTAAAACCCTGAGCCATAAGCTCCTAATTCTGTTGTTTCTGCTGTCTATGGTGACCATCTGGCCTTCTAGACTCACCTTTACCCCTACGCCTAGTTGGCTGCACATAGGGTAGAACTGTATCCTTAAAAGACTCTCCGTCATTGGTCTCATCAACTGATGGAGCCACTCATGCTTGCCAAAAATAGAAAAGAACAAAAGCAAAACATACAACTCAGACAATCACAAATAGTAAATAGACAATAAATAAACACCCTAACGATTATGCAAAATTTTAAAAAGCAATGAAGACTTTCCAAAGATAGAGTCGAACTTAATTTACTGCAGTAGTTTCAAAGAAAACACAACTTCAAAAACCTAGGTCCATAACATTAATAACCTAGGCTCTAATACCAACTTTGTCACGACCCAATCCGGGAGTCATGACCGACGCTAGGGAATAGGAATTCTTTCAAATTGGAACCCATAGCAAGCCTTAAAATAAAAATCACAAGCAATAAATAAATAAAAATACACCAGAATTAAAATTTTAATCTATATAAAAATAAATACTTAATGTCATTTCATAATAAAAATATTCAGAGACAGGTCTCTAACCTAAAATAACATATTATTGATACAATATACTACTATTGCAGTTTTCTAAAGTGTAATAAAATTTCAGATAAATAAATAACATAATCTAGCCAAGGCTAAAGAAGACTGACATAAAGTACTACTGTTGACGTCTGAAGACGAATTTCCTGAAAAAATATTGAGTGGAGTCAGACCTCACCGAGTGAATTATTATAATATATATACATGCAACCTAAAGTCATATTCATTCAAGCATCAATATAACACACACACACAAATGTTGAAATCCACTTTTATATATAATAAATGTAGAAAAATGTTTATTTAAATGAAGGATAAAATAAAATCCTAAATATTCACAACCTCAATCAAAATATCTCACTAGCTATACAAACTCACTTAATTCCAAATTAATTCTCTTATTTCATTATGAACAATAGATTGACCTCGAGACACTAAGTAAAACGACCTCTCACAGTCTCACTATTAGTGTGCTTGGCCCCAAGACACTACATCAACCGAGCTTCCGCAATCACATTACTCAATCACTGAAATTCTCAATAAATTGATCAATCAAATTTCACCCCAAAGGATTTCATAAACTCAATCCTAAGATCTATCGCATTGGTACGTACACAGTTCTAGTGCAGCCCACTAGGTAGCACGTTCTATTGATATCCTTCAATAAAACCATATATTTAATCAAAAATAATAAAATGCACCATTTAAAATATAGTGGCATCCAATGAAGAAAAATATACCAATTACATACCTAACATATACTAAAAATATTCAAAATATATGCCATATATATAACAAAATAAACCATAAATATACCAAAAATATACCAAATATAATATATTTAAACATCAAAAACATTTAATATAATTATTTTCACATTAATTAAATAAAATCTCAACTAAATTATATAATATTAATAAAAATCTGATTTTTCAATTATTTAACATAAAATAGTAAAATTCACAAATAATTATTCAAATAGGTATAATAAAAATAGTTAAAAACTTATTTAATCTCAAAAATAGTATATAAAATTATTATTTGAATATATTTTTGAAAATTAGTATTAATTGATTAAAAATAGTAAATAATTCATAAAAATTATTTTAATACCATTTATTATTCCAAAATTATTTAAAACATAATATTAAACTATAATTTAAATAAAAACACATAATTTACCTATAAGTCCAAAAATTACATAATACCTAAATATTATTAAAAAATTAATCAAAATTATTAAAAATTATTGAAAATTTATTTTCTCAATTTCAAAGCTAATAATTTAAATTAACTATACAATTTAACATAATTTTTCATAATAACACATAAAACACATAATTAATAAAAATTTATTTTTAATTATTAAAAATTCAATAATTACCCATAATTTAAAAAAATTCAAAAAAATAAACTAAAAATATATTTAGGGAGCTTAAGTTGTATGTAACAATATTACTTAAGGAATTCTCAAGAATCAAACAAGAACAAGTTTTAAAAAAATAAAAATCTAAAATAAATATAAACTAAAATTGAAGAAAACTCACAATCCGGACGTCGTAAAGTCGAAATGACTTGAGAATCGAGAGTACACATCGAGAGGAGTCTAAAGACCCCAAAAACTCAACCTAAAATCACAAAAAAATTATTGGAGATATAGTAGCAATCTCGCGGTTTCAAGCAGAAACTGGCGATCGGAGCTCCCTGGAGGTGACGGGAAGGGAGAGGGAGGAAGGTGGCAAGCTCAGATGGTGGCTCAGGCACTTGAACAGTGACTGAAAAAGCTTTGGGTAGTGCTTTAGATGACGTTAATGGCGGAAGGCAGAGAGAAAGAAGAAGAAAAATGAGAAGAAAAAAAAAGAAAAAGAAAGAAAGAGAGAAAGTTCACTCAAAATGACCCTTTAACCCCTTTATACACACACACACACACACATATAATACACCACTTAACACAAATACACACACAACACATGTACATCATATGCACATATAATAATAATAATAATAATAATAATAATAATAATAATAATAATAATAATAATAATAATAATAATAATAATAATAATAATAATAATAATAATAATAATAATAATAATAATAATAATAATAATAATAATAATAATAATAATAATAAAAATTTTAATATTTTTAAATAATAAAACTTCCCAATAAATTATTTTATGTAATAAAAATATTTAATGTAAAATAAATAAATACTAGTCACAAATAATTATAATATAATAATATTATTAAACTAATAAATAATACTTAACAATAAACTAACTTTTAAATCATAATAAATAGAAATTTAAAATATTATTAACATTGTATATCCCAAAATATAGTTTAATAATTTAAAAATATTGGGTTGTTACAAATCTACTATTTGTTGGCCAAATCACTGAAACCTTGAATTGCACTGTCAAATTTTGACCTAATTATTGTGCATTTCATGACATTGAAATGCACTGGATTCTTAGCTCTAGTGTTAAACATGGAAATTTTTACTATGGTGATCCAAGTTAGAAGTCAAGTCAAGTTAATAGGGTTGGTAGAAGTTGCTCAGCCAAAGACCAAGTTATTTTATGGCATCGTTGTCTTGGTCATCTTTCTTTTAATTATCTTAGACAAATAAAACCAAAATTATTTTTGAGTACCACAGACTCGGAATTCAAATGTGATATTTATGAATTGGAAAAGAGCCACCGAATCTCATATGTATAGAGTTATAATAAAAATTCAATTCCATTTATGACTATTCATTATGATGTATGGGGACCTATTTGGATTCCTACTCTATTTAGTGCTCGATATTTTGTAACATTTATTGATGAATGTACCCGGATGACATGGGTATCACTACTTTTAAACAAGGGAGATGTGTGCTTTGCCTTCTGAGACTTGTACAAAATGGTGGCTATGCAATACCAGAATAAAATCTGAGTCTTACAGTCTGACAATAGTGGGGAATATCTTAACTCGGCTCTGAATGTTTTTTACCATGAACATGGCATTTGCCACCAAAGACTTGTGTTGACACTCCCCAATATAATGGTATAGTTGAATGGAAGAACTGGCAGTTATTGGAAGTCATCCGAGCATTATTGTTTGACATTAATGTTCCTCGAGAATATTGGGGAGAGGTTGTTCGATCCGTTGTGTATCTCATAAACCAGACATTTTCAAAAGTACTTAATTTCAAAACTCCTCTTCAAAAACTTCAAGCACTTGTTATATCTCCCCTTCTCAATAATCTAGAGCCCTGAGTCTTTGGATGGTCGGCATATGTTGATCAGTAACTCGACAAATTAGATCCTTAAGCTATCTGGTGTATCTTTGTTGGCTATACGGATTTACAAAAGGGATATTAGTGCTATGATCCAAATGTAAAGAAGATGTATGTAACTTAAGATGTTCGGTTCCATGAAAATGCTCCTTTCTTCTCTTACTCTGAGTGATCTCTTTAAGGGGAGAAAAATTCGAACCTCTTTGAATTTAGAGATAGCATTCTAAATGTTTTGAGTATCTTAGATGTCTCGAGTCTCCTAAAATATTTTGAATGTTCTGAGCATCTCATATGGACAGACATCTGATATTCTAAATGTACCAAGTGTTTCGAGCATCTCACATGGACAGACATCTGATGTTTCGAATGTTCTGAGCATCTCACTTTATTAGATACTTGAAGATTATTCGAGTAATAAAGATAGTACATCTTTCTAACCCACACCAGAAGCTGAAGAAACTCTGGACGTGCATAATGAGGTAAACTCGTCTCCCCTAGTAAATCCAAATATCGAGCCTAGTTATCCTTTTAGAATCAATTGAGGGATTCCAAAAAAATAATATGATCCAGATTTTTATACCAAAGCTAATATCTTATCAATAATTTCATAGTAATCAATTGTTTGTTTAACTCACATGCATTTGCTGTAAATCACTTATCTACTGTATCTATTCATATTAATGTGTAAAAGGCTTTAATAAATCCAGATTGGAAGAAAGCCATGAATGATGAAATGGAGGCATTGCAGAAAAATTGCACATGGGATCTTGTCCCTCTCCCTGAAGGAAAGAAAATGGTAAGGTGCAAGTGGGTATTCACTGTCAAACTCAATTCAAATGGAAGCATTAATCGATAAAAATCTCTGTTGGTAGCAAAGGGATATACTTAGAAGTATGGAATTGACTATGAAGATACATTTGCCCTAGTAGCAAAAATGAATACCATCTGAGCTCTTATTTCTTTAGTTGCCAACTTGGACTGGCCCTTACAACAATTTGATATGAAGAATGCATTTTTGAATGGAACCATAGATGAAGAAGTGTATATGGATCCATCACCAGGAATAAGATGTACTAATTAAGTATACAAACTAAAAAAGGCATTGTATGGACTCAAGCAATAACCTCGAGCATGGTTTGGATGACTCTCAACTTTAATGAGAAAGCTCAGATATAAGCAAAATGATGTTGATCATACACTATTCATCAAATAGAAGTTAGGTAAAGTCACCGCTCTAATTGTGTATGTTGATAATATGATGGTCATTGGGAATGATCTGAGTGAGACAATAATCTTGCAAAGACAGTTAGCTGCCGAGTTTAAACTTAAGGATTTGGGTAACTTAAAGTATTTTTTAGGAATTGAAGTTGCAAGATCAGCTCAAGGGATTTCCCTTTACCAAAGAAAGTATGTAATGGACCTATTGACAGAGATGGGCATGCTTGATTGTAAGATAGCTGAGACTCAAATTGAAGTCAACCATGGACTTTCAGTCTTAGGAGATCAAGTCTCAATTGATAAAGATCAATATCAAAAGCTGGTAGGAAGGTTGATTTACTTATCTTATACTCGGCCAAACATTGCTTATGCAGTAAGTGTTGTAAGTCAGTTCATGCATTCTCCGAGTAAAGAACAAATGGGTGCAGTATATCGAGTATTAAGATATCTAAAGTCTTCTCCGCGCAAAGGTTTATTCTTTAGGAAAAATAAAAATTATGAAATTATTGGCTGATGCTAACTGGGCCAGAGATTGGACTGATAGAAAATTAACATTTGGGTACTTTATGTTTGTTGGAAAAAATTTAGTCACTTGAAGAAGAAAGAAATAGAAAGTCGTAGCAAGGTCAAGTGTTAAAGTTGAGTTTAGAGAAATGACTCATGGAGTATGTAAGTTACTCTAGATAAGGTGAATTGTTTAGGATCTGAGACTAAAACATCCGAAGCCTATGTTGTTACATTGTGATAATAAGGCAGCCATAACAATTGCAAACAATCAAGTTCAACATGATCAAACTAAGCACATAGAGGTTGACAGACATTTCATCAAAGATCATTTGAACCAAGGAACAATTGATCTTTCATTTGTTTCTTATCAGACTCAACTAACTGACATCCTTACAAAGGTTGTATCTTGAAAATTGTTCTACAACTCACTTGACAAGTTGGGAATGATTGACATACATTCACTAACTTGAGAAGTATTGAGGAAGTAAATATTTTAATTGTATATATTAGGAAGTAAATATTTATATACAATTAAAAATAAAGTCTTTATTTTATTTAGAATGTTATTCTATTGCTAATTGGGATGTGATTAGAATTCTTATATATATATATATATGAGTTGTAATCTGTCTTATAAATATATTGAAAAATATTTCCTTTAAATTTTTTCTCTTTTTCTTTAAATTTTTTCTTCACTATTCCCTCAGAGATCCACTTTTTTTTTTCAAAATTTTTATAGATTTCATTAGTTGGTAAGTGTAATGAATGGTTCTTTCCTTGCTAACATACTAATACATTGACAATTATAATTATTATTTTTAAAAAAATGAAACATATGGTTCTATGAAATTAACAAGCTTAATATATATTATATGTTTATTGGTGTTAAACATTATAACATTTATAACTTGTTGTAAATTTATTGTAACTTTTAAAATTTAGTTAAAAATATTAAAATTTACTAAAAATATCATAATTTAATAAAATAGTTGCAATTTTTAACATAATATGTAGTTAAGTCAAAATTAACAAAAAGATGCATATGTATCGTCTAAGGTGATTATTGTTTAAAATAGTTACATGGATAATTTTCTTTTTATTAATTTTGACTAAAGTGTACATTGTGGTAAAAAAGTTTACAAAATTAGAACATTTTAACCAAATTTCAAAAATTGTAACAAATTTACAACAAATCACAAATTTTGTAATTTTTACTTATATTATATTAATATAGATGATGACTTTCAAAGTAATATGCACACGATCAAAACTTTGACTTGTTGTATCATATAATATACATATGGTGAGTTCCGAAGTAATTATAGATAATTACGTATGACTAACTACATCTTAATTAGAAAAGAAACGATGTTACTACATACTATATATGTATTACGGATTTAAATGTGCAATTCTTTACATTAGGTATCAGTCACAATCTAACACAAATTTAACTCCATTAAAAATCTGAGTTAATGGAAAAAAGGTTGGAAGTTGAACCAGTACAGCCACCCTTTTCTTTTCCTGTCGCATTCGAAAGTTGAAACGTGCGTCTATCGTCACCATTCTTGAGACCCGATATGCTTTCATCATGCATGCATACATATTATCTAAGATATACACAACTTTGGCATATATGTATTATTTGATCATTCCTCTTTCAAAAGAAAAAAAAAGGTATTATTTGGCATTTTTCATTCCAAAAAAATATAGTTTTATATCATGGTTTTTAAATATTCTAAAACTTCATATGGGAAGAATAATATTTTTATTTTTTTAAATAAAATATGTTACACAATGTAACAATAAATGAAACTTTATTCAAACATCACTAGTTGAATATACAACTCGACTTACAATTGCTTAAAGAATTTAAATGAAACAATTCAAAACAGTAAATAACTACAACTTGTATGTCCTTTTATACTTATTCAATCACAAAACGTATATGGAATTATGAAATATTAATTATGATCATAGAATAGAGGTTGCATTAACTTACAAGCTCCAAGCCTTTTTATCACTATCATCATTTTCCATTTGCAGCTTGTCCATGGGGTGACCGAGCGTGGCGAAGTCGCCTCTCCTCGGAGAGCAGTTTGGCGAACCTTGTAAGAGCTTCTTCATTAGTCTCTGTGTTAGTAGGCTCAAATATTCCACTCTCTAAGTTTACCCTTGAAACTGGTTTCTTTAATAGCCCTTCGCCAACTTTGATAAGATCATCCAAGTTCTCTTTTATGGCCACATCTACAGAAGAAATTGTCTTGTTTAATGTGTCATCCTGCAAGTATTTTGCATCAAACAAATGTAAAGATCTATGATTAATGTATAATTATTCATATCTTGTAATATTCTTTTGTTTTTCTTGGGCAAGTAAAGCAAATACCTGAATCCTGAGGTAGTTTCTTTTAGAGTGGAGGGCTTGAAAAACCACAGAAATATGCAAATCCACCATGTCAGCACTTGCATGAGTAAATGCATCAACTAAAGGGGTCAAACCATTGGTTGTTAACCAACCCAATACACCCCATTTTGCAGCCCCGTCAGCACTATATTTCTTTTCAGCTTTTGGAGCTCCAGTTCCCAAGGATATAACAAGAAATCTACCATGGAAAGAAGTCTTGGCTTCCCTGGTTGATTTCCTTTGTCACTTCGCCCATAGCAACCAAAGTCTGATAAAAAAAAATAATTTATAAATATTAGATCAAGTTGATCTGGCTATATAATATTCAAAATTTTTTCTATATTTAGAGTAAGTTATAGTATATATTAGGGCTTCAAGTTTATAATATACCGGATTATTTGCAGCAACACCACCATCTATAAGGTTGAATTCCCTGACTTTCCCAGTCTTGTCATCTTTGGTTTCAAAATAATGAGCTGGAAGATAAGTTGGTGCAGCTGAGGTTGAAATGCATATGTCTGAAAGTAGAGCATTTAAGGATGGATTTTTCTTAACCTGGAAAATAAAAAACACGTTGAATAAAAGTCTCTCTCTCTCTCTCTGTATATATATATATATATATATAATTAACTTGATCATAATGTTGGAAAATAAGACTAAGTTTAATTAATAAAAGGTAAACCTGAAGACTGGAAAAGATAGTAGGCTGGAGTTTTTTGATATCAAATGTTGGGATGACAACATTTGTCAATGTCTGGTTCAATCTTGTGTTTCCCAATTTTTCTTTCACAAGGTTATGTAGATACTGCCCATCGTATTTTGGTCCTGAAATGGCTTTGACAATCTTGGATGTTTGTGGAAATAATAGACAACTATTTTGTGGGAAGATCCGAGGGCATTCATTGAGATAAAATTCTTTGATATCTTTTGCAGCAAACAATGGTCGGTTTTTCTCATTTGGGCTAGCAAGCATAGCAGTCACTAGACCACCAGTGCTTGTTCCTGCAATCATGTCAAAGTAGTCTGCGAGTCTTGCATCTTCACCATCCAATTTCTTGACTCAGACACAAAAAACAAGTGTATGTTAGTATTTAGTTCTTACAAAGATAATAGGTTTAACAATGTAATCAAATTTATACAGAGGCTTTTTATCATTATCAAATTCACGCTTGCATGTTTCATGCATTAGAGTACTATAGCTACCTACAGTATAAGAAACTTTTCGGAGTTCGTATTGAACATGATATATACACACACACAACCAATTTTACCTGAAGTTCAGATTCGAGGAAACTAAGGATCGTGCCAGGAATAACGCCTCTTATACCACCCCCATCAATGTTGAGGATGGTGACTAGGTTTCCATAAGTTGGTGCTTGGAGGGGTGCATTTGTTGCTTCCATCAGGATTATTTTTGTGGGTTTGATATATACAATAAGTAAAGAAGTGTGTATAAGGAAATGAATAATAGAGTCTTGGGGGAAGTTAAAATTTGTGAAATCTCAATTAAGGTCTTTGGAGTATATAAAGGCAGAAATAAATAATACTGCAAGTGTATAAGATTTTCAGAGAAAGCTTGAACAACTTAATGCTTTTAGAAAATGTTAGATCTGTGATTTTAGGTTGTTTTGGAGATGGATATTTATAGAGCCCAAGTCGTGCATGCTCTTCATTTTAGTTCCCTGTTTTAGCAATGTCAGTACGTGGATCGAATCTTCATCAAATTTGACCAAACTTGTACCTTCTTTATGTTGTTTCAAAATTGGAGTGCATTTAGAGTTATTCCTCAAGGAAATGTTGAATAACTTGATAATTTGAAACGTGTGGCCTTTATCACATGAAACTATAATACTTGCTAGTAGGTATGACTGCATGCATATGAGACTAGTAGGTTAGAATATATAATTAGGTAATGCAAAAAAGAAGAAGAATGGAAATAATTGATGGAGTTATTTGAGTCTGTTAGCTCCATATTCATTAACCACATTCAAGAGCCAGTGGAATCAATTAGCTCCATAATGTTTTTGTGTGATAATAGAGCCATTGACGAAGACATGAAGGGCGAAATCAGTTGGAAAAAAAAAATATATATTTGGATTAAAACTCAAAATTTTGTTCGTAAAAGGTGGTATTATAAATTTCTAAGAATAAAGTAACGACAAAATATAATTCAGAAAGCGTGTAGAATTAATAAGTGATAGGTTAGCTCCATAAAAATTAATCCATATTTTTGTGGGAATAAAGCCATTGATGAAGATATAGAATTCAAATATCTTCGAAAATTCAATATTCAGATTAGAACTTAAATTTTTTTCATAAATTATGATTTTATAAATTTTAAGATTAAAATAATTACAAAATAACATTAATTCAGAAGCGTGTATAATTAATAACTCATAGCTTAATTCCATATAAATGAATCCATATTCAAGATCTAATAGAATCAACTAGCCCTACAATATTTCGTGGGAACAAAGGCATTGACAAAGATATGAAATTCAAAATATCTTTAAAAAAATTTAATATTTAGACTAAAATACGAAATTTTATTCGTATTTGACTTGCAAAATTTTTTAAAATAAGTAATGTCAACAAACGTTAATTTAAAAACCGACTAGAATTAATAATTCACAGGATTAGTTTAAGCGAATAAAAAAGCATAAAAAGTACAAGGTTTCCTAATTTATAAAGATAATGTTATGTATGTTTGATTAACAAAAGTTTTTCTGATTTGATAAGAAGTTAATTGCTATAGATTTTGTCGTTCTTATCAAATGCATATCTTTTGCTGATTTTTTCTTTAGAAATTAATTAACTAATCTCTTAGGTAACTTTAATATTCGTGGGTCCCCTCTGGTGGCGTTAGCGTTCGTCCATTCTTATAGGAGAGGAATGTTATTGTATTATTATTATTAATACCTTCTCAGCTATGCGCGAGGCTGCTGGTAGCAAATTTCTGATGCACATGTGCAATGTATATACAACAGTATACATAGTCGTCACTCTGTTGTGTTCAATGGCAATATATATAAAACATTTGAGAACATATGCACATCACATTTCAAGATAAATTGATGCTGATTGCGTTTATGATAGAAACAAACATAGCAAACCATAAAATGTATTTAAAAAAATTATGATTTGCACATCATATTTTAAGATGGCATGATTTTTTTTAATTATGTTGTACGTGTATCAGGTTGCATAAAATTTTTTTATGTAAAGTACTTATATACTTTAAATATAGAAGATTAAATGATAAAAGGAATATATATATATATATATATATATATTCTTATATAAAGTTAGGATAATGATACATGACACTAATTATATGAATAGTATTATCCATGACACTAAAATATACAATTTTTGAATTAAAATTACATATTAATTTCATATACAGTAAGCTTAATTAAATGAAAAATGATGATATAAAATGAATTGTTGTCTATGGACAACATTATTCATATTGCTATTAATAATATAAATTATTTTTCATAAAATTAATATATATATTCAAGCATGTGTAATGATGGCATATACGGATTAAATACTTTTTTCTTGTTTTTACTATTTACATTTTTTTTTTGGAGAAAACTATTTACAAATGTTAAACGACAGAAACATGTGTAAACCCTTATCTTTTATTAATTCTGTTTTATTAAAGTAGGCAGGCAAATGCCACATAAGGAGCAGCCATGAACAGAAGTTATTTTTAGCATAAAGTATTGCAGATTGGTATAAACTCGTAATTGAGCAGCGCCTAATTAATATATTTAATGTTTGAGTTGCTGACTTACTTTAAGGCTTGCAAAGTACAAACAGGAAATTTCTATTATATATGACTTCGTTTTTGGATAAGTCAAAGTTCTTGTAATAATTCTATGATATATATTTTTAAATAAAGTTCCTTGCTTGTGGGAATTTTGAACAGCGCCTACTAACGTTTTCTATTATTATATATGGAAAAAATAATTAATATTCACGTTTAATGTTATGTAAGTGTATTAATTAATTAATTAATTCATTCATTCATTCATACAGCCAAAACCCTTTGACCACGTACACAAAATCTTTGACACTTTCAAACTGGATGAAACTTCGATGTACCATTTCATACGCATTTATCTATAAGATGCTAACGATGATTTTATACTTTAACCGTACAGAAGCCATCTCATTCACATTCTCATGATGATTTTCTCTTCTGAGAGTTATAGCCCATGGACTGGACTCATTTGAAAATGGATAATGAAAGGTATTGCCATGTGCAATATAAATACTATGTTGTTATTATTAAAATTATTATTAATACTGTAGGTCTCAGCCTATAAAAGTTGATTTAAAAAAAGATTAGTACCGAATTCAGTGTTGAAATTGCTAATTAAAAACATTGAAAATCATTTCAACATTTGTATATATAGCCACTCAATTTGCTTGATTTTAATACATAGGGTAAAGCTATATAAAGGTCAGCTACATGGCCATTTAAAGCAACAAATAGAGTTGTTGAGGATAGATTTCGTCACTTATATTTTAGCTACTGTTGTTTATCATTTCGATTGTATTAGCTTATCATGATAGTCCTTCACTTTTATCATCTCCTCATCATTGTATATATATTGTACTTTGTATCATTAGTTTACATATGATAACATATACAACTTTACTCTCATTCTCTCATGCATGTCCAACGATTACATGGAATCAGAGCCATATATTCTTCAATGATGACTTCTTCTCAAATGCAACTTATTCCTGCCACATCTCAGCGTGCAATTAACTCATCTGCCCAACATACTTTCTCGGTTAAGCTCACATCCAAGAACTACCTCATATGGAAAGCTCAGTTCATACCATTACTGAATTATCAAAAACTGAACTCCTTCATTGATCCAACCTTTGCTCCTCCACCTCAAATGATACCTTCATCTTCCAATGCAAATCAGCAAGTCAAAAATCCAGAATATCAATCTTGGTTTCAAAAGGACCAAATGCTCCTATCTTGGATCTTCTCCTCAGTTAGGGAAGATGTTTTTCCTTATGCAATTGGGCATCATTCCTCAAAATCCATTTGGCAAGCCTTAGCCAATGCATTTAGCTTTGTTTCTCAAAATAAGCAGCTGCAAATCCATATTGAATTACAAGAGCTTAAATGGAATGATTTATCAATGATCGAATATCTTAAGAAAGCCAAGGCATTAGCCGATGAACTTGAATCAACTGGCTGTGCTTTATCTCAAGTTGAATTCAATGTAATAATTTAAAGGAACATAGGACCTGAATTCCATGGCATCATCAGTAGCCTTAATATTTGTCCTCAACCAGTCTCCTTTTCTGAACTATATGGAGAGCTTGTTGCTCAAGAGATCTTACTCGAAAGTCAGATGCCTACACCCATTGCTAACGTTGCTCTTAAACAATCAGATGCACCTCTTTTGCCTATACCAACTATTCATCCTCAAGCTCCTCCTTTTTGAAACAATGGTAACAACTCTCGCTTTTTTAGCCAACATCCTCATAGTCCATGTCAAATTTGGGGTGATAAGAACCACACAACAGATGTATGTCGCAAGAGGTACCAACCTAAGTGCAATTTTTTAATACTTCTCAAGCTCATTACAACCATGTTCGAGCTGTCACTCTTCATTATCATCCTGGGCTGCCATCTGCCTATGCTTTTCCTTCGCAACACACATGGTATCCTGACACAGGTGCTAATTATCATGCTACACTTGACATGATAGCCTTGAGCACTACTAGTGAATATCAAGTCCATGATCATCTCCATGTTGGAAATGGCCAAGGGCTGCCCATCACCCATACCAGTAACACTTCTCTCCCATCTCTTCATCATAAATTTCATTTAAATCATGTCTTACATGCCCCTCAGCTTACTAAAAATTTATTGTCTGTCCAAAAATTTGCTACTGACAATTCTTGTTATTTTGAAATTTGGCCTCAACATTTTTCTATCAAGTTTCAGGTTACCAAGAAAGTTCTCCTTCAAGGACTGGGTGAGGATGGTCTTTATGCCCTTAAAACACCTACAAAGCATGCCTTGGTTGTAGAGTGTTCTTCCCTTCAAGACTGGTATGCCTGCATGGGTCATCTTAATTTTCGGACTGTCTCTAAAATTATCAATGATTTTAATCTTCCATGTTCAAATAAAATACATTCCCTTTGCTCTTCTTGCTATTTAGGAAAACTAGCCAAGCTTCCCTTTGTTGCTGTTGAACATCATAATAATGCTCCCTTTGATATCATTCACTCTGATGTATAGGGTCCATCCCCAATATTATTTAATCAAGGAAATTGTTATGTTATTTTATTTATTGATGACTTTACTAGATATTTTTGGCTTTATTTTCTTAAACATAAAAATGAAGTTTATAATTATTTTCTTCAATTTCAAGCCCTTGTCTCTAAACAATTTAATAAATCCATTAAAGCTTTTCACTCTAACTGGGCCGGGGAATTTCAAAAACTTCATAAACATTTCCTAAACCAAGGCATTACCCATCGGATTGCCTATCCCTATACACATGAACAAAATGGCTTAGTTTTATGTAAAATTTGCCATATCATTGATACTAGTCTCACTTTACTTGCTCATGCAAAAATTCCTTTAAAATTTTGGACTTACTCCTTTCAAATGGCGATTTTATTAATTAATAATTTGCCTTCTCATATTTTCAAACATCAATCTCCATACTTTCTACTTCATCATAAACATCCACATTACTTGGAGTTCAAACCATTTAGTTGTGCTATCTTTCTCTTGCTTCGTCCATATAATGCTCATAAATTCTCTTTTCGTACTCACCAATGTGTGTACTTAAGCAACAACTATAATCATGTTGAATATTTATATTTGGACATGGAAACTCAACGTGTCTGTTCTGCATGAAATGTTAAATTTATTGATAATATTTTTCCATTCAAAGATATAGTCCAATCTTAAATTGACAATGAGAAGCACACTCCGCCTTGGCTCTAAATCTATAGGGCAATTACCATCCTCACATGGCTCTTACTCTAATTCAAGTAACTCTCCTTCTAACTCTACAACTCTATCCTCTTCTCCACCTTCACTAACCCATACCTTATCTCTTTTACCTCCTTCTAATCCTAACTCTCCAACCACATCCTTAGTTTCTCTACCCAACCCTTATAATCCTAATCCATCCCCTCCTAATCTCCAACTCATAGTTGATCTTTCCCAATATCCTGCTTCCACTACAACTACACCACATCGCTAATACCCCATGCAACTATGCCCATCCACCTTAGCCAAATGCCAAGCATACTTAACTACCATGTCCTCTCCTCCTTCCTATGCCGAACTAAAAACCTTTGCCTAAGCTAATAAAATCCCAAATGGCGCCAAGCCATGGAAAGTGAGCTCAATGCTCAACTTTAAAATAAAACATGGACCCTTGTTCCTAAACCTCATGAAAAAAATATTGTTTCTAATAAATGGCTATTTAAAGTGAGAAGAAATGCAGATGGCTCAGTTCAATGGTATAAAGCCATATTAGTTACTCGTGGGTTTACTTAGGAATATAGTGTTGACTACAACAAAATGTTTAGTCCTGTCATTAAATATACTACATCCACACAATGGTTGCTCTTTCTATAACTAAAAAATGGTCAATTCAACAACATGATATCTTTAATGCCTTATTGCATGGTCTTCTTGGTATAAAAATTTTCATGCACTAATGCACTAGATTTTTGGACGTGGTGCATCCTGACTATGTGTGCAAACTATGTAAGTCCTTGTATGGACTTAAACAAGCCCTTCATGCATGGTTTCATTGTCTACATAACTTTCTTGTGCACATTGGCTTTCATCCATCTCAAGCTGATTCCTCCTTGTTCATTAGAAATTTAGGCTTTGAGAAGTTCATATTCTTATCTATGTAGACAACATTTTGGTTATAGGTAACTCTTCTATTGCCATTGATAGATTTGTTAATGACATTGCCAATGTATTTCCTATTTGCTAACTTGGTCAGCTTAATTATTTCTTGGGTATAGAGGCAAAATCCTGCTCTTTTAGCTTAGTACTCACTCAACGAAAATATATTCGAGACCTCCTTATCCAAGCAAATATGACGACTTGCAAACCAACTCACACTCCCATGGTCACTTTACCTCCATTATCTAAGAATGCAAGCTCTCTTATGGATGATGGTGTTTTATACTGTCAAATAGTTGCTGGATTGCAATATATTACTCTCACTAGACTAGATGTGGCATTTTCTATCACGACTCAAATCAAGAGTCATGACCGACCCTAGGGAACGAGAATTCTTTCAAATTTGGAACCCATAGCAAGCCTTAAAAATAAAAACACATGCAATAACTAAATAAAATTATGCCAAAATTTAAATTTAAATCGTTATAAAATAAATACTTAATGTCATATCATAAAATAAAATATTTGCATACAATATTTAGAGAAAGGTCTCTGATATGAGAACATCATTCTACAGATACAAAAGCTACAACAGCAGTTTTCTAGAATACAAAAAAAATCAGATAAGCAATTTACATAAAATAGCCAGGGTTGAAGAAGTTTGGCGTATAGGCCTACTACTGAGGTCTGAAAATGAAGAATCTCCTAAAAAATAAACAACCGAGGGGAATCAGATCTCACCGAGTGAATTATTATATTATATATACATGCACCTCCTAGTGTCATATGCAATCAAGCATTAGTATATATATAAATATATACAGACATTTCACATACATACTGAAAATCACTTTATATATATATATATAAATGTTGAAAAAAATGTTTATTTTAATGAAGGATCAAATAGAACCCTAATTACTCGCAACCTCAACCAAAAATATATCTCTAGCCATATAAGCTCACTTAATTCCGAATTAATTTTCTTATTTCATTTAGAACAGTGGACTGGCCCTGAGATACTAAGTCAACCGAACTCCAATAGTCTCACTATCAATGTGACTGGCCCCGAGACACTAGGTCAATCGAGCTCCCGCAATCACACTACTCAATCACATCAATCTCAAATAATCAAAAAAAAAAGTCACCTCAAGTGATTTAATAACTCAACCCTAAAATCTATTGCATTAGTATGTACACAGTTTTAGTGCTGCCTACTAGGTAGCACATTTTAGTGATATCCTTCAAATAAAATTGAATATACATATGGGAAATAAATAATGCATAATTAAACATATTAACATTCATAACAACAAAATAAACCATATATATACCAGAAATATACCGAAAATATACTAAATATATTTCAAGTGTATATATGCTACATATAACCAAAATCAACTATAAATATACCGAATATAAACCATGAATATGCCACAAATATATTGAAAATATACCTATCATATACTAAAACATTTAATAAAAAAATTAATGTATAAATACATATTAAAAACATGAATACTCAATATCATGCATCCTATATGTAATGTATATAGAAAATAATAACTCATAATTCTACCCTTCTCGAGACTAGCTCGATGGGCCTGGTCCGATAGGCCTCAGTCTCGGTGCAACTAGAAAATAAATAATAGTAAATCAGAATAAATTCCTAACATATATTTCTAAAATAAACTCGATTTAGGAATCCAAAACCGAGACAAACACAGAAATTTAGGATCGACTCAACATCACGTTTTACTAGAATTCTATCAAAAATTTAGTAGAATCTCCTTTGTAAAACGGACATCTCTCTACTAAAAAGTAGAGCTAATACTGTAAGAAAAACACACTTTTAACACATATTATACAACACATCGGGTTGGGACCCCGAATTGCACAATTTCCTAATCGAGGTTTACAATTCACCAAAAATACAAATAAAATAATAAATATATTAAAAATTAATAAATTCCATAAATATCCTCAAAATACCAACATATAATATATTTTAACATTAAAATACTAAATACAATTATTTTCACAATAATTAAATAAAAATCTCAAATGATAATATAATAATAAGAAAAATCCAATTTTTCAATAATTCAATATAAAATAGTAAAATTCACTTTAATGTATTGAAATAGCTTAAATATATATTAAAAGTAATGAAAAATCCATTTAATCACCAAAATAGTAAATAATATATTATTTGAATATAATTTTTAAAAATTAGTATTAATTAGTTAAAAATAGTAAATAATTTATAAAAATTATTTTAATACCCTATATAATTCCAAAATCATCTAAAATATATTATTTAACTATAATTTTCATAAAATTACACAATTAACTCAATAATACAAAATTTACATAATATAATTAATATTCTCAATAATTATATAAATTCACCGAAAATCATTTTAATAATTCTAAAATTATTAACTGAAATTACTAACAAAAATTTAACTAAATTTCCATTAAAAATAATTAATTAACATAATTATAAAAAATTCAATATTTAATAATAAAATAATAAAAAATTACCCAAAATTCAAATTAATTCAAAAAAATATATTTCAGAAGCTTAAGCTACCACAATCAACATTTGTGAGGCAAGTTTGCATAAATCAAACATAATCAAGTTCAAAAAAATTAAAAATCCTAAAGCACATAAACTAAAAATTGAAGATAACTAAAAATCTAGAGAATTTGAGCTCAAACGGAGCTCGAAAATGGACTCACTAGTGGAAAACTATTCAAAAGAGTCTAGTTTAGAGCCTTGAGGTGGCCGGAAGCTCATCGGTGGTCATAGAGCTCCACTTTCGGCTTCTTCGATTTTCGGTGCTCCGATAACGATCTGACAACTGCTAGTGACATCTGGGGGAAGCCAGAGATGGTGGTGGTCGACAGTGGCAGTTGGGGTGGCTCCGACATGGGCTATGAGTGTTAGACCGAGAAGGAGAAGAAGAAGAAGAAGAAGAAGAAGAAGAAGAAGAAGAAGAAGAAAAAGAAGAAAAAGAAGAAAAAGGAAGAGAAGGTGATGTTGACCTGATCTGATTTTTTTTGACTTTTTCTAATTTTTTAAATTATTTATGAAATTACCAAATTACCCTTCCAACAAATTTAATAATAATAATAATAACAACAATAATAATAACAATGTTAACAATAATAACACTAATAATAATATTATTAACAATGATAATATTAATAATAATATTAATAACTTTAATATTATCAAATAATCCCGCGTAAAATAAATTATTTTTACGTAAATAATTCTCTTAAAATAAAATACGTAAATAATATTAGCAATTAATGATAATAATATACAATTAAAATTTAAAATTGTTAATACTACATATTCCAAAATAATATTATTTTATTTAAAATACTGGGCCTTTACATTTTAAATTAATAAACTGTGTCAATATATGCACTCTCCTTCTCAAGTTCTTTGGTAAGCAGTTAAGAGACTTCTTTGGTATCTTCAACACACCAAATCCTATGGTTTATTTTTCAGTAATTCTATTAGGCAACACCTTTAATGTTTCACTGATAGTGACTAGGCTAGCTGTCTTGATGATTGTCAATCAACCAATGGGTATGCTATCTATCTTGGGTCTAATCTCATATTATGGACAACTAATAAATAAAGTACTATGGCTTATTTTTCCACAGAGAGTGAATATCATGCCATTGCTAATGCCACTACTAAGCTCCTTTGGCTTCAGTCTCTCATTCATGAACTTGATTTTCACTCTTCATCTTTGGTAACTATATGGTGTGATAATATAAGTGCAATTCATTTAACTTAAAATTCGGTACTCCATGCCCGTACTAAGCATATGGAGCTCGATCAACACTTCATTCAAGAAAAGGTTTTTAAGGGTGTTATTTCCATTCGGTAAATCTCCAATAAGGGTGAAATCACTGATATTCTGACCTAGCCTTTTGGTCACCAACTCTTTGAGGCTCATCGTAGTAAGCTTTGCCTTGTTCTGCTTCTCGGCTCAGCTTGAGGTGGGTTATTAAGGATAGACTTCATCACATATATTTTAGCTACTGTTGTTTATCATTTCTGTTATATTAGATTATCATGATAGTCTTTCACTTTTATCATCTCCTCATCATTGTATATATATTATACTTTGTATCATTAGTTTACATACAATAACATATACAACCTTACTCTCATTCTCTCCTACTTGTCGAATGGTTATAAGAGTAACCACAAGGCAAAAGTAAGTGAATAAAGAAAAAGTGAGTGGTGTATATAGTGTAAGAAAGCAATTGGAGTGTGAATTTTTTTTTTCTTGGGTTGCATCAAAATTTCTTGCAATAGTGAATTTATTATTAATGAAAAATATTTATTATTCATTATTTTAATGTGACGACCCAAAACTAGGTGTCATGACCGGCGCTAGGGAATAAGAATTCTTTCGAATTCGGAACCTGTAACAAGCCTCAGAAATAAAATCATGTAATAAATAAATAAAAAGTACGAACAGAATTAAAATTTTTTGAATCAATATATAAAAATGGATACTCAATATCCTTTTCATAAATAAATATATATTCATACAGTGCTCAAATATAGCTCTCATAGTATGAAGTATCAAAACAAAATAATACTTTTATGATACAATAACACTACTACTGTAGTTTCTAGAATACAAATCAGAGTTTAAAGTATACATTTACATAAAATAGCCGAGATAGAAGAACATCGATGAAGAACTTTACTACTAAGGTCTGACGATGTAGGATCTCCTGAAAAAAATAATTGAGGGGGGTCAGATTGTAAATGGCGGGGTTTAGTGCACGTCCAAGATTTTAGCAACCACGACATTGTTTAGGCTCAAGGCCTTAGAGAACACACTAACCATTGTCATAAAGACATGGCATGGAGATGAGGAGTCGCCACCCAGGGTAATAACTGGGACAATTTGATTGGTGGTACTCAATTCTCTAAAAGAACATTAGCACCACAACCAGGAGATTCTGGATACGGAATACTAATTTCTCTTAGTCTCGTGTTCATTTAAAATAACTTTATAAATGATTATTTCATTATCTAATTACATGTAATTTTATTAAACCTTAATTAACATCCATCTACCCAAAAAGGCAACAAGTCAATAAAATTACAAGTAAAAAATGCACTCAAGATCGTGTTGTCCCTAAGTCTAAACTATGTTAGTTTTATTAAAAAGGTTAGCTAAATCTACATTTTATTTACAAGTGAAATGAACTAAAAGTGGGCCTACATTTTATTAATTAATGAGCCTAAATATATATTTTTAGTCTTTTTAAGATATAAGCTTAAGTCTATTCAATTTTAAAGAAAAATTAAATTAGTGGTCCTAAGTCTAACTTGATTTTATTTTAAGTGAAATGTGGGCCTAGGTCTATTTATTTTAAAAGAAATGCAATTAAGTGGGCTGAGCTAAGTCTAAACAAGTTTTAATTAACTAAGTGGGCCTAAAATCTAATTAACCTAATGGGCCTAAGTTGATTTTAATTATTTAAAGTCCTAAACCATTTTTAAGCCTATTTATTTAATGGGTTAGACCTAAACGTGGGCTTGTGGCCCAAAAACAAACATAAAAAGCCCAAAAAACATAAAAAAACATAACAAAATCAAATCAAACACACATTCACATATGATTTCTAAAAAGCCTAATTTAATTGCCTGCAAACCCTAATTAACTAAAACCACCATTAATTTTAATTAATTTTTACCCAACTGAACCTAATTACTAATTAATTTTAAAGTGCAGAATATTTAAATCTTTCACTATTCCCACTACTGGGGCTATTACAAACTACGTACAAAATTAAAATTAATAATTATACACCCATGAATTAAAAATAAACTACACAGGATACCAAAAATGAAAAATAAAAATTTAAATCCTAAGAACTATTATTAAAATAGTACAGGTTCATCCATGGCATTCCATGGATCTTCTGTTCAATTAAACACAGGCGGGATCCTCATCCTCAATCCACATACGGACATAAAAAAAAAAGCAAATTAGCAATGAAATCAAATAATCAAAATAATAACAGAAATAAAAAAAATAATAAACAGAAAATAAAAAAAGAGTAATAAAAGAAATAGAAAAATAACACTGGAGATTTGGATGGTGTGCAAATGCCTCTTTTTGAGCCCCTCAGATTGGATTATCACTATTAAAATTAAGATATTGTTAATTTTGGACTATTGCCTTCAGTATCGAAAATTAGGGTTTTATGCTTGCAGTCTCTCCTTTGCTCATTGTGTCTTCATTCTCTCAGTCTCTCCATGTAAAAAATCCTTTTGAAAACCAGAAGAAAAAAAGAAGTCCCCCCAGCCAAACCTCCCTCTCACGCATGCATGCAGACTCTGCTTTTAAATGCAGAGTCTACGCGTACTGAACTTCCTCTAAAGGAGGAACAAACCTATCTGATCAGATAGCGTTTGTTTTTCTTTAATTTCAAAAGACCTTCCACGTTTAAACAACCTTATCAGATAATTATAAAGATAAAATTAGAATTTTCAACCAATCAAAATGCTGAAAAATCAATAAAAATACACGAAAAAATAAAAAATAACTGTATTTCAATGTGTCGGCATTGTGCAATGCCGATCGGCATTACACAATGCTGGTCGGCATTGTGTAATGCCGGTCGACATTACACTAATGCCGATTGGCATTAAATGCTTTTAATTACCTAAAGACCCCTAAAAAATGACTTATTTACAATCAAATCCTAAAAAATGTTGCAATTTAGTCCCTAAAGTCCAGAAAATCAACAACCAAGTTCAATTTTTGAATAAATTTCATCATAAGGGCTTAGGTCGCAATTGTGCACAATTGTATCCTGAAATTGGCTGCTTACATAGACCTCATTGAGTGAATTATTATACTATATATAAATACAATCTAAACCATACCTAATCAGACATTCATATATATATATATATATATATATATACACACACACACATGCATTCCACACAAATTGGCCCCGAGACATTAAGTCAACCGAGCTCTTGCAATCACACTATCAATCATACCATCAATCTTAATCAAATCAATTATAATTACCACAATTAATTCTCACTCAACCCTGATCTATCGCACCGGTACGTATACGGTCATAGTGCTGCCCACTAGGTAGCATGTTCTATTGATATCCTTTATTTATAATAAATCATTCATAATAGTAAAATAAACCATATATATACCAGAAATAAACCTAAAATAAACCAATTATATTTCGGGTATATATATGTCAAATAAAACTTGAAATATACTAAAGATAAACCGTTAATATAATTTAAAACAACTTAAGTGTGTTTCAATAATATAACATGCATTTACTTAAAAATATACCTAAATATACTAAAGATATACCCTAAGTACACAAATCATTTAATAAAACAATTATGCATAAATATTCATTTAAAACATATATATGTACTAAAACATGCATTTAGGTTTGACATATATCCAAAAATATACCAAAATAACCTAATTATCTAGCATGCATTTATAAAAAATAAACCCTAAATATATCAATGACATGTTAGGTTTAAATCAATAATAAAACATGCATTTATTTGGAAATATATCAAATATATATATATATATATATATATATATATATATATATATATATATATATATATATATATATATATATATATATATACTTAAAACAACTTAAGTATAAATCAATAATATGACATGCAGTTGTTTAGGAATAAACCTAAAATATACTAAAAATATACCTAAAGTATACTAATCATTTAAATAAACAATTATGAATAAATGTACATTTAAAACATGTGTATATATCCAAAAAATACTAAACATAAACCTAATCATATTATAAATTAAATTACTTTTAAAAAGAAATATTTAATGAAAATGAAAAAAAAAAATCCTAAATTATGCATCCTAAATACAATACATATATATATATAGTATAATAGCTCACAGGTGTGCGCTCCTCAAGACGGGTCCAACGGGCCTGGTCCACTAGGCCTCGGTCTCAGCGCAACTAACAATAAAATAATAACACGAACATTAAAATAATTCTAACTTAACTTTTAGAGATTCAATCTAGGATTACTAACACAGATAGAGAATAGGAATTAGACCCGATGTCACATTTTACAAGAATTCTATCAAAAATTCGGCAGAATCTTCTCTGTAAAATGAACATCTCTCTACTTAAAAAGTAGAGTCGGTGCTACAAGAAAAATACATTTCAAACCAGAATTCTCACAACTCCTCGGTCGGGATCCCAAACTACAATTTCCCCTGACCAAGGTCCACAATTCACCACAAACACAATAATACAATAAAATATATTAAAAAAATCAATAAATATCATAATTACCTTCAAAATATCAAAATACAGTATATTTAACTTTAAAACGCTAAAAATAATTATTTTTCCAATAATTACTTAAAAATCCTAATTAATAATATAATATTATTAAAAATCCATTTTCTCAATAATTACACAAATATTAATAAAAATTCATTTTATAAATCCAAATTACTTAATTAGCCCAAAAACATATTAAAAATTAATAAAAATCCATTTATTTACAAAAAAAATAGTATATTATATATAATTTGAAAATAATTTTTGAAAAATAGTATTAGTTAGTTAAAAATAGTAAATAATTTGTAAAAATCATTTTTATACCTCAAATAATTATTAAAGCCAATTAAATTTAATATTTAACTAAGATTATCACCAAATTACCAAAATACCCCTAACATACAAAAATTCACATAAAATACTAAGAACATACAAAAATTCAATAAAAATTACATAATTACACAAAAATTATTTTCTCAACATATTATGCATTAAAATCAATAAATACACTTAATTAACCAATAATTTCTTCAAAAACTCAAATATAATCTAATAATCCAATATTCACATAAACTAAAAATATTATTAAAAATTATATAAAAATCCCAAAAATTAATTTCTCAACACTAAAATTAATATCAACTCATAATAACATCAAATCAACCAATTTTATAATTAAATAAATTAATTTACAAAAATTAATTAAATAATAATAAAATATTCAAAAATCCACAAAAATTAAAATAAATTCCAAAAATTCAAAAAAAAAAATTCATGAAGCTTAAGTAACCAAGATCAACATTTATTGAAGGAGTTTGCTTGAATCAACCAAAATCAACCTAAAAAAAATTAGAAAACTCTAAAGCTCAAAAACCAAACCGAGGAAAAAAAACTCATAAATGGACCATTGAGAGCTCAAACCAAGCTTGGGATCGACTTCGCTGGAGCTTGAGGAGCTTAGGGATACTGGAATCACGAAGAATGGTGGCCGGACGAAGGAGGGATGCCGGAAAGCTCAAGTTTCGATCACTTTACTGCACAAGCTGCTGCCGACACCGGGGAAGGAGGAGGAGGGTAGCGAAGCAGCTGGCTGGAAGGAGGGCAGTGTCACGAAGTCAAGGGAGGCACACCGACGGGCGTTGGTTGAACGGAAATAGAGAGGGAGAAGGAGCACAGTGTTTTTCACGATTTTTTTTTTTGCGTTTGCATATATATATATATATATATATATATATATATATATATATATATATATATTCACACACCTAAATTAAAATAATAATAATAAACCCTAATTAGTATAATACATAACACATATTATAGTCATGCAATAATGCATTATAATAAAAATAATAACAATAATAATAATGATAATAAAAATAACAATAATATGATAAACAATGTCATTGTTAAAAATAACCTTGGTACTCTAATAGGATCATTGAAATAATTTTTAAAGTAATAAATTTACATATGTAAATCTCTAAAAATAATAAGTTTTAAAGTAAGTATTTACATAGAAAATTTTAATTAAACATAAAATAATGAATATTAATCACAAAAAAATATAATAATCAAATATAGTTTTAAGAATTATTAACATTGCATAACCCGTATTAAAATAAAGTAATCTAAAAACTCGGGTTATTATAGTCTCCCCTCCTTATAAGAATTCGTCCTCGAATTCCAAGAAAAGAATACACAAGAAAAATCAAGGAGGAAAGAGATATGGGTAAGAAGCTCGTATCTCAACTTCAGTCTCCCAAGTAAGCTCTTCCACGTCGTTGCTTCGCTACAACATCTTAACCATCGGAAACTGGTTCGAACATAATTGTCAAACTTGATAATCTACAATCGCAACTGATTCCTTCTTGAACTTCAGATCTTTGTTCACTTCTACATTGTCCGACTGCAACAAATGCGAAGGGTCCGAAATGCACTTTCTCAGTATTGATATATGGAACACTGGATGCACTTGAAATCGATTCAGAGGCAAAGCTAATTGATATGTAACCATACCAAATCTCTTCATATCATTCTTTGGAGACACCTTGAGAAACACAATCTCTAATATGAAACTCCATATCTCTATGCCTAGGATCAACGTAGCTCCTTTGCTTACTAACTATGGTTTCTAATATGCTCTTGATCACAGTAACTTTCTTTGCAGCATCTTGAACCATCTCAGGTCCAGTCAAAGCTCTCTCTCCAATCTCATCCCAACTCAGAGGGGATCTACACTTCTTTCTGTACAAAGCCTCGTATGGTGCCATTCCAATATTGTTATGGTAGCTATTATTATATGCAAACTCAACAAGTGGAAAATGATCATCCCAACTATGTCCCAAATCCAAAACACACATCTTCCACATGTCTTCCAGTGTTTAGATCATCCTCTCAGACTGACCATTTTTCTGAGGATGAAAAGCAGTACTAAAATCCAACCATGTGCCTATCGCTTCCAGCAACTTCTATCAAAATCAAGAGGCAAATGTTGTACCTCTACCATATACAATGGACACAGGTATTCCACACAGGCACACACAACGTGCTTCATGTATAGTTTAGCCAACTTAGTTGCAGAATAAGTAGCTTTCACAGGAAAGAAATGTGCAAACTTGGTCAACCTATCCATAATCACCCAGATGGAATCGTATCCATCCTTGGAATGAGGTAAAATAACCACAAAATCCATAGCAATCCTTTCTTACTTCCACTCAGGAATAGGAAGAGGCTGAAGCTTTCCAAAAGGCTTTTGATGCTCAGCTTTCACTTGCTGGCAAATTAAACACTTAGAAATATAACCAACCACATCCTACTTCAAGCTATCCCACTAGTACTGATCCTTAATACTGTGGTACATTGTAGTAACATCTGGATGTACACTGTAATCTCATTCCGCAGCTTATATAGAATCTCTTTTCTCAAATTTCCAACATCAACCCTATTTAGTTAACTTGTATATCTTTTATCAGAAGATCATTATATGATGAAATGCCATGATGACATGCTATGATGAATGTTATGATGAAATGTTATGATGAAATACTGGAATGAAATGTCATGATGAAATGCTATAATGAGATGCTATAATGATATGATGAAATGCTGTAATGATGTTATATCTTATCCTCTAAAACTCAAGTAACCCTTAGATCAATGGTCTTCTTCAGCAACTAGAAACTGTTCTAACAAACATCTGTTTACATAAACTTCACATTCTTCTGAGTTAGGTGGGTTATACAAGCTGTAATTCTAGAGAATTCTACTCAGATCTCCTATAGTACCCAGTTAAACACAAAAAATTACAAATCTCCATAGCTGTAGTCAGTCGGGCCACTCAGATATTACTTCGATCTTTTATGGATCCACTTGAATACTATCTTTAGACACCACATGTCCAAGAAAAATAACACTCTCCACCCAGAGATCACACTTCATGAATTCAACATAAAGCTCACATTCTCTTAGTGTCTGTAGTACAGTCCTCAAGTGATATACGTGCCCTTTCATTCACTTTGAATACGCTGATATATCATCAATAAAGACTACTACAAACTGATCCATAACTAATGATAACCCGACTTCAAATTAATCTTAGAAAAGAACTGTGCACCTTGAAGTTAATCAAATAGATTATTTATCCTTGGGAGAGGATACTCATTCAGTTCTATGTAATCAAAGCACAGTCTGGGTGTATCATCCTTCTTCTTCACCATCAGGACTAGTACACCCCAAGGAGAAACATTGGGTCTGACAAAACCCTTGTCTAATAGATCTTGTAATTGCTCCTTAGCTCTGCAAGTGCCATTCTGTATAACTGTGTCAAAATTGGAGTTATATCAAGAACCACATTGATACAAAATTCAATCTTTGTGAGGTGGTAAACCTGGCAACTCATCAGGAAAACATCAGGAAACTCACAGACAATTGGAATATTTATGAGAGACAACTTCTCCATTAATGTATCCTTGACTAGAGCCAAGTATTCCTGACAACCCTTCCTCAGCATCTTTCTAGCAATGATGGTGGAGATAAGATTCTGAGGTGTAGAACTCTTGCCACCAATAAATCTAAATTCTTCTTCATCAAGAATTCTGAAATTCACCTCTTTACTCCAATAATCAACCACTGTATAGTGCAGAAACAAACAATCCATTCTCATCTCATCAAGATCAATTATACCCAAAAGACTGAATTCATAAATAACCCACTAAATTCCAGTTCTCAGTTCATATGCCAATATATATCAAACTTAATTCGAAAATAAATAGTTCTACCAGTCTCCTCTTATACTATATCACATCTTCAACATGACGTAACAGATTGAAGAGTTTATAGGTATTCTTATCAACTAACTGCTCTTCTGTTACTCTGCACAATAATAGCCACAGGTAATTATCCTTCCTTGAAAATGGATGGAAATATCTTAGAAATCACTCATTAACTCAAATTATGTGCTACAGTCAGAACTGACAGCTTGCTATTAAAAGTACAAGAGTGTTTCATCTTTATTTGACATCTTTTAATTCCTTTATCAAAGCGTACTCAAACAACTGCCAGGCTTGGCCAAATGCTATCAAGCTCTCACCAATCTCGGCTATCCTAACCACAAATGCTGCAAGTTTGAGTTCAAAAGGAATGCTTGTACCACTTATAATAACTACCTCGACCTTTGAGTTACAGTTGCCTTTGACCTACCCCTATACTAGATAGGTGTATTAGGGCTGAAACTATAACCACAACTTCAACTTGAAAAGACTGATTACCAATATTGTCTTTGCAGAAGAAAAAATTTGCATTCACCATGCTAAAAAGACATGGAAACTTAACATGATTTAGAATATAAAATATACACAGAATTGACATATCTCGAGTTCACTATTGAAAAAGAAATTACATCTGCTGTACAATCGAAGGTATTGACACTGCACCCTACGAAACTCCTATTACAGAAGTAACATTATTGCAATGCTAAGCCACCAGCTCCTCATTTAGTTATTCCTGCTGTTTATGGCGATCATCTAACCTTCTAAGTCCATCTCTAACCCTACCCCTAACATGCTGCACAGGGGGTAGAATCTTATGCTCAAAAGATTACTATCATCGATCTCATTGATCGATGGAGCGACTCACGCTTGAGGTAAACAGAAAAGAGCAAAACAAAATAAACAATTCAACCAATCACAAACATCAACTGATACCCTAATGATTATGCAAAATTCCTAATACAAGGAAAACTTTTCAAAGACATGATCAAACCTAATTTAACTGTAGTAGTTGCCAAAGAAAACACGACTCGATAACCTAGGTCCACATCTATAAACCTAGGCTTTGATACCAACTTTGTCATGACCCAAAACTAGGAGTCATGACTGGCGCTAGGGAACGGGAATTCTTTCGAATCAAGAACCCATAGCAAGCCTTAGAAATAAAATCATGCAATAAATAAATAAAAAGTACGATAAAATTAAAATTTTTTGATCAAATATATAAAAATGGATACTCAATATCCTTTTCATAAATAAATATATATTCATACAGTGCTCAAATATAACTCTCATAGTATAAAGTATCAAAACAAAACAATGCTTTTATGATATAATAACACTACTACTGCAGTTTCTAGAATACAAATTAGAGTTTAAATTATACATTTACATAAAATAGCTGGGACGGAAGAATACCAGCGAAGAACTTTACTACTAAGGTCTGACGATGTAAGATCTCCTAAAAAAAATAATTGAGGGGGGTCAGACCTCACTGAGTGAATTATTATACTATATGTACATGCAATCTAAACCATACATAATCAGACATTCATATATATATATATATATATATATATATATATATATATATATATATATATATATATATATATATATATATATATATACACACACACACACACACACGCATTCCACATAAATGACAAACTCTGCTTTATAAGTATAATAGATGCAGAAAACATTTATTTTTAATTAATAAAGGATCAAATAGAACCCTATTATATATATATATATATATATATACACGCATTCCACACAAATGACAAACTCTACTTTATAAGTATAATAGATGCAGAAAACATTTATTTTTAATTAATGAAGGATCAAATAGAACCCTATTAATCACGACCTCAATCAACCCTATCATCACTCTAGCCATATAGGCTCACTTAATTCCAAATAGATCACTTATTCCAATTTGGACAGTAGACTGGCCTCGGGACACTAAGTCAACCAAGCTCCCACAGTCTGACTGTCAGTGTGATTGGCCCCGAGACACTAAGTCAACCGAGCTCCCACAATCACACTATCAATCATACCATCTGTAATACCCTAAAATTTATTTTAATAAAAGTGATTTCCAAATTTGTATTACTATTTAAATGACATTGTTTATTTTTGTTGTTGTTATTATTATTATTATTATTATTATTATTATTATTAAACTATATTATATTTTATGGATATTTTATGTGTGTGTATTAAATTATTTATGTGTGTGTGTATATATATATATATGTATATGTACTATGTGCATGTGTGTGTGTGTGGTTGGGAGACTTTGTCATTGTCTGAATATAAATGGTAAGGGTCATTTTCAGCTCATTTCTTCCCTTCTTCTTCTTGCTGTCCCGCATGCTTCCTTTTCTTTCCCAATTTTTGTCCATCTTTCCCCTGCTACTCTCTTCTTCCCGCCAGCAGTCAGCCCTTTCTCCTATTAGCTTGCTTCTTCTTCCTTTAATGTCATCTCTGCAGCGCATCATGAAGAAGGCAGCAGCAGCAGCAGCCATGTGAAGCAGTAGTCATGTGAAGCAGCAGTAGGAACGACTACAACAGCAGCCTCCATCCCTTCTGTCGTGACAACCGGCACAACCACTGCCACAACCTGCTGTCACCTGGAAATTCAGCAGCTCAGGCTTGCAATGGTAGCCCCTCCCCTATCCTGAGTTGAGTTTGAAGTAAGTTAGTGAGTTAGTAATTAGTTAGTTTTAGGTTAGATTTAGTTGTTTGTTAGTTGATTTTGGTTAGTTTTAGGTTGATTTGTGATTTTTGTTAATTATGAGTTATTTATTTAAATTTTTGCAGAATTTATTTTAATTATTTGGGTAATTCTTGGTTGATACATATATATATATATATATATATATATATATATATATATATATATATATATATATATATATATATATATATTTGTTGATCTAAGTTATTGGAGTTAATTTTGGTTAAGAGTATATAAAAATTAATTTAGATTAATTAAATTGATTTTTATAGAATTTTAGTATATTTATTTAGGTATTTTAAGTTTTATGTATATTTTGTTAATATGGTTAATTAATTATTTTTGGTTGAATATTTGAGTTAATTAGTGTTAGTATATTATGTTAGTAATTTTAGTAGTGATAAAATAATTTTTGATAATTTATTTAGTTTTTTTTAGAAATTATTATTATTATGTAAATTTTGAAATAATAGGTAAATGGTGTATTTTTGCTGATATTATAATTAAATACTATGTTTTAGTTAATTTTGAGATAAAATGTGGTATTAAAATAATTTTTATAAATTATTTATTATTTTTAGTTAATTAATACTAACTATTTTTGAAAATTTATTCAAAATTAAATTATTTATTGTTTTGTGGTTTGAATGAGTTTTTAATTAATATTATAGAATATTTAATCTAGATGGGCAATTATAGTTTGAATTTGTCTATTTTATGTTGAATATTTGGAAAGTTGGATTGTTATTAATATTATATTATTATTTGAAATTTTATTACATTATGGTGGAAAATAATTTTATTTAGTGTTTTAAAAATTAAATAAATTATATTATGATTTATTATTATTTTTGGTGATTTACTAAATTAATATTTAGTATTTGCTTATTTGTATTTTTGGTGAACCTCGGTTAGGAATTGTGTAGTTTGGGGTCCCAACCCGAGGTGTTGTGCCACTGTGAATTTTGAAGTGTGTTTATTTGCAGGATTGACTCTACTTCGATAGAGGGATGTCCGTTTTACAGAGAAAACTTTGCTGAATTTTTGGTAGATTTCTCATAAAATGTGACACCGGGTCAATCCTAAAATTTTTATTCTGAGTTCGAATCGAGTATTCCTTAGAAACTCTAGAAGTTAGGTTTCTATTTTCTGATTGTCATTTCCTTTTTTTGTCTTTTAGCTGCCCCTCCAGTCGCGTCTACCAGTCGAGGTCGGACACGACGTGCCAGAGGAGCACCTTTATCTTGTAAGTTAATATTTGATTTGAGTGTCAGATTTTTAATTTAAATTATATTAACTCCTTATGAATTTAATTTTATGAGATTCTAGTCAGCATTATTCATATGATCTTGCATGATTTAATTTATAGTTAATTTATTTTATTTTATTCATTTATCTATTTTATTTATTGCAATTTTCATTGTTTTATCTATTTTCATTTATTTTTAAATAAACCATGGTAGAACAGGCTACCTGATGGGTTTCATCAGGACCGTGTGTGCACCGGTAAAATATATGATTATTTAATTATATTACTGGGGCCAAAGGTCTGGTTATGCTTTGCTCTCGGACACTGCCAGTAGTATAATATTTGCTTATTTAATAAATACTGGGGCTGAAGGTCTGGTGATGCTTTGCTCTTGAACACCGCCAGTATAAATTTTAGTTATATTTATTAAATCACTAGGGCCGATGGTCTGGTGATGCTTTGCTCTCGGACATCGCCAGTGATATTGGATTAAAAGATATGACTGCGGCTGTGTATTATGGTGATGCCTTACTCTCGGGATCCGGCAGTCTTGAATATAAGTGAGTCTTATGACTGTTAAAAATTTATAAATTGGGTTCTACCAAGTTTTTATACTGAAACGATTTAAAAAGAAATTTAAATATTTATTTCTTCTCTCTTAAAAAATGAATTTATTATATGTATACCAAATGGTTGAAATAAAATTATATTATATTATATTTCCATAAAATTTATTTTAATGAGGTTTTCAAATTGCATTCATTTCTTTATTAACTTACTCAGTGAGGTCTGACCCCCCTCAATTAATTTTTTCCAGGAGTTTGGGAGTTAACTATTAGCCTTACTTCTCTTTGCAATGTAGCTTCGTCACCGGCTATTCTACATAGGTCTATTTAGTTTTTTTATATTTACTTTCGTGTACCGTAGTAGAGAAAATTGTATAACTGCATACTTTATTTTGAATTTCATGTATTTATAATTTATGTACTGAGATACTATTTGTATAACTGATGTTTATGTCACGACCCAAACTAGGAGTCATGACCGGCGCTAGGGAACGGGAATTCTTTCGAATCCGGAACCCGTAGCAAGCCTAAGAAAATAAAATCATACAATAATAATATAAAAGTACGACCAAATTAAAATTTTTCTGAATCAATATATAAAATAAATACTCCAAATCCTTTAATAAATGAATACATATTCGTACAATGTTCAAATACAAATTCTCAGAGTAATTAAATATCCAAACAAAATAATACACTTCCAATATAATGACACTACTACTACAGTTTCTAGAATACAATTCAAAGTTCAGAATATACATTTGCATAAAATAGCCGGGACTGAAGAACACCGGCGAGGAACTCTACAACTAAGGTCTGACGATATGGAATCTCCTGAAAAAAATAATTGAGGGGGGTCAGACCTCACTGAGTGAATTATTATACTATATATACATGCAAACTAAACCATAACAATCAGACATTCTTATATATATATGTATATACACACATTTCACACGAATGCCAAACTTTGCTTTTATAAATATACTAAATGTAGAAAACGTTTGTTTTGATTCATGAAGGATCCATAGAACCCTAAATAATAACAACCTCAAACAATCCCATCATCACTCTAGCCATACAGGCTCACTTGATTCCAAATAGAACACTTATTCCAATTTGGACAGCAGACTGGCCCCGAGACACTAAGTCGACCGAGCTCCAGCAGTCTGGCTGTCAGTGTGATTGGCCCCGAGACACTTGGTCAACCGAGCTCCAGCAATCACACTATCCATCACCTCACATCTCAATCAACCCAATAGATCATTCAATTCACTTATGGACAGTAGACTGGCCCCGAGACACTAAGTCAACCGAGCTCCAGCAGTCTGACTGTCAGTGTGATTGGCCCCGAGACACTTGGTCAACCGAGCTCCAGCAATCACACTATCTAACATACCATTAATCTTAGTCAAATCAATTAAATCAATTATAATCACCCAATTTTAACTCTCACTCAATCCTTATCTACCGTACCGGTACGTACACGGTCCTAGTCCTGCCCACTAGGAAGCACGTTCTATTGATATCCTTCACTTCGAATAAATCATTCATTCGAAAAATAATTAATGTAGAACCATATTCATAATAGTAAAACCAACCATATATATATACCAAAAATATACCTAAAATATACCCAGTATATTTCAGGTATATATATATATATAGTCAAATAAAATATGAAATAAACTAAAGATAAATCATTAATATAGTTAAAAACAATTTAAATGAGTAACAATAATATAACATGCATTATCTTAAAAATATACTTAAATATGCAAAAGATATACCCTAAGTACTCAAATCATTTAATAAACCATTTATGTATAAATATTCATTTAAATACGTGTTTGTGTTTAACATATATTCACAAATATACTAAAAATAAACCTAATTATCTAGCATGCATATATCAAAAATAAACCCTAAATATACCACTAATGTGTTAGGTTTAATTTAATAATAAAACATTTATTTATTCGGAAATAAATAAAAAAATATACCAAAAATAAACTTAAAAATAATTTAAGTGTAGGTTTATAATTTAACATGCAATTATTTAAGAATAAACCTAAAATCTACTAAAACTATACCTAAAGTATACTAATCATTTAATAAAATAATTATGTCTAAGTGTACATTTTAAAACATGTGTATATTACTCAAATATATTAAACCTAAAACTAATTGTTTAATGTGCATATATCAAACTAACATGCATAATTATTTAATATGCATATATATAAGAATGCAACTCTAGATATACCAAAAATATTATAATTTAAATCATTTTTTAAAACATACAATGAAAATGAAAAATTCTAAATAATGCACCCTATATGCAGTGCATATATATACAGTATAATAACTCACATGTTAGCGCTCCACGAGACAAACTCGGCGGGCCTGATCCGTTAGGCCTCGGTCTCGGCGCAGCTAGACAAACAAATGACAACATGAAATCAGAATAAATTTAACAAAAATTCTAAAGACTCGATCTAGAATTTTAGACACAGCTTTAGAATAGGAATTTGACCGGACATCACGTTTTACGAGAATTCTACCGAAAATCCGGCAGAACCTCCCCTGTAAAACGGACATCTCTCTACTCAAAGAGTAGAGCCGGTCCTGCAAAGAAATACACTTTGGAATAAACACAGGATTACAATCAAAATCCCTCGATCGGACTCCAAACTACAATTCACCGACCGAGGTTCACAATTCACAGAATATTTATAAAATACCGAAAATGCCCTTATATAATAAAAATACATTTTATAAATCCAAATTACTTAATTAACCCTAAAACATACTAAAAATCAATAAAAACCCATTTATTTAGAAAAATAGTATATTATATATAATTTGAAAATAATTTACGAAAAATAGTTTTAATTAGTTAAAAATACTAAAAATTTGCAGAAATCATTTTTATGCCCTAAATAGCTATTAAAACCAATTTAATTACATTTTTAACCAATTTAGTGTAAAATTACCAAAATACCCCTATATATATATATATATATTCACTATAAATGTTCAAAAATTCACCAAAAATTATATAATTACTCAAAAATTAATTTCTCAACATATAATTCAATAATATCAATAAATATACTCAATTTACCAATTTATTTCAATTAAACACATAATTAACCCTATTTTTCAAAATCACCTAAACTTAATAAATTCCAAATAAATACATAAAAATTCACAAAAATTACAAATAAATTTCTATAATTAATTTCAACTCCTATAATCACCATAAAACACAATTTCATAATTTAATTAATTAATTTTCGAAAATTATAAAATAATAATAAAATAATCAAAAATTCACAAAAATTAAAATAAATTCCAAAAATTCTAAAAAAATTACAGCATGTAGATTAAGCTTCCAGGAACAAAGTTTCTGAAGGAAGTTTTCATGAATCAATCAAATTGAAGCTAAAAAAAATTCGAAACCCAAAATGGCTGATTTGAAGAAATTGAAACCTAAGCAATTCTAGACCAAATCAAGTGAAACAAAGCTTGGAATCACACTCACCAGAGCTCAAGGAGAAGATAGAGACCGAAAGCATCAAATTTGGTGGCCGGAAAGTACTTGGTCGGAGTTAAGTTGATTTTTGGCTCTTTGAAGAAAATCCGGCCAAAACTCACCGGAAAAGAGTGTTTTAGGTGGTGGAAATGGTTGGAGGTGGAAGAGGAAGGCTGAGAGGCATAGTAACAGGAAGAAAACCAGCTTGAAAGTGGCTGGAAATGGAAGAAAACGTTTTGGGAGGAAGAAGATGAAGGAGGGGCAAAAGTGTAAATAAAGGGAAGTTTTGGTTTTTTGATAAAAAAATTATGTATATATGTATATATATATATATTTACACTATATTATAATAATATAAAATTTCACACACATTAAATATACACCACACACATATTTTAATATGTTTAATAATTTATAAACTTAAAATTAATTAATACAAAAATTAAATAATAAAATTAAGGAAATTAATTAAGCTCTAATTAATTTAAATAAATACACATATATACATTTTATTTTAGCACTTTAAAATTATATATGAGTTCATGCAAATTCATAAAACTAGTCAAAATAAATAGTATTAATTTACTTACGTGTCAATTTTTCCGAAAATATAATTTCCGAAAAAATTTTACGTAAAATACTTAAAATAATATAAAATAATTAAAATTAGCTTTAAACAAACAACAAACTCATAAAATATCATAAATATATATACAAAAATTATTAACACTGCATATCCCGATGCAGTATAAAAATATTTAAAAATTCGGGATATTACAGTTTATTTATTTTATTCTATGCACTGATATTATGGTTTAAATTATATTGAGAAAAATCAGTTTGATAATGTGCATTGTTATTTTATTATTTATTGTAAGGTTTCAAAGTTAAATATTTCGCGGTTTTCTTTTAAGGCTTACTATGGGTTTCGGTTGCTTCATGCTTTCTCATTCCCTAGTGTCGGTCACGTGCCCTTAGGTTCGGGTCGTGACACCATCAATCTTAATGAAATCAATCAAATCAATTATAGTTACCGCAATTAATTCTCACTCAACCCTAATCTATCGCACCGGTATGTACACGGTCCTAGTGCTGCCTACTAGGTAGCATGTTCTATTAATATTCTTCATTTATAATAAATCATTCATAATAGTAAAATAAACCATATATATACCAGAAATGTACCAAAATAAACCAAGTATATTTTGGGTATATATATGTCAAATAAAACATGAAATATACTAAAGATAAACTGTTAATATAATTTAAAACAACTTAAGTGTGTTTCAATAATATAACATGCATTTACTTAAAAATATACCTAAATATACTAAAGATATACCCTAAGTACACAAATCATTTAATAAAATAATTATGCATAAATATTCATTTAAAACATGTATATGTACTAAAACATGCATTTAGGTTTGACATATATCCAAAAATATACCAAAATAACCTAATTTCTAGCATGCATTTATCAAAAATAAACCCTAAATATATCAATGACATGTTAGGTTTAAATCAATAATAAAACATGCATTTATTTGGAAATATATCAAAAATATACCAAATATATATATACTTAAAACAACTTAAGTATAAATCAATAATATGACATGCAGTTATTTAGGAATAAACCTAAAATATACTAAAAATATACCTAAAGTATACTAATCATTTAAATAAACAATTATGAATAAATGTACATTTAAAACATATGTATATATCCTAAAATATACTAAATATAAACCTAATCATATTATAAATTAAATTACTTTGAAAAAGAAATATTTAATGAAAATGAAAAAAATCCTAAATCATGCATCCTAAATGCAATACATATATATACAGTATAATAACTCACAAGTGTGCGCTCCTCGAGACGGGTCCGATGGGCCTGGTCTACTAGGCCTCGATTTCAGTGCAACTAACAATAAAATAATAACATGAACATTATAATAATTCTAACTTAACTTCTAGAGACTCAATTTAGGATTACTATTACAGATAGATTATAGGAATTAGACCCAATGTCACGTTTTATGAGAATTCTACCAAAAATTCGGCAGAACCTTCTCTGTAAAATGGACATCTCTCTACTTAAAAAGTAGAGTCAGTCCTGCAAGAAAAATACATTTCAAACCATAATTCTCATGACTCCTCGATCAGGATCCCAAACTACAATTTTCCTCGATCGAGGTCCATAATTCATTACAAACACAATAATAGAATAAAATATATTAAAAAAATCAATAAATATCATAATTACCTTCAAAATATCAAAATACAGTATATTTAACATTAAAACGCTAAAAATAATTATTTTCCCAATAATTACTTAAAAACCCTAATTACTAATATAATATTATTAAAAATCCATTTTCTCAATAATTACACAAATATTAATAAAAATTCATTTTATAAATCCAAATTACTTAATTAGCCCAAAAACATATTAAAAATTAATAAAAATCCATTTATTTACAAAAAATAGTATATTATATATAATTTGAAAATAATTTTTAAAAAATAGTATTAATTAGTTAAAAATAGTAAATAATTTGTACAAATCATTTTTATACCTCAAATAATTATTAAAGCCAATTAAACTTAATATTTAACTAAAATTCTCACCAAATTACCAGAATACCCCTAATATATAAAAATTTACATAAAATACTAAAAGCATAAAAAAAATTCAATAAAAATTATATAATTACACAAAAATTATTTTCTCAACATATTATGCATTAAAATCAACAAATACACTTAATTAACCAATAATTTCAACAAAAACTCAAATATAATCTAATATTTACATAAACTGAAAATACTATTAAAAATTATATAAAAATCCCAAAAATTAATTTCTCAACACTAAAATTAATATCAACTCATAATAATATCAAATCAACCAATTTTATAATTAAATAAATTAATTTATAAAAATTAATTAAATAATAATAAAATATTCAAAAATCCACAAAAATTAAAATAAATTCCAAAAATTCAAACAAAAATATATTCATGAAGCTTAAGTAACCAAGATCAACATTTGCTAAAGGAGTTTGCTTGAATCAACCAAAATCAACCGAAAAAAAATTAGAAAACTCTAAAACTCAAAAACAAAACCAAGGAAAAAAAACTCAGAAATGGACCATTGAGATCTCAAAACAAGATTGGGATCGACTTCATTGGAGCTTGGGGAGCTCAGTGACACTGGAATGTCGAAGAATGGTGGTCGGACGAAGGAGGGATGCTGGAAGGCTCAAGTTTCGGTCACTTTGCTGCACAAGCTGCTGCCGGCAGAGGGGAAGGAGGAGGAGGGCGGCGGAGCAACTGGCTGGAAGTAGGGCGGTTCGATGAAGTCGAGGGAGGCACACCAACGGGCATTGGTTGGATGAAAATGGAGAGGGAGACGGAGCACAGTGTTTTTCACTTTTTTTTTTTTGTGTTTGTATGAATATATATATACATATATGTTTGTGTTTATGAATGAATGTGTGTGTATATATATATATATATAATACTTTATTATATAATTTAATAATAATATAATATATAACTTAAATGTAGACTACATGTTTATATAACACACACACACACACAATATATATATATATATATATATATATATATATATATATATATATATATATATATATATATATATATATTAAAATAATAATAATAAACCCTAATTAGTATAATACATAACACATATTATAGTCATGCAATAATGCATTATAATAAAAATAATAACAATAATAATAATGATAATAATAATAACAATAATACAATAAATAATATCATTGTTCAAAATAACCTTAGTACTCTAATAGGATCATTGAAATAATTTTTAAAGTAACAAATTTACATAAGTAAATCTCTAAAAATAATAAGTTTTAAAGTAAGTATTTATGTAGAAAATTTTTGATTAAACATGAAATAGTGAATATTAATCACAAAATAATATAATAATCAAATATAGTTTTAAAAATTATTAACACTGCATAACCCATATTAAAATAAAGTAATCTAAAAACTTGGGTTATTACATTTAATGTCTTATTATTCACGTGCTAATAATTATTTTATAGTTAATTAATTCTATTTCCATAGTTACAAATGTAAACTTACTAGATTGCATTGTATAATTTTTTGAATTTGATAAATTTACCCATTTAGTGAAGTACAATATGATGTAGTGATGCCATGAATTATTCTTTTCAAAATATCCTTATGAAGAGCTCAACTTGGGTTTTATCTTTAACTAAAAGCTAGGGCCAATAGATGATCACATTAAAGTTATGAGATTACTTGCAAAGTTATTTTACCAAACATTTTAGTCCGTATTGATTACAATTTCAGGCTTTAATTTTCAATTTTGGTTATTTGATTCTTTTAGTGTAAAAGTAATATAGCTCATAACTAACTAGTAATTTAAAAATGTAATAGAAAAATATTTTTGAAATATAATTATATTATTGCATTTTGTATCTTAAACTATGATTAAAAGAAGTGCTACTTCATAATTTAAAAAAATAGTGATGCGAACAGAGTTTATCTAACAAATAAAACTCGTAACAATCTATTGACACCCACACCTTAGATTATCTAAGAAACAAGTTGGGTAGAAACTAGAACCTTTAATTATCTAATAACTAAGAACTCTAGTTATCAAAAAATCACCACAATTAGATATTGATGTTCTAATTGATAAGACAAGTGTACTATTAAACAATCTATTTTGTTTATAAAGTTCAAAGAAGAAAACTCTAAGTAATTTGAAGCAAAATTCATCACTTTGATTTGATTGATAAAAAAAAATCCCCAAAATAGGCTATAAATAAGCTATTTATAAGAATTCTTAGTCCTAAACCTAATCTAAAACAAATCATTAAAAGATAAGGATAATATATCTCTTAAAGATAAGAAAATCTAAGTCCTTAATGATAAGGAATTATTTTGCTTCCTAACTAAGGTAAAGAAAAGTATTCCTAACTAAAATCAAACATTCTAAAAACATTTTGGATAAGTAACAAATCCAAGTTCATTTTTAATATTACTTGGACTAAAACAACATTTAATTGGGCTTTATCTTGGGCTTAGAATATGTGTAGCCACTCCTTTGAGCTTAATACATCCAAATTGGACCCGAATCCATGTGCTCCAAATGGATCATATTGAATTGAATTCATACTTTGAGCCCAAATTCTTTGAATTAGCATATGTAATGCCTCCTTTATCTTCTTAGCACGTGCCCTTGTGATTGAACCTCCATCATAAGTCAAAGGATCTTGAATCTTTGTTGGATTATGAGTCCTTGTTGCATTAGGATTATCATTATTCCCTTTTTTCTCAAGTGGATTCATCATCAAATCACCACTTTCAAAATCAAAAGGACTCAAATCAGTAACATTAAAAGTAGCACTAACATTATACTCGCTAAGTAGATCAAGCTTATATGCATTGTCACTAATCCATGCAACTACTTAAAATGGTCCATGTCCACGTAAATGAAGCTTTGAATGCCTGTGGAAGGGAAACCTCTCCTTGTGCATGTTTATCTAAACCTAATCGCAAGGCTTAAACATAACTTGTTTTTGCCCTTTGTTATGTTGATCTACTATTTGTGCATTCCTTTTCTCAATATTTTGCCTAACCTTCTCATGAAATTGTTTAACAAATTCTGCCTTCTTTGCACCATTAAGATTAGAATATTCATGCATAGGTAAAGGAGATAAATCTAATGGTGTCAATTGATTAAATCCCTAAACAATCTCAAAATGTGAATAATGTGTAAATGAACGCACACTCCTATTATATGTAAACTCTATATAAGGTAAACATTCTTCCTATGATTTTAAATTCTTTTTAATAATAGCATGCAATAACTATCCTAATGTTCTATTCACAACCTTTGTTTGACCATCGATTTATAGGTGACAAGTAGTAGAAAATAATAACTTAGTTCCTAATTTCACCTGTAAAGTCTTCCAAAAGTGAGATACGAACTTAAAATCCCTATCACTAAAAATAGTTCTAGGCATCCTATACAAACATACTATTTTTTTAAAGAACAAATTAGCAATAGATGTTGCATCATCAGTTTTATGACATGCAATAAAATGCGTCATCTTATTAAACCCATCAATAACAATATAAATATTATCATGACCATGCCTAGACCTAAGTAAACTACTAACAAAATCCATAGATATATCAACCCAAGGTGACATAGGAACAAGCAAAGAAATATACAAACCATAAGGTTTAGCTTGGGATTTAGCTTGTAAACATGTAATGCACTTAGCATAATATTTTTCAACATCATGCTTCATTTTAGGCTAAAAAAAATACTCATGCAAAACATATAAAGTCTTAGCTATACCAAAGAGTCCCACTATACCCCCTTCATGTGTTTCTTTAATAAGCAATTTGCACATGGAACTTTGAGGCACACATAATTTATTTTCCTTAAATAAAAACCCATTGTGCCTATTAAACTTACCAAACACACCCTTTTCACAAGTATTAAACAAATTGTTAAATCTTGACCATTCACATATAATTCTTTAACATGCTCAAAACTAAGTAATTTAGCATTTAAAGTAGAAAGAAGTTCATACCTTTGAGATAATGCATCAACCATTATGTTATCTTTTCCTTGTTTGTACTTGATGACATATGGTAAGGACTCTATGAATTCACTCCATCTAGCATGCCTCTTATTAAGCTTATTTTATCCCTTCAAATGCTTTAAACTCTCATTATCAGTGTGAATCATAAACTCTTTGGGTAAAAGATAGTGTTGCCATGTTTCTAATGCCCTAACTAATGCATATTTCTCTTTATCATATTTTAGGTAGTTTAAAGCTACTACATTAAGCTTTTCATTAATATAAGCACTAGACCTTCCTTCTTGCATTAAAACAACTCCAAAGCTAACTCTAAAAGCATCATATTTAATCTCAAAAGCTTATGAAAGTTAGGTCAAACAAGCAAAGGTGTATTAGTTAATTTAGATTTAACCACATTAAACTCTTTTTCTTAATCATTACCCCACTTAAAATTTGCAGTCCTTTTAATTACTTCTGTGAGTGGTACAACTATGCTAGAAAAATCCTTAACAAACCTCATATAAAAACTAGCTAAGGCATGAAAAGATCTAACATTCCTAACATTCTTAGGTGTAGGGCATGATTCAATAGCCTTAAGCTTCTTACTATCCACCTTAATTTCATTATAACTAATGATAAAACCTAAAAACACAACTTTAGGTGTACAAAAACAACACTTAGCAAGGTTAGCATACAATTGTTCTTTATACAAAGTTTTAAAAACTAATTGCATATGCATAATATGATGATATTGTTGGGTTTTGTGATTTAAAAATGCAACAAAAATCAAAACTTTTAACCATAAACCCTAACCTGGATCCAAGTAATTCACTTAATTGATTTAAAGCTAGGTTTTCAAATCTTACCATAAATGCAAAAGAGGCAAGACTATTGAAAGGCAGAGAGGAGGTTCACTTCGGTGACACCTTACCTCGAGCTTTTGATTTTGTTAGTTCAGATCAATACGTCTCCCAAAGAATCCATCCTCCATAAGCGTCCACACGAATAACCCTTAATTAAAAATGAAAACTTTGTATGCTAGCACTTCTTTTGATTTCTCACAAATCAAGAACAAAAACACTTTGTGTTTTAGTTTTTCTAAGAGAAGAAAAATGAATTACAAGTAGTGGCTAATAATTGAGTTAGTGAAACTCTAGAGAATATAACATATTTATAGACATCTAATTAGGGTTTCACTTACCAAAAGAACTTTTGGTAAAATCTCAATTATTATTATTCTGATTTTATTTAAAATTAAATCAGATATAATATCCCATTTATTTAAGATAACCTTTACCTTAAATAAATAAATAAATAAACTATTTATTTATTTCCACAGAGTATATTTGGGCTTCTCAAACCCATATCCGTTTTTGGGCTTATTGTAAGTGTGTGACCCTATAGGTTCACATGACATTGGCAGTGGACCTTAATTCTCTATTAGGCCTACAAGTTAGAAGTGGCCTCTAGCAAGACATTATGACTACCCAAGTCATGTGAAGTCAATAATCTGACATAACCTAATTTATAATAAATATTGTACTCCCTTTGTCACATGATATCTTGATTGAATATAAGGCATAGTTTCTATCATCCTTATATAATTCAATCATATTATTTCTTAACTCTAAGTAGACTGAGAATGATAACTCTTTATCAATTCACTTTAGTATGGCCATGCATTTTCCTCAGTCTATCTTATTAAAGGGCCCATAAATATCTTACTCAGATTAAATGAGGCATAAATTCCTTCTCAATCACTCACATTCCTCACATAACTCATTTCATATCCAACAACAATCTATTTAATCATCCTGTTAAAGACAATATTAGATTGTATCAAAATATATAATAGTTATGTAGAAATCCATGATGATTTAAAGATCAAAGGACTAAATCAATATTATTATGATGAGAATTACTTATGACAATTATCTATGTAGTATTCTTATGATGGGTCAATCCAGTGCATTATTTTCCAAATAAGTACCTATGAGTTGACTTAATATCTTATATTCATGATCAATAAAGCATAATCATCAATTAACATCATACTAGCCATAACATATTGTTATGACTAAGTATAATTTGAATAAAACTCATATTTAATCTAAGGGTTTTACTATCAAGTCATATACTTGATGACCTTAGTAGGAATTGACTATTCAAGTAATTATCATAATACAAAATGATAATGAATAATGCCTCCTTATTAAATAAAATGATAAAGTTAAAACATGGTCATGCATGATTGACCTAGTGTATATCACTAATAGATATAACAATTTGCTATATATAAGAATATCATCAAAATACACAACCACAAAGTTACCTATAAAATCACGCAAAACATGGTTCAGTACTAAGTGCATTAGTTAAACCAAAAGGTATAACTAACCATTCATATAAACCATATTTAGTTTTAAAGGCTATTTTCCATTCATCCCATACTTTCATTAGAATTTAATGATAACCAGAATTCAAATCAATTTTAGAGAATATAGACAAACCATGAAATTCATCTAACATATCATCTAAATGAGGAATAGGGTAACGATATTTAATTGTAATTTTATTTGCAGTGTGATAATCAATGCACTTTCACTAAGAACCATATTTTTTAGGCACCAATAGAATAGGAACAGTGCATAGACTCATACTTTCTCTAATCAATCCCTTGAATAATAACTCTTCAACCTGACATTGCATCTCTTTAGTTTCTTCATGATTCCTTTTATAAGTTAGTCTATTAGGTATTTGTGCACTAGGAATGAAATTAATTTGATGCTTAATCCTTTTTAATGGAGGCAAACCCTTTAGCATCTCTTCAGGGAACAAATCTTTATACTCCAATAAAAGAGTTTGAAAAGAATTAGGCAAAGAAGAAAGATTAGGGTTAGTGGAAAAATAGGCACCTTTGTACAAAAGTACAAATAGAGGCTGCCTAGTTAATAAAGCCTTTTGCACCTCACCCTCTTTAGCATAAAAATTGCCTTTTACCTTTTTTCTTTCCACTCTTTGCACACTTAGCTCTCATTTTACATGTACATCACACTCATTCTTTCTGCGCATCCCCTCTTTCTCACCCTTTTCCACTCATTTCTCACTCCTCTCTAGGCTTTTTTCATAACTCTCCTTTTGCTCGTGCGCCTTTTCTTTTTCATGCACACTTTTACACTCACTTAAAAAAATTTTATCTTTAAAAACTTGCTTTTGAGTTAAAGGAACAAGAGTAATAGGCTTATTATTCATAAAAAAGATTATTTGTTAATAAAATCATCATGGTTAGCTCACCTATCATATAACCTTGGGCGTCCTAATAGTATATGACTAGCTTGCATAGGAACTACATCATATAATACTTCATCATGATATCGTCCAATAGAAAATGCTCTCATCACTTGTCTAGTAACCTTAGTATCCCTACAATCATTTAACCATTGTAATCTATAAGACTTAGGATGTTTAGTTATTTTTAAGCCTAACTTATCAACTAAACTAACATTAACAACATTAGTTCAACTACCACCATCAATAATCATACTACATAATTTATTATCTATTAAATGCCTAGTATGAAAGATGTTTTTGCGTTGTACCTCTTCTTCCTTATCTTGCATTTTAAGTGTACGCCTTGTGACAAGAGTGAATAATGATCCATCTAAGGGTTCCATCTCCTCTCCCTCATCATTAGATGCATCCTTAAGTGGTGTCATGTCATTTATATCTTCATTTTCATCCTTACTTCCAATTTCACCATTGGCTAAAGCAACCATCACCTTTGTATTTGGATATTGAGCAGCTTTGTGACCAAAGCCTAAACACTTGAGATCACGTGTTTTAGCTAGGATTGCCACTTTTAGGGAAAAATTTATTATTTCCCATGTCCACCTTCTTGCTCCCAGGATCACCCTTTGGTTTGAAGTTTGATAAAGTGTTACTCTTTTCATTACCTTTTTAATTCAACTTCCATTAGGTAGAGGAATTCAAATTAGTCTTACTTCTAGCCCATAATTGCTTCTTTACCTTAATAGCCATATGTAGCATGCCATCCAATTCAACATACTGGTGTAGTTCTATAAGGTTGGCAATGTCACGATTCAAATAATTAAGAAACCTAGCCATAGTGGCATCTTTATCTTCAATCACATTAGCCCTAATCATAGCCATCTTTATCTCTTGATAATACTATTCCACACTTTTAAAACCTTGCACAAGTTGTTGCAAACCATTATATAGTTCGCAATTATAATATTGTGGGACAAATCGCTTGCGTATGATTATCTTTATCTCATTCCATATAGAAATAACATGTTCTTCATTCTTTCTTTGACTTGTAATTAGTTGATCCCACTAAATACTTCTATAATCTATGAACTCAACAATGACTAGCTTCACTTTTTTCTCCTCACTATAGTTATGGCACTCAAAGATGCAATCAACCTTCTTTTCCTACTATAAGTATGCTTATGGATCGCTCTTACCTTGAAAGCTAGGAATCTTCATTTTGATGGTTCCTATGTTATTGTCTTTGTTGCTACCTTTATTTAGTCTTATTGAGGTGTTTTCTTCACTTCCCTCATCAAACCCCTCTTCTAAGCTTCATTTGGTACTCCTTTATTTGCTTTGTGAAGGGGAAATTATTTCTAGTCTCTCAAGTTGCTTCCTTACATCCTCCATTATTTATTTTATAGCCTTAACAAATAACTTTAATTTAGGATCGTCTATACTTTAATATGTTCAAACCTATAAGAAAAGTTAGTGAAACAAAATTCTAACACTCCCTCACGTGTTTCACTCAATTTGGTGTTTGGACACTTTATTAAACTCACACGCACACTCTATTTTAAATCGAACCTAATTAGGAGTTATACCTTTTACATTTTAACCAAACAATATAAATTTTTAGAATTCATAATGCTTACCAATTGAATGAATTTGGTAAGTTTTGGCAAATTAAAACCAGGAAATTATGTTTAATTTACACAAAAAATAAAAGAATAGGAAAAAATGAATTTAATCCTAAAAAGATAATAAGAGAGTCATTTTAATGCTTCAAAATCAAAGAGGGCTTTTAAGATAAGGATTAGCCTTAAATTAATAAGGAAGAAAGGTTAATTAACCCTTTTAGGATAAGGAAAAGTTTCAAAATAAGATAAGGATTAGAACTAGACAAGATATGACCAAATCAAGTAATATAAGGATATAATCTATCTGAGATTTGATCTTATCCATAAAAATATCCCTAATAAACTAGAAAAAAATGAATTAGTAAAAAAAACACAAGAAAAACAAATTTTGTAACTTCAAAATTCAAGATTTATGAAATTGAATCAAGATTTGAACAAAGAACTTAAAGAAACTTTAAGATTCCAATGAATTTGATCAAGAATTTTCAAGAAAATAATCAAGAAAGTCAAAGATTTTTAAGAAGACTTATAAGAACTTTAAAGATTTTAAAGAAATGACCAAATTCTTATTTTCTTTTCTTTTTCTTTTCTATTTTTTTATTTTTATTTTTATTTTTATTTTTATTTTTTTATGGTTGAAACTTGATGCAAGACTTTAAGGAAAAAACTAAATGAAATTAAAGATGATAATGAATGATGTAAAAATGAATTTAAAGAAAAAAAAGATGAACAAATAAGAATGTTGATAAAACTAACGAGAAGGAGTAGAAGAAGAGAACACAGAGAATGATAAACATGAATAAAATAAATAGGGATATGTAACCTGATTCTTAGAGCCAAAGTTCTATTACCAAACTGATGCAAACTAAATTTTTTTAACAAATAAAACCCACAATAATCTATTAATGCCCATATCTTAGATCATCTAAGAAAGAAGTTAGGTGGAAACTAGAACCCTTAATTATCTAACAATTAAGAACTCTAGCTATTAAGAAGTTGCCATAATTAGATATGGATGTTCTAATTGATAAAACAAGTAAACTATCAAACAACCTATTTTGTTTAGAAAGTTCAAAGAAAAAAACTCTACTTAATTTAAAGAAAAATTTTATCACTTTAATTTGATTAATAAAAATATCACCAAAATAGGCTACAAAATAAGCTATTTATAAGAATTCTTAATCCTAAACCTAATATGAAATAAATCCTTGAAAGATAAGAAAATCAAGTTCTTAAAGATAAGGAATTATTTTGCTTGCTAACTATGCTAAAGAAAAGTATTCCTCACTAAAAATAAACACTCTAAAAATGTTTTGGATAAGTAACAAATTCAAATTCATTTTTACTAGTACTTGGACTAAAACAACATTTAGTTGGGCTTCATCTTGGGCTTGGAATATGTGTAGCTACTCCTTTAAACTTAATACATCCAAATTAGACCAAATAATAATACATGAGCCTAAATCTTCAATTTGCACCAAATGAATAAGCTTTGGACCAAAATGAACTCCATGTACTCTAAATGGATCATATTGAATTGAATTTGTACTTTCAGCCTAAATTTTTTGAATTAGCATGTGTAATGATGCTTCTTTCATCTTCTTAGCATGTGCCTTTATGATTGGACCTCCATCATTGGTCAAAGGATATTGAATCTTTATTGGATTAGAATCATTGTTGCACTAAGATTGTCATAAAATAGTTATACTATTATTAAGATTTTATCATCATGTGGCTGTTTTTAGGTAAAATCTGTTTATGAATTCTTGACTAATAGAGGATAAAAATGGAAAGGCCCAAATGTATCAAAATTTTCTTTGGTTATATTTGCATAAAAGGCTTCTAACTAATTTAGAGCGTTTACCATTGTGGCTCTCCTCTTCAGACCAATGTGATGGATGTAAAAATGGCAATTAATCCACTATTCATGTCTTAACAAATTATTATTTTACTCTTGATGTTTGGTTGAATTAAGTTGCTTCGTGCTCTTATTATTGATGATTTTTTCTCTTCTTCTTTGGAAGATCGGTGTTAAACACTGAAGAGTTAAAGAATCTTAATTCAGTTCTCTCAAACACTAAAAAACATAAAAATATTTCTACAACTCTTATAACTCAAGATTTTATTTCTAAATTGCTTACTTAATGATTACAATGGAGGGAAGAGGGGGTATATATACTAACCCCAGACTAATATAAACCACTTAAAATGCTCATAAATAAATTAATACAAAATTTTTAAAGCTACACATTATATCTAACACCAAATACCATCCTAAAACATACAAGTGGAAAGACAACTTTATATGGCCTTAATCATCATGCCTCTATTGTAGTCTTAGCTATAACTTTTCTTCTTTTGATTAAGACCATAAAACAAGTTTAATTATTCAACACTCCCCCTTAAGCTTATTTTATAATGCCAAGTGTATTTCTTAATCTAATAAAATCTTCCTTATTCAATGGCTTGGTAAAAATATCTGCAATGGCTTGGTAAAAATATTTGCAATTTAATATTGAGACTTCACATATTCTAGTTTCACATGTTGCTTCATAATGCATTCTCATATGTAATGATACCGAGTATTGATGTGTTTGCTTTAATTATGATACACTAGATTCTTGGCTAAAGCTATTGATGACTTATTATCAATATAAATCTCTATTGGTTCCACTTATGACATATTCAATTCTTTCAACAAATTTTGGAGCCAAATTGTATGACTAACACACATTGTAGTAGTAATATACTCAGTTTCACATGTTAAGACTATGACAATTGGTTACTTCTTTGACATCCAAGTGGAAACGATGTCTCCTAGGAAAAACATAAAACCAGTTATGTCTTTTTCGATTATCGCTATTTTTGACCCAATCACTAGCACTATATCCAATGAGCTTGTAGTCATAAAAAATTGAATAATATAAGCCAAAACCTATTGTACCTTTGAGGTAGCGAAGAATTCTCTTTGCAGACTTGAAATGAGTAGTTGTTAGAGTCTCCATATAATGATGATTCACAAATCCTATTGCATAGAGAATGTCGGGCCTTGTACAAGTTAGATATCCTAAAAATCGAATTAGACTCTTAAAGGATCAACCTTTTCTACTTCATTATCTTTGAACAACTTGATTCTGCACTCCATGGGTGTGTTTATTGGGTTAAATCATCCATTTTGAATTTCTTGAGGATCTTCTTTATGTAAATTTCTTATGAGATAAAGATCCATATTTATTTTTCTTGACTTTAATGTCAAGGTAGTATGCTATCAATCCAATATTCGTCATCTCGAACTCCATTGTCATTTCTTTTTTAAAATCTTTGAACATGTTGGGGTTGCTCTAGGTGAAGATTAAATCATCCATATACAGGCACATGATCAAGACATCTCTATCTCTAATTTTAAAATAGAGGGCATATTCATTCAAACATTTTATAAAACCACTATGTTGAAAATACTTGTCAATTCTACTATTCCATGCTTTATGAGCTTGCTTTAATCCATAAAGAGCCTTCTTCAATTTGAGGACTTTGAATTTTTATCCTTTAACTTCATAGCCTGGTGGTTGTTGAATGTAGACTTCCTGTTCAAGAACTCTATTTAGAAAGGTAGACTTTGCATCCATCTAGTGAATCTTCCACCTATTTTAAGCTGCTAAAGAAATAATTAGTCTCACAGTCTCTAAGGTGCAATAGGAGCAAATACCTCATTATAGTCAATTCTAAGTTTTTAACTATATGCTTTAGCAACTAGCCTTGCCTTGTGCTTTTTGACCTCTCCTTTTGCATTCTTCTTTGTTTTGTAAACCCATTTAACACTAATTGGCTTATGTCTTTTTAGAAGATCAGTGAGTTCCCATATGTCATTCTTTTTAATGGCTTTGATTTCATCATTCATTGCATTTCTCCATTTTTCATCTTGTACAGCTTCTTGGAAGTTCACTAGTTCACAATTAGTAAAAAGGCAAAAAAAGAGTGAGATTTTCAAGTTAATCAATCACCTCATAGAGATCTTTAAGACTTCTTGTGCATTCTTTATTTCTTTCAACCAGGAAAGATGGTGATGAGTTTCCTTTATTACTTTGCATTGGTTAGGCAGGTGGTATTATATGCTATTACTAATGTTCACCTAGTTTCTTCACTAATGTTTGTTCTATTTCATCAATCTGAGGAAAAAAGTTAAATTCATATGTGGAAGAGTTGAACTCTCATTCACCTTTTTCATCAAACATCACATCTCGACTAATCACAAACTTCTTACTATTTGGATTTTATAGTTTATCCCCTTTTGAATATGTAGAATAACCGATGAAGATGTATCTTTCACTTTTGTCATCAAGCTTGGTTCTTCTTTCATCTGGTGCATGAACATGGCCTAAACTTCTAAATACTCTAAGGTGAGAAATTTCTGGCTTTCTTCCATTCTAGGCTTCTTTTGGTGTCTTTCCCTTAACACTTTTTGTTAGAGATCAATTGAACAAGTAGACTGTTGTAGCTACTGCTTCAGCCTAAAATTCTTTTGGCAAATGTTTGCTTTTGAGAATGCTTCATGCCATATCAAGATGGTTATATTTTCTCTTTTCCAATGCCATTTTATTGTGGAGATATCAAAACAGTGAGAAAATGCTAAATTCCACTTATTAAATAGAACTTTTGGAATTCCTATAAAGTGATTTCTCCTCCTCAATATGATCTCAAGGCTTTAATCTTTTAACCTCTTTTATTTTCCACAGTGGTTTTAAATGTCTTGAATGTTTTAAAGACTTCTGATTTCTTCTTTAAGAATTCTAATTTCTTCTTTAAGAATTCTAATTTCTTCTTTAAGAAATATACCCAAGTTTTTCTTGAAAAGTCATCAATACAAAGAAGGAAGTAATTATTTTTATTGAGAGAGCTTAGAGTAAGTAGCCCACACACATCAGTATGAATGAGCTCTAATGGATTTTTGGCTCTTAAGTATGATTCCTTAGGAAGGCTATTTTTAAAATACTTTCTAAGTAAACACCTTTCACAAAACTAATATGGATGTTTGATGCAAGGCAGTCCTTGCACTATGCTCAATAATATTTCCAAGCTTCCATAGTTATGTTTGCTACTTGCTTATGTGTTAGATTTTAATCAAGTCCTAGAGAGTCTCATTTGAATGCTATTAAAAGAATTTTCAAATCTTTGTGGTACAATGCATTTAGGACTTTAGTATCCTAGGAGTTCTTCCTTTTACTTGATTAGTTATTTTGATGATGATTTTGCTAGTAGCCTACTAGATAGAAAAAGCACTTCCAAAACTTGTCAAATTTTAGAAAATTGCTTAGTTTCTTGGTTTAGTAAGAAACAAGTTTCAGTTGCTTTGTCCACCACTGAAGTAGAATATGTGGCGGCTATTTGTTGTTGCACCCAAGTTTTATGGCAAAAATAATAACTTTTGGACTATGACATTGATATTAGTTCTAGAATGCTGAATGGGATTTTTACTAAGGTTTATAGCACTTGTGCAAAATGGTGATATTTTTCTTGATTTTGTTAATACTAATCATCAATTAGCAGACATTTTTACCAAGCCTCTTTGTGAGGAAAGATTAAATTTTATTAAGCATGAGCTCGGTATGATTGAAGGCTCAAGCATGTCTTGATCACTTGTTAAATTGATGAATTGATGTTTGGATTCTTATGTGATCATGTTCTTTAGAAAAGTTATTTTCAGCATCATGTATATATTTTGTTTTAAAAGCATTTGCTTTAGCAAATTTACCTCATATACATTATATATTGTATTTCCCATTTGCATGATCTTTGTATTAATTTTATTTGAATTGGATCTATATGGATTCATTCAATTTTTTTAGAAGCCCTCCTATTTTGCAAATTAATAATTAATTATTGAGCTAAATTCAATTAATTAATTATTTTAATTTAGCAAAAATATTACCTCAATAATTTTTTAAAATATTTTTTAATTCATTTTATGCCAGTTTCTGTTTGGTTTATTTTCAATATACTTTTTGAATCTAAGTTTTGAGCTGTTTTATGACTTTTTTTTTCATTAGTTTATGTTCGGTTTATTGTTTGGATATTTTTTGGATATAAACCATGAGCTATTAGTCTATTTTATAATTATTTTTGTTAGTTTCAGTTTGGTTTATCTTATAGATATTTTTTGGATATAAAACATGAACTGCTTGTTTTATGTCTTGTTTAGAATTGGTATTTTAATATCATTGTAATTTTTTTAATGCAATTTTATTTGCATTTTGACAAGGGGAGAAATATCTGAGTTTGTTTAATTTTTTAATTTATTGTGTTTACGCAAAAATATTTTTTTTTATACATGCAAAATTCATATTTAATTTATTCATGTATAAATTCTTCTTAGGAATTATTTTTATCTTTGATAATGCATGGATATTTTTAAGATTTGATCTATCTTTGCATTTTGACAAAGGAGGATGAATAATTGAGTTTACATGCGTACTTAGTTAATTTCTTTTAAGGAAGAGAAATTTTTTTTTTTCAAAGATGTGTTTATTTTAGTGACATAACTATGTGATAGTGTGTCCTTAATATCAATTTTTTTTAAATCCATTGAAATAGGGGGAGAAAATTGTTTGATTTTATTTCACAAATTTTTTTTTGCATGCATAGTAATAATGTAAGTGTAGCTAGTTTTGTCCTTGTGATAAATAGCCTTGTTTTGCTTAATTTGTTTTTATATGACATGAATTTTTATTATGCATGACTAATAATTGTGCTTATTCATGCAAAATTCATATTCATGTAAAAATTCTTCTTGGGAATGGTTTTTATCTTTGAAAATAATATGAATTTTATAAAGATTTTGAGTATCTTTGCTTTCATTATTTTGGTTCTTGATCTTTTATTCCCTCTAGTATTTTTGGCTCCCCTAGGTCTATTTCCCCTTATATCTCTCTCTTTTCTTTTTTGTCTTTGACAAAGGGGGAGAAGAAGCTATGTACTTAGGGGATAAATAATTGTGTTCAAGATATGCTAAGTACCACATGATTATGCATGTTTGATTGACTAGCTAAACTCTACATAATCATGGGATGTTTGAATATAACATATATACTATTTTGTGATGCATTATAGTAACAGTATATGCATATATGTTTGAAATTATTTCCTTCATGTTGTCTAACTTTTTTAATAATCATGTTATCATCATTTGTTATGTTAGGCTATGTTCTTGATAACTTTTTATGTTGTCTTTATTCTTTAACAAGAAGGATAATAAAATTTATTTATATTTCTTATCATGTCCAAAAAGGAGGAGAAATAAAGAAATATATTTTGTTAAAGGAATATATTTATTTGACCCTTATACATGCTATGATAATTCATTTATTTGTATGCTATGATACATGATAAATATTGAATTTATGCACATTTTAAGGGGGAGAAAAATAATTTTTCATTTTGCATCTATTTAATTTAAAAGGGGGAGCTATTTTAATTTAATATGCTTATACATGTTATTTATTTTTTACACACACACACATATTATTTATTATCTTTTAAAATTGGTTGTCAAAGCCAAAATGGGGGAGATTGTTGACCATTTGCATGATAAAACTCCTAATTTTGGACTTTGACAAACAATTTTTATACAAATAATTTCAATTAAGTGTGTAACGAATTATATACCAAACATATACCAAGCATATACACTTTTGGATGAATAGTGACTTTTCAGGCTGATTGAACCTTTGAGATTGACGAAGACTTTTAACATACTTAGAGCTCTTAAATGAGAAAATGAGCTTCTTCACTTTTTAAGTAGACATCTTAAGCTTTTTAAATTGAGCTTTCTTGTCAAATTCCAAGTTCATTTGGGTATGAAAATCTTCAGTCGAAGTCAGCATATGCAGCTTGCATTTCAGTTTGCATAGCTCTTGGTATTTTAGTAATATCTTGAGCTATAGATGTCTAATTGAGGTGCTTCAATGTTTGATAAAAATCTAAGACAATTATCTACAACTTTTATGAAGAACATTTTGGTTGAATCAATCGTCTTCAGTCCCATTCATGAGCATCTTTCAAGATGGTCACGAGCTATCCTTAAATGGAGCCTTTAGAGCACGTTTTTGCCAAAAACTGGTAGTACCCCTCACGAGCGTGAGTGCTCATGACCTACTTCTGGCCAAGCTTCTACCAATCAATAGGGAGGTTAAGGTTAGGCCAGAGTTTTTCACCTCACTCAACAAGATGCTCAGGCATCTAATGCCATTATGGCTAGTATTATTCATTCTTGTTATCTAGATGCTTGGGTATTGCATGATCTAGGTGCCACATACTCTTTTGTATCTCCTATTTTTTCTTCGAAGTCATGTTAGCAAGCTTTAAGGATAACTTTTCCTTTGTCTGTCGCCACTCCTCTAAGCGATTCACTGGACACTAATGTTATTTTTTCTAGACGTCCAGTGTTCATCGGAGGTAGAGAATTGCTAGTAGAATTGGTGTTATTGGATGTGATGGAGTTCCATGTGATTTTGGGTATGGATTGATTTTCTTAACACTATGTCATTGTGGATTGTCAGAGTAAAGAGGTAATTTTCAAAATTTTTGATGAAGAAGAGTTTAAGTTGATGGGCAATAAGAGTTCTACAACTCAAAATCTCATCTTTGCTATCACGACTAGGAAGATGTTGAGGAAGGGTTGTCAGGGATATTTGACATTAGTCAGGGATACTTCAATGAAGAAGTTGTTGTTCACAGATGTTCCTATTGCCTGTGAGTTTTCAGATGTTTTTCCTGAGGAGTTGCTAGGTTTACCACCTCACATAGAGATTGATTTCTTTATAAATGTGGTTCCAAGCATTACTTCTATTTCGATGTCGCCCTATAGAATGGCTCCAGTAAAGTTAAAAGAGTTGAAGGAGCAGTTACAGGAATTGCTAGACAAAGGTTTCATTAGACCTAGTATTTCTCCTTGGGGAGCACCAGTCCTGTTTGTGAGTAAGAAGGATGGTACCCTGAGACTGTGTATAAACTACAAAGAGTTGAAAAAGGTGATCGTGAAGAACAAGTATCCTCTCCTGAGGATATATGATATGTTTGATCAACTTCAGGGTGCACAGTTCTTTTTTAAGATTGACTTAAGGTAAAGTTATCATTAGTTGTAGATCAGTGAAGCTGATGTTCCTAAAATGGCATTCCGCACTAGATATGGCCACTATAAGTTTTTTGTGATGTCATTTGGGTTGACTAATGCATCAGTTGCTTTTATGGATCTGATGAACAGGGTATTCAGACTATTTATGGATTAGTTTATGGTAGTCTTCATTGATGATATACTGGTGTATTCGAAGAGTATGGAGGAGCATGTATACCATTTGAGGACTATACTGCAAACACTAAGAAAATATTAGCTTTTTGCTAAATTCTCCAAGTGTGATTTCTAGTTGGAGAGTGTTGCATTCCTTGGCCATGTGGTGTCTAAAGATGTAATCCATATGGATCCACAAAAGATAGAGGCAGTGTATTAGTGGCCTAGATCGACTACAGTTATGGAGATTCATAGTTTTCTAGGTTTAGCTGGGTATTATAGGAGATTTGTGCAAGATTTCTCCAGAATTATAGCTCCTATGATTCACTTGACTCAGAAGAATGTGAAGTTTTAGTGGTCAGATGCTTTTGAGAACAGTTTTTAGTTGCTAAAGGAGAAGTTAACCACAGCTCCAGTTTTGGCTTTGCCCAATGGAGTAGATAAGTTCACGGTGTATTGTGATGCCTCTAGAGTTGGCTTAGGTTATATGTTTATGCAGAATAGTCGAGTGATAGCTTATGCTTCAAGGTAGTTGAAGAAGCATGAATAGAATTATCCTACCCACAACCTAGAGATGGTTGCAGTGATCTTTGCTCTCAAGATTTGGGGACATTATCTATATTGGGTGACTTATGAGATTTTCACTAATCACAAGAGCTTTAAGTACATTTTTCAGGAGAGAGATCTGAATCTAAGGTAGGGGAGATGGTTAAAACTCCTAAAGAACTATGATTGTGAGATTCTTTATCATCCAAGAAAAGCTAATGTAGTAGTAGATGCCTTGAGTAGGAAGTCCTCAAGTATTCTTGCTCACATCAGTGTGGAGAGGAGACCATTGATTTAATAGTTGGATCAGTTAGTGGATCAAAGTTTAATGATGAAGATGAGTAGATCTGATGGACTGTTAGCTCAGTTTAGAGTTCGATCAGTGCTGAGAGATAGGATTAAGGCAGCTCAGGGCCGAGATCCTATTATAGTAGAGCTTGCAGAGAATATTCATGCTAGAAAGTTCACTGATTTCACACTTGATGATGATGGTGTTTTATGGATCAGTAGTAGGTTGTGCATTCCTGATTTGGATAACTGAAAAAAAGAGATCTTTGAGGAAGCACATTCTACAGCCTACAGTGTACATCTAGGTGTCATTAAGATGTACCACAATATCAGAGACTTGTACTAGTGGGATGGACTAAAGAAGGATGTAGTTGATTTTATTGCTAAGTGTTTGGCATGTCAGCAGGTGAAAGCTAAACATTAGAAACCTTCTGGGAAGCTTCAGCCACTTCCTATTCCTGAGTGGAAATGGAAGAGAATTGCTATGAATTTTATGGTTGGGTTACCTCGTTTTAAGGATGGATACGATTCCATCTGGGTGATTATGGATAGGTTGACCAAGTATGCTCATTTTTTGCCTATAAAAGCCACTTATTCTGTAGCTAGATTGGCGAAGTTGTATGTTAAGCATATTATGTACCTTCACAGAGTACTTGTGTCCATTGTATCTGATAGAGGTTAAGTGTTTACCTCTCATTTTTAGCAGAAGTTGCAAGAAGCGATGCGCACCGGGCTTAATTTCAGTACTGCTTTTCACCCTTAGATAGATGGTTAGTCTGAGAGGATGATCCAGACACTTGAAGATATGTTGAGGATGTGTATATTGGGTTTGGGAGGTAGCTGGGATAATCATTTGCCACTTGTGGAGTTTGCTTATAATAACAGCTACCATAGCAGTATTGGGAGGGCACTTTATGAGGCTTTATACGAAAGGAATTATAGATCCCTTCTGAGTTTGGATGAGATTGGGGAGAGAGCATTGACTGTACAAGAGATGGTTTAGGATGCCGCTGAGAAGGTTATTGTGATTAGAAGGTGACTAAAGACCGCAGTTAGCAGAAAAAAGAGTTATGCAGATTTGAGACGTAGAGATATGGAGTTTCAGGTTAAAGACTATGTATTTTTGAAGGTGTCTCCTATAAAGGGTGTGATGAGGTTTAATAAGAAGGGTAAGCTAGCATCGAGATATATTAGACTGTTCTAGATTCTGGAGAAAGTGGGCATGGTTGCATATCAATTGGCTTTGCCTTCGAGTTTGTCTCTAGTGCATCCAGTTTTCCATATCTCAATGCTGAGGAAGTATCCTTCACACGTGTTGTAGCTTGATAGTGTGGAAGTGAATGAAGACTTGATGTTCGAGGAGGAACCTGTTGCGATTGTAGACTATCAAGTTCATCAATTGCATTCGAAGTAGATTCTGATGGTCAAGGTGTTGCGGCAAAGCAACAATGTAGAGGAGCATACTTAGGAGACTGAAGCAGAGATGTGAGCTTTTTATCCTTATCTCTTTCCTTGATAATTCTTGTTTCTGTTATTTTCTTTGAATTTGAGGATGAATTCTTATAAGGAGGGGAGATTGTAATGACCCTATATTTTAAATTAAATAATATTATTTTAGGATATGCAATATTAATAATTTTAAATTTTAATTGTGTATTATTATTGTTAATTACTAATATTAATTACGTATTTTATTTTAAAAGAATTATTTACATAAAAATAATTTATTTTACGTGAGATTATTATTATTATTATTATTATTATTATTATTATTATTATTTTATTATTAAATTATATGAAGGGCATTTTCATAATTTAATAAAATAATAAAAAAAGACAAAAGCAATAAAACCGGGTAAAACTTCTTGCTTTTTTTTCTTCTTCTTCTTCCTACCTTTCGGCCACCACCAACCAGACCACCACTGGACCACCCCACCCTCTGCCACTGGCCACCGTCAACCCAGGAAGTTCTCAACTGCCGTCCGCTACAACCAGCACCGCCTGCTGCCACTTGGAACATCGAAAAATAGGGAGAAGCCGAGAGTGAAGCTTCTCATCGTCAGTGAAGATTTCGGCCACCATTTGACGTCGAACCGGTCTCATTTGAACCACTAAACTCCGGTGAGTTCATTTGCAAGCTCTTTTCTAGCTCTAAACCTCTAAATTTTTAGATACTTTCAATTTTTAGTTTATGTATTTTAAGATTTTTGAATTTTTTGAACTTGATTTAGGTTGATTAATGAAAACTTGCTTAAGAAATGTTGTTTTTTGTAGCTCAAGTTTCTCAAATATATTTTTTGTGAATTTTTTTGAATTAATTTGAATTTTGGTTAATTTTTTATTATTTTAATATTAAATATTGAATTTTTGATAATTATGTTAATTAATTATTTTATTGAGAATTTAGTTGAATTAGTGTTTATTATGTGAGTTAAAAATTTTAGAATATTTAAAATAATTTTTGGTGAATTTATATAATTTTTTAGTATATTAATTTTATTATGTATATTTTGAATTATTGAGATAATAATGTAATTTTGTGATAATTATAGCTAAATAATATGTTTTAAATGGTTTTAGAATTATTCAAGGAATTAAAATGATTTTTATAAATTATTTACTATTTTTAACTAATTAATACTAATTTTTGAAAAATTATTTTCAAATCATATATTATTTACTATTTTGGTGATTAAATGGGTTTGCAATTACTTTTAATATAATTTAAGCTATTTGAATATATTAAAATGAATTTATACTATTTTATAGTGAATTATTGAAAAATTGAATTTTTAATAATATTATATTATTATTTGAGATTTTTATTTAATTACTGTGAAAATAATTGTATTCGGTGTTTTATTGTTTAAATATATTATATTTTGATATTTTGAGTATATTTATGGAATTTATTGAATTTTAGTATGTTTATTATTTTATTCATTTTTTGGTGAACTGTGAACCTCGGTTGGAAAATTATGCAATTCGGGGTTTCAACTGGAGGTGTTGAGTTTTCTGTGTTAGAAGTGCATTTTTTTTGTAGGATTAGCTCTATTTTTTAGTAGAGAGATATTTGTTTTACAAAGGAGGTTCTGCTGAATTTTTGGTAGAATTCTCGTAAAACATGACATCTGGTCGATTCTGAATTTTTGTGTTTTGTCTAAGTTTCATATTCTTAGATCGAGTCTTTTTAGAAGTATAAGTTAGATTTATTCTAATTTATTATTATTATTTTATTTTCTAGTTGTGCTGAGATTGAAGCCTATCATACTAGACCCGTTGAGCCAATCTCGTGAAGCGCAGCATTATGAGTTATTATTTTATATATACATCACATATAAGATGCATGATTTTGAATATTTATGTTTTTTAATATGTATCTATCCATGAATTGTTTTATTAAATATTTTAGTATATGTTAGGTATATTTTCAGTATATTTTTAGTATATCTCGACATATATGCGTGATATATTTTCATATACACATAATATATCCTTGGTTTATATTCGTTAAATTTATGATTGATTTTGGATTTATTTAGCTTATATATACTTGAAATATACTTAGTATATTTTCAGTATATTTCTGGTATATATATGATTTATTTCATTGTTATGAATGTTAATATGTTTAAATATGCATTATTTATTTCCTGTATGTATATTTAATTTTAATTGAAGGATATCGATAGAATGTGCTACCTAGTGGGCAGGACTAAGACCATTTACTTACCAGTGCAATAGATTTAGGGTTGAGTTGCGAATCACTTGAGGTGACTTTGATTTGATTAATTGATTATCTGAGATTGATGTGATTAAATAGTGTGGTTGTTGGAGTACGGTTGACCTAGTGTCTCGGACCCAATCACATTGACATTGAGACTGCTAGAGATCGGTTAACTTAGTGTCTCGGGGCCAATCTACTGTCCAAAATGGAATAAGAGACTTAGTTTGGAATTAAGTGAGCTTGTATGGCTAGAGAGGTATTATTAATTGAGGTTGCGATTAAATAGGGTTTTATTTGATCCTTTACAAAAATAAACATCTTTCAACATTTATTATATATAAAGTGATTTTAGCATCTGTGTGAAATGCCTGTATATATTTTTATATATACTGATGATTGATTGCATATGACATTAGAAGGTGTATGTATATATAATATAATAATTCACTCAGTGAGGTTTGACTCCCTTCAGTTGTTATTTTACAGGAGATTCTTTTTCCTCAGACCTCAGTAATAGGTCTATCCATCGGACTTCTTCAACTTCGGCTAGTCTATGTAAATTACTTACCTGATTTCTATTGTACTCTAAAAAACTGCAATAGTAGTTGTACCTTGTATTTGTAGAATTATTTTAATGTCAGAAACCTTTCTCTAAATATTGTATGAGATATTTTATTATATGATATGACATAAGTATTTAATTTTATATATTGATTTAAGATTTTAATTTTGGTGTATTTTATTTATTTATTGCATGCTTTTATTCTTTTAAGGCTTGCTATGGGTTCCGAATTCAAAAGAATTTTCGTTCCCTAGTGTCGATTATAACTCCCGGTTTGGGTCATGACACAAACATCTTAACACTAAGGTTGTATTTGAATCCGGTTAAAAACATAGAGTGTAACTATTAAGAGAGTAATAATTACAAGTGTGATTATTAAACGGTTAACCTTATTTGATAAATTAAAAAAAATTGATAAAGTATAATGTGATATTTTTGAAAAAAAAAATTATATAGTTAATTAAATTTATTATTAAATATTTAAACATAATAAAATAAAGAAATAAATAATCATTTAAAATTATAATATTTATATAATTATTTAAATAATATATTCATATGCATTTTTAAAAGTAACATAAATATTATAATAAAAATTTAAATTAATTTGTACCTTTTTGATACATTTAATTAGTAGCTTCTTGATAAAAAAAGAAGTTGAAATAATATGATGAAAATAAAGAAATAAAAAAATAAAAATAAAGAATAATTTTTAAAAGTATGTTTTTATTGTTACAGGTGTTTAATTTAGTATCAATTAGGTTAATAAAAAATATATAAATGATCTTAATTATTAAGGAGATTAAATGTTAATCCTGAACTTTTATAGAAGTAATATTTAATCCTCTTTAACCACATCCAAACATACCCTAAAGCTAAAGTGGTTCCCGAAGTATCAATTCTAAACTGGCTCCTATTAATTACGTTAGTTTGTATCATCAATTACATAATTCCCGAAGCATTAATTCTAAATTGGCTCGTATTAATTACTTTAGTTTATATTATCAATTACATAATTGAAATTTGAAAACAAATTTACTTTGGATACTTTTCCATTCAAATGAGATGAATCAAAATCTACAGCAAAATGATAAATTCAAGTGACATTGATATTAATAAGTTGATAGCAAATAATATTTATTTTGGAAAAAAAAAAAAAGAATTTAAAACATATATAATCCTTCTGGGATTTGTTAATTTTGCATCCCAACTTCAAACTATATATTTTATTACAAAAAAAAAATAAAAAAACAAAAATTTAAATATATTAAACAATCGGATATTATTTTGTTGCGATCGCAACCCTGCGAATTTATAAAAAAATCCCTTCCCCCATAAGTAGATGCCTCCCAATAATAGGGGTAAAAAAAACTTTTTAAAAAAAAAAAAAAAAATTCACAATGCGGGCTACGATGTCATGCACTTGACTGTATCATTATCCCACACAATATTATCTCTTGGAATTTATAAAAAGTCGCCCATGGGGTGATCTAAGAAGGCGGAGCCGCTTCTCTTCGGATATTACTTTTGCAACCCTACAAATAATTATTTCTCATTGCCAACTTGTGATATATAACTAATCAAACCTAATTTACACCCCAAAAACTTGAAAAAAAAAAATTACATATATATTTATAGAGAGAGAACCTTTTGAGAGCCTCTTCGTTAGTTCCTTGGTCAGTTGGTTCGAACCTGCCAGTTTCTAAATTAACCCTACAAACAGGTTTTTTCAGTAGCCTTTCACCAACCTTCACAAGATTTTCCAGATTCATCTTTGAGGCTTTATAGATAGAAGATTCTTTTCCATTTAATGTGTCATCCTGCATACATATATGTCCCATTTACAAGAAGAAAATGATATCCTGATAACTGCGTGCCAAGTGATATGATCAGGGTATTGTTCAGATAACCTGCTTGAATTCGAAGGTAATGCTTTTCTGAGCGCAAGGCTTGGAAAATTGTAGAAAGGTGATAATCAACCATATCTGCACTAGCTTGAGTGAAAACGTCAACCAATGGAGTAGAACCCCCGCTGTTTAGCCAACCAAGAACATGCCATTTAGCTGCTTTAATTGCATTATATTTCTTCGCAGCTTTTGGTGAACCTGTTCCTAAGGATATAACCAGAAACCGACCGTAATCCGTTGGTTTTATAGGAAAGAAGTCTAAATTTCCATTGATTATCTCCTTCATCACTTCACCCATAGCAACTAAAGCCTGAAACGATATATAAAAAATTTTTACTTGTCAAATAAATCTTTCGGCGACAAGAACAACATATATAATTGATAAGAAATCATAAAAGCATAACGCACAGGATTATTTGCAGCAACACCACCATCGATAAGATTGAATTCTCTAACTTTTCCTGTTGGCATATCTTTGGTTTCAAAGTAATGGGCCGGAAGATAAGTTGGTGCAGCCGATGTTGAAATGCATATGTCAGAAAGTAGAGCATCTAAGGTAGTGTTTTCTTAACCTGCAATCATTGAGAAAGATCAAGTGTTAGTTAATAATTAAATTATCATCCACTTTGCAAACCAAAACATGAATTAACTGCTGGAAGTAACTGTACCTCGTAGCTAGAAAAGATGGTTGGCTGGAGTTGCTTGATGTCGAATGTTGGAATGACAATGTTTGTCAATGTCTCATGCAATCTTTTCTTTCCTAGTTTTTCCCTAACAAGTCCATGCAGATATTTACCACTGTATTTTGGTCCTAACAATCCTTTCGCTACCCTTTTTGCTTGACTAAATAATAGCCATCTATTCACAAAACAAAAAATTAATGTATCATCGAGGTATATATAGGAAATTAACCATTAAATAAGAACAAATTGGTTAATTTTTTCAGTTTTTGCATATGTTCTTGAACTAATTACCTGGGTTGTCGAAAGATCTTAGGGCAGTGATTTAGGTAGAAGTCTTTGATGTCTTTAGCAGAAAAGAGGGGTCGATTATTTTCATCAGAAGCAGTTAGCATGGCAGTCACATGTCCGCCTGTACTTGTTCCAGCAATTACGTCGAGGTAGTCCGCAATTCGTGCTTCCTCACCATCTAGCTTCTGCATTATTGCAATCCATAATAGCAAATTGTATGTTAGGATATTTAATTTTTTACACCATTTTCTTCGTAAAAAAATAATAAATATGATAGAAGAGTCTCTGTCTCTTATCCAATATTATTTTTTTAGAAAATGTTTCAAAAGGCTTGAAAAATTACTGGAAATAATTTTTCCTACGTACTTGAAGTTCAGATTCTAAGAAACTTAGGATGGTTCCAGGGATAAGACCTCTTATGCCACCCCCATCAGTACTGAGAATGGTGACTAGGTTTCCATAAGTTGGAGGTTGCAAAGGTGGGTTTGTTCCTTCCATTTGAGAAATTATCTAAGGGAGTGTTGCAGATAATTGAGTTGCTATCTATGTAGTTCAAAAACTAATCTAGACTTATAGGAATCTAAAATATTTGAGTGCCTCAGAGAGTCGTATACGATATGGTCTTTTAATTAGTGCAATATCAAATGGAAAACGCACATGGGTATTTATATCATCTATGCTCTCATTCTCTTCTCTCATTTCCAAGAAAGAAGAATGTCTTGTCTACAAAAATTCTTTATCGTATACGGTTGTTATGCTTTGGATTGCTGCCTGTAGGCCGCAGCATCAAGTTTTACCCAATCAAAGGATGCATGAATGCACTCTTAATTAGAATACTATTGTAGAACACTCTTATGTGTTCATAAGGGGAGGATGTTAATAGAGTATTGTCACTCCATAAACATATTACTCGGTTTTGAACACATATTTTCTTGGCTTGATGCATAATTTAATAATGCTTAGAGTGAAATACTCCAAAAGGATCCACCTCTTGATCTTGAGCCTAGTTATGCATATGTGTGAAGGGATTACAACCAGCGCTATACAATGGAAGAGCCGAAGATACTGTTGAACCATGTTGTACTTATAACGGCTTAAACTCGTCCCCAGTTGAAAAGGAAGGTATCGAGTAAGTCCATCACATACACTTGTACTCGTTGTGGCGAATTTGGACACTCCAAGGAATGGTGCTATAAAATTGTTGGACATTCAAAATGGTGGGATTTCAATAAAAAGCCTCGTAAGAAGCTCGGAAAAGCTGCAATTGCCACCTTTAGTGAGACTAAACCAAGTGGTGATCTTGATACAACATCAGGTATAATAAATCTTACTCGAAATAATACATGGATTATTGATATAGGTTCTATTGATCATATGACAAACTCCACTCACCATCTTACATCCATCTGACCATCAACCCAATAAAATATTCTGACTGCTAATTGAGGCATAGCATCAATCACTCATGAAGGATTAGTATCTAACTCTGACTCTCTTAATCTAGATACTATTCTTGTTGTTCCATGTCTTTCTTGTAATCTACTAACTGTTGGCCAAATCACTGAAACCTTAAATTGCACTATTAAATTTTGGCCGAATTATTGTGTATTTTCAAGACATTGCAACGCACTGAATTCTTGGCTCTAGTGTAAAAAATGGAAATTTTTACTATCTTGATTTGCATGGTGATCCAAGTCAGAAGTCAAGTCAAATCAATAAGGCTGGTAGAAGTTGCTTGGCTAAAGACCAAGTTATTTTATGGCATTGTCGTCTTGGTTACCTTTCGTTTCATTATCTTAGACAAATAAAATCAAAATTATTTTTTAGTACCACAGACTCAGAATTCAAGTGTGAAATTTATGAATTGGCAAAAAGCCACTAAATCTTATATTTACTAAGTTATAATAAAAATTCAATTTCATTTATAACTGTCACGACTCAAAACAGGGGCCATGACCAGCACTAGGGAACGGGAATTCTTTTGAATCCGGAACCCGTAGCAAGCCTAAAAATAAAATAAAACATGCAATAATAATACCAATATAATGCAGCGGAAATAAAAATCATAAATATCCAAAATAATATCCATCTCCCATATATAAATCTTTTCATACAAATCCAGTTCAAGTATAATACAATATCTCGCATAAATATAATACATAAAATCCCACAATTAATTTACAACTACTGCAGTGTTTAGATTATAAAAATAAGACTCAAGTAAGCAGTTTACACAAAGAAGCCGAGGCAGAAGAAATCCGGCGTATAGGCCTGCTACTGAGGTCTGAAGATGTTGACTCTCCTGAAAAATTAGTCAACGGAGGGGAGTCAGACCTCACTGAGTGAATTACTATAATATATATACATACACACTAAATGACAATGCATACAGTCAACAGTATATATATAATATGTATATATACAGGCAAATACACACAGATGCAATAAAATCATTTTATATATTTCATTGAAAATCATCTTTTATGAAGGATCAAATAGAACCCTATGATATCGAAATCTCAATCAGTGTTAGACAACACTCTAGCCATACAGGCTCACTTAATCCAAATATATCCACTTAATCCATTTAGACAGTAGATTGGCCCCAAGACACTAAGTCGACCGAGCTCCAGCAGTGTCACGACCTAAAACAGGGGCCATGACCAGTGCTAGGGAACGGGAATTCTTTCGAATCCGGAACCCGTAGCAAGCCTAAAAATAAAATAAACATGCAATAATAATAATAACAATATTATATTGCAGCAGAAATAAAAATCATAAATATCACAATATTATTTTCACCAACTGGATTTAAGTCAAATCTCATCTCATATATATAAATCTTTGAATACAAATCCAGTTTCAAATATAATACAATATCTCACATAAATAAAATACATAAAATCCCATAATTAATTTACAACTACTGTAGTGTCTACATTATAAAAATAAGACTCAAGTAAGCAGTTTACATAAAGAAGTCGGGGCGGAAGAAATCCAGTGTACAGGCCTGCTACTGAGGTCTGAAGATGTTGACTCTCCTGAAAAATAGTCAACGGAGGGGAGTCAGACCTCACTGAGTGAATTACTATAATATATATACATACACACTAAATAACAATGCAAACAATCAACAGTATATATCTAATATGTATATATACAGGCAATACACACAGATGCAGAAAAATCATTTTATAAGCATTTCACTAAAAATCATCGTTTATGAAGGATCAAATAGAACCCTAGAATATCGCAACCTCGAAAACAGTGTTAGACAACACTCTAGCCATACACGCTCACTGAATCCAAATATATCCACTTAATCCATTTAGACAGTAGACTGGCCCCGAGACACTAAGTCAACCGAGCTCCAGCAGTCTGACTGCCAGTGTGATTGACCCCGAGACACTTGGTCAACCGAGCTCCAGCAATCACACCCAAACCATATCTCACATATATCAATAATCACATTCAATCAATATCCACAAATAAGTTAGTAATATAGCCTAAATACTATAGGCGTACCAGTACGTACTCAATCCTAGTGCTGCCCACTAGGTAGCACGTTCTATTGATATCCTTCATCATTAATAATATAAAACATTCATTCACAAATAAATGATGCATGAAGTTCAATAAAATTATCAACATAAACCATATATATACTAGAAATATACCAAAAGTAAACCAGGTATATTTCAAGTATATATACGTCAAATAAATCCAATAAATTTATAAATTAAGCTAGAAATATATTTAAAAACATTTTAAATATAATTTATTTACCAAACATGCATATAATTTAATATATACCAAAAATAAACCAAAAATATACTTAAATACAAATCATATTATTTATGCATATTTAATCAAAATAAAACATATATTTCTAAATCATGCATCCTAAAGCATATATATATAGTATAGTAACTCAACCTAGTGCGCTCCACGAGACGAGTCCGACGGGCCTGGTCCACTAGCCCTCGGTCTCGGCGCAACTAAACAAGCAATAAATAACCAACATTAGAATAAACCTAACAGAAATCCTAGAATTCTATCTAGAGTATTAAACATACAATCGATATCAGGGTTCGACCGGACATCACGTTTTATGAGAATTCTATCGAAAATCCGACAGAACCTCCCCTGTAAAATGGACATCTCTCTACTCAATAGAGTAGAGCCGACCCTGCAAAGAAACACACTTCAAAATTCAAGCTCAACACACAACCAAAATCCCTCGATCGGACTCCAAACTACAGTCCATCGACCGGGGTCCACAATCACAGAATAATTTTAGAAATACCAAAAATATCCTTATAACATAGAAATACATTTTATAAGTAGAAATTACATAATTAACCTTAAAACACAATAAAAACCAATAAAAACTCATTTTATTAGTAAAACCGTATATTATATATATAATTGAAAATAATTCACGAAAAATAGTTTTAATTAGTTAAAAATACTAAATAATTTATAGAAATCATTTTTATACCTTAAATAACTATTAAAACCAATTAAATTACATTTTTAGCCAATTTAGGATAAAATTACCAAAATGCCCCTATATATATAAATATACTATAATTACTTCAAAAATTCACCAAAAATTATACAATTATCCAAAATTAATTTTCTCAACATATTTATCAATAATATCAATAATTAAACTCAATTAACCAATTAATATCAAATAAAAACATAATTAACCCTAATTTCCCAAATTTACATAAACTCAAATAATTCAAAATAAATACTTAGAAATTCATAAAAATTCCAAATAAATTCCTATAATTCATTTCAACACCTAATTTAACCATAAAACACAATTTCATAATTTATTTAATTAATTTCCGAAAATTAGAAAATAATATTAAAATATTCAAAAATACCCAAAAATCCAAACAATCTCCAAAAATTCCAAAAAAATTCATACATGTAGATTAAGCTACTAGGATCAACATTTGTGAAGGGAGTTTTCATGAATCAATCAATTAGAAGCTCAAAAAAATCAAAAACCCTAATATGGCCGAATTGGAAAATTTCAAAACTAAGCAAATCTAGACCATTTAAGCTCAAACCAAAGCTAGAATCACACTCACCGGAGCTCAAGGAGAAGAAAGAGACTGGAGGTGTCAAAAATGGTGGCCGAAATGTCGATGGCGAGGAGAAGAAATTTCGGCCAAAAGAAGAAAAGAGGCTGCCGGCGCCGGGGAAAAAGGCTATTGGCGGCGGGGAACGGCTGGGAACGGCGGTGGCAAGCCGGGAGGCACACCGACGGTAGGGGATCGACGTGACAGACGGTGGTTGGTGGTGAGGGGGTGGTCGGGCGCGGGAAGGAGAAGAAGAAAAAGAAAAAGAAAAAGAAAAGAAAAGAAAAGAAAAGAAAAGAAAAAGAAAGGAAAAAGAAAAAAAAAAGAAAATAATAAAAAATAATTTTAATAATATATTTGAAAAATTTCACATCCACACATATAATTTAATATTTTAATAATTTAATAATAAATAAAAATAATTAAATAACAATAAATAAATAAACAATAATAAAATATTAGGGTAATATATATTAAACCCTAATTAAATAAATATCGCACACATACACGGTGTTTAGTAATTTTAAAATACGTATGAGTTCATGCAAGTCCGAAAATCTATTTAAAATAATTAATAATAAATTATTTACGTGAAAATTTCTCCGAAAATGCAAGTCTTGGGAAAATTTTACGTAAAGCACTGTAAATAAGACATAATAATTAAAATAGGTTTTAAATACACATCAACTCGTAAAAATATCATAGTATATATACAAAAATTATTAACACTGCATATCCCGGTACAGTGTAAAAATGTTTAAAAATACGAGATATTACAAGCAGTCTAACTGTCAGTGTGATTGGCCCCAAGACACTTGGTCAACCGAGCTCCAACAATCACACCTCCAAACTATATCTCACACATCAAATAATCATATTTAATCAATATTCACAAATGGTTAGTAATATAGCCTAAATACTATAGGCGTACCGGTACGTACTCGGTCCTAGTGCTGTCCACTAGGTAGCACGTTCTATTGATATCCTTCATTAATAAATGTAAAACATCCATTCACAAATAAATGATGCATGAATTTAAATAAAATAACAATATAAACCACATATATATACTGGAAATATACCAAAAATAAACCAGGTATATTTCGAGTATATATACGTCAAATAAATTAAATCAAATTATAAATTAAGCTAGAAATATATTTAAAAACATTTTAAATATAATTTATTTATAAAACATGCATATAATTTAATATATACCATAAATAAACCAAAAATAAACTAAATATAAACCTAAGTGATAATCAAATTATTTATGCATATTTAATCAAAATAAAACATGCATTTCTAAATCATGCATCATAAGCATATATATATATATAAAATAGCAACTCACAAATTAGTGCGCTCCTCGAGATGGGTCCGACGGGCCTGGTCCACTAGCCCTCGGTCTCGACACAACTAAATAAACAATAACGACAAAAATTAGAATAACCCTAACAGAAATCCTAGAATTCGATCTAGAATATTAAACACAGAAATAGAATTAGGGTTCGACCGAATATCACGTTTTACGAGAATTCTATCGAAAATTCGACAGAACCTCCCCTGTAAAACGGACATCTCTCTACTCAAAGAGTAGAGCCGACCCTGTAAAGAAATACACTTCAAAAATAAAACACCACATCTCATTCACAACCCCTCGGTCGGACTCCAAACTACAGTCTACCGACCGGGGTCCACAAACACAGAACAATTTCAGAAATACCAAAAATACCCTTATAACATAGAAATACATTTTATAATTAGAAATTACATAATTAACCTTAAAACACTGTAAAAACCGATAAAAATTCATTTTATTAGAAAAATCGTATATTATATATATAATTGAAAATAATTCACGAAAAATAGTTTTAATTAGTTAAAAATACCAAATAATTTATAGAAATCATTTTTATAACTTAAATAACTATAAAAACCAATTAAATTATATTTTCAGCCAATTTTGTGTAAAATTACCAAAATACCCCTATATATATAAATATACTAAAATTACTTCAAAAATTCACCAAAAATAGTATAATTATCCAAAATTAATTTTCTCAACATATTTATCAATAATATCAATAATTAAACTCAATTAACCAATTAATTTCAATTAAAACACATTTAACCCTAATTTTCAAAAATTCCATAAACTTAAATAATTCAAAATAAATACTTAGAAATTCATAAAAATTCCAAATAAATTCCTATAATTCATTTCAACACTTAATTCAACCACAAAACACAATTTCATAATTTATTTAATTAATTTCTGAAAATTAGAAAATAATATTAAAATATTCAAAAATACCCAAAAATTCTACAAAAATTCATACATGTAGATTAAGCTACTAGGATCAACATTTGTGAAGGGAGTTTTCATGAATCAAGCAATTCAAAGCTCAAAAAAATCAAAAACCCTAATATGGCCGAAATTGAAAATTCAAAACCTAAGCAAATCAAGACCATTTAAGCTCAAACAAAGCTAGAATCACACTCACCGGAGCTCAAGGAGAAGAAAGAGACCGGCGGTGTCAAAAACGGTGGCCGAAAAGTTGGTGAACAGCGAGGAGAGGAGTTTCGGCCAAAATGGGGAAAATGGGGGCTAACCGGCGCCGGGGAAGGAGCTTGGGGCGGCGGAGCAGCTGGCTGGGGAAGGCGAAGCTGGTGGCGGTACACCGACGGCAAGGGAACGATAGTTGCAGACGGTGGTTGGTGATCGGGCACAATCGGGGAAGAAGAAAGGAGAAGAAGAAAAGGAAAGGAAAGGAAATGAAAAGAAAAGAAAAAGAAAAAGAAAGAAAAAAAAAAGAAAAATAAAAAAAATAATTTTTAATAAAATATTTGGAAAAAATCACACACCACACATTATTATTTACAATTTAATAATAAATAAAATAATTAAATAATAATAAAATTAATAAACAAATAATAAAATATTAGGGTAATATTAATTAAACCCTAATTAAATAAATAAGTACACATAGGCTTTATTTAGTAATTTAAAAATACGTATGAGTTCATGCAAGTCCGTAAGTATATTTAAAATAATTAATAATAAAATATTTAAGTGAAAATTTCCTCGGAAATAAAAGTCTCGGGAAAATTTTATGTAAAACACTGTAAATAATACACAATAATTAAAATAGGTTTTAAATACATATCAACTCGTAAAATATCATAATATATATACAAAAATTATTAACACTGCATATCCCGGTACAGTATTAAAATATTTAAAAACACGAGATATTACAGTCTTCCCCCCTTACAAGAAAACGTCCCCGAATTCCAAAAAGAAAAGATTACAGAATCAGGAAGGAAAGAGATATAGGTAAGAAGCTCGCATCTCAGCTTCAGTCTCCCACATATGCTCCTCGACTCTGTCGCTACGCCATAGAACCTTGACCATCGGAATCTGCTTCGAACGCAACTGTTGAACTTGATAATCAACGATCGCCACAGGTTCTTCCACAAATGTCAAATCTTCACTCACTTCTACACTGTCAGGCTGTAACACGTGTGAAGGGTTTGAAATATACTTCCTCAGCATCGAGATATGAAATACTGGATGCACCTGTGACATAATCGGAGGCAAATCCAACCGATATGCAACAGTGCCAACTCTCTTCAGAATCTCAAACGGTCCAATATACCTCGGTGCTAACTTACCCTTCCTGCCAAATCTCACCACACCCTTCATCGGAGATATCTTCAGAAAAATGAAATCTCCAACCTGAAACTCCACATCTCTGCGCCTAGGATCTGTATAACTCTTCTATCTGCTAACTGCGGTCTCTAATCTGTGCTTAATCACGACGACTTTCTCTACAGCATCCTGAACCATCTCAGGTCCAGTCAAAGCTCTCTCACCAATCTTATCCCAACTCAAAGAGGATCTACACTTCCTTCCATAAAACGCCTCATACGGTGCCATACCAATACTGCTATGGTAGCTGTTATTATATGCAAACTCAATAAGCGGCAAATGATCATCCCAGCTACCTCCCAAATCCAGGAAACACATCCTCAACATATCTTCCAGTGTCTGGATCATCCTCTCAGATTGACCATCTGTCTGAGGATGAAAAGCAGTACTAAAATCCAACCTAGTGCCCATCGCTTCCTACAACTTCTGCCAAAAATGAGAAGTAAACACTGAACCTCTATCTGATACAATGGACACAGGTACTCCATGAAGGCATACGATATGCTTCACATACAACTTCGCCAATCTAGCTACAGAATAAGTGGCTTTCACAGGTGAGAAATGTGTAGACTTCGTCAACCTGTCTACAATCACCCAAATGGAATCGTATCCATCCTTCGAACGAGGTAAACCTACCACAAAATCCATAGCTATCCTTTCCCACTTCCACTCGGAAATAGGAAGAGGCTGAAGCTTCCCAGAAGGCTTCTGATGCTCAGCTTTCACTTGCTGACACGTCAAACACTTAGCAACATAATCAGCGACATCTTTCTTCAATTCGTCCCACCAGTACAAATCTCTGATACTGTGGTACATCTTAGTAATGCCCGAATGAACGCTGTAGGCTGTAGAATGTGCTTCCTCTAGGATCTCTTCTCTCAAATCATCCATATCAGGAACACACAATCTACCACTGATCCACAACACAGCATAATCATCGAGTGTGAAATCAATGAACTTCCCTGCTCTGACATTCTCTACAAGCTCTTCTAGAATAGGATCTCGGCTCTGAGCTGCTTTAATCCTATCCCTCAGTACATATCGCACTTTAAACTGAGCTAGCAGTCCACCCGACCTACTAATCTTCATCATCAGACCTTGATCCACCAACAAATGCAACTCCTGGATCAACGATCTCCTCTCAACATTGATGTGAGCAAGACTGCCTGAGGACTTCCTACTCAAGGCATCTACTACCATATTAGCTTTACTCGGATGACATAGAATCTCGCAATCATAATCCTTCAACAGTTCCAACCATCTCCTCTGCCTCATATTCAAATCTCTCTGCTGAAAAATGTACTTAAGGCTCTTGTGATCAGTAAATATCTCACAAGTCACCCCGTACAAATAATGTCTCCAAATCTTCAAAGCAAAGATCACTGCAGCCATCTCTAGGTCATGTGTGGGATAGTTCTGCTCATGCTTCTTCAACTGCCTTGAAGCATAGGCTATCACCCTACCATTCTGCATCAACACACAACCAAGGCCAATTCTAGAGGCATCACAATAAACTGTGAACTTATCCACACTATTAGGCAAAGCTAATACTGGCGCTGTGGTCAACTTCTCCTTCAACAACTGAAAACTGTTCTCATAAGCTTTTGACCACTCGAATCTAACATTCTTTTGAGTCAAGCGAGTCATAGGGGCTGTAATTCTAGAAATATCCTGCACAAACCGCTTATAATACCTGGCTAAACCCAGAAAACTTTAAATCTCCGTAACAGAAGTCGGTCTAGGCCACTCAGACACTGCCTCAATCTTTTGTGGATCAACCTGGATACCTTCTTTAGACACTACGTGTCCAAGAAAAGAAACACTCTCCATCCAGAAATCACACTTCAAGAATTTAGCATAAAGCTGATGATCTCTCAGTGTCTGTTGTACAATCCTCAAGTGATATACATGCTCCTCCATACTCCTCGAATATACCAGTATATCATCAATGAAGACTACCACAAACTGATCCATATACGATCTGAATACCCTGTTCATCAGGTCCATAAAAGCTACTGGTGCATTAGTCAAACCAAAAGACATCACCAGAAACTCATAATGGCCATATCGCATGCGGAATGCTGTCTTAGGAACATCGGCTTAACTGATCCGCAGCTGATGATAACCCGACCTCAAGTCAACCTTAGAAAAGAACTGTGCACCCTGTAGCTGATCAAACAAGTCATCTATCCTCGGGAGAGGATACTTGTTCTTCACTGTCACCTTGTTCAGTTCTCTATAGTCAATGCACAGTCTCAGGGTACCATCCTTCTTCTTCACAAACAGGACTGGTGCACCCCAAGGAGAAACACTGGGTCTGATGAAACCTTTATCCAATAACTCTTGCAACTGCTCCTTCAACTCTTTCAACTCTGTAGGAGCCATTCTGTAGGGTGGCATAGATATAGGAGTAGTACCTGGAACCACATCTATACAGAACTCAATCTCTCTATGAGGTGGTAAACCTAGCAACTCCTCAGGAAAAACATCAGGAAACTTACAAGCAACAGGAACATCTATGAGTGACAACTTCTCCACTGAAGTATCCCTAACCAATGCCAAATATCCCTGACAACCTTTCCTCAATAACTTCCTAGCCGTAATAGCAGAAATAAGATTATGAGGTGCTGAACTCCTATCACCCATAAATTTAAACTCTACTTCATCGGGAATTCTGAAAGTCACCTCTTTATTCCTACAATCTACCACGGCGTAGTGTTGAGATAACCAATCCATTCCCAAAATAACATCAAACTCCATCACATCCAATAAAATTAAATCAGCGAGTAATTCTCTATCTCCCATGAGAACTGGACAACCAGAAAGAACAATATCGGTGTCCAAGGAATCGCTCAGAGGAGTGGCAACAGACAAAGGAAAAGCCATCCTCGAAGCTTGCCAACTAGATTTAGAAGCAAAAATAGGAGAAACAAACGAATGTGTGGCACCCGAATCAAACAAAATCCAAGCATCCAGGTAACAAACAGAAACAATACTTGCCATGACTGCATTAGATGCCTGAGCATCCTGCTGAGTGAGATGGAAAACTCTGGCCTGACCTCGACCTCCCTGCTGACTGGTAGAAGCTTGGCCAACACCTCTAGCACCTCCTCTAGTACCTCTACCATGACTCTACTGTGGAACAAGCTGAGTGGAACTCTGATGCTGAAATGGTGGTAACTGAAATGGCACGGGTGCAGCACTAGCAATCGACTGCTGTGGGAATCGCAAAATCTGCGGCTGCTGATACCCGGAGTAAGGACACGATCTGGCAAAATGTCCTGTCTGCTCCCATCTGAAGCATGTCAGTGGTGTCAGATAACACGATCCCTGATGGACTCTACCATAAGTCTGGCAAACACTGGCCGCTGATCCAGAACTATGACCACTGCTGCTGCTCGAAGCACCTGACCCAAATTTGAACGATCTACGCTGACCTCCATGGCCATGTCTACTGCTCCGATGCACTCGCTGCTACTGTCTCTGACTCTGTTGAGTCGGACCTCGCTGCTGACTACTCGAACCAATATGAAAACTCGAATACAGAGTAGCCTGTAATCCACTCGACTGAACTCCCAACTGGTAATAATCAGGCATCGCTCCCTGCCTAACTAGCCTCAACTCAATCTCCTTGGCCAACTCAATCACAGACTCGAGAGTAAGGCTTGCTGTAGGCATACCAGCAAAAGCTGAACCCAAACCAGTAACGTAGGAAGTGATTGCAAAGTGCTGATCTCGCATCAGATCCTCTGCATATCTACCCAGATGAAGAAACTCTAGGGTATACTCCTCTACAGATTGATCACCACGAGAAATGCTGGTCAACCGGAGACAATAGCTCAAACGAAGCGGCTCTAGATAAAATCTCCTCATAAATCGCTCTCGAAACTGGGCCCACGTCATCGTCATCATATAAGGCTGGATCATCTGAATGAACCAATCTAGGGCTGGTCCCTCGACAGACAACTCAACGATCATGATCCGCTAGTACTCAGTATGAGCAGTCCGAGTCCTCGTCTCAATCGCATGCAGAAAATCTAACGGATCGAAAGTACCATCAAAAGCAATCCTGCTAACTCGGGCATAGAATAAAGCTGCCTGAGGGTCAGACATACCCTGCTGATAGGCAGGCTGAACATGTTGAACGACTGGAGACACAGGAACATTAAATTCAGGCTTAACAGGCTCCTCGTCCTGTAACTCTCTCTACCTACGGTGACCTGCCGCTCCTCGAGGTCTACCTCTGCCACGACCTCTACGTCTAACTGGCTGCTCATGAGGTAAAACCTTGTCCTAAAAAGACTCATCATCCTCGGCCTCAACGACCAGTGGAGCGACACGCGCTCGCCTCCTCATTCTGAAAAGACAAATGGAAAGATTCAGACAATACAGACAATGGAGGAATAACGCAGAAAACTAAAATAAGGAATACTTATCAAGACATACTCGAACCTAATACACTACAGTAGTTCAACAGAAAACACAACTCTGAAAACTAGGGCCACAACTCACATAACTAAGCCCTGACACAGAACTCCGCTCTGATACCAACTTTGTCACGACCCAAAACAGGGGCCATGATCGGAGCTAGGGAACGGGAATTCTTTCGAATCCGGAACCCGTAGCAAGCCTAAAAATAAAATAAAACATGCAATAATAATACCAATATGTAATGCAATGGAAATAAAAATCATAAATATCCAAAATAATATCCATCTCCCATATATAAATCTTTTCATACAAATCCAGTTCAAGTATAATACAATATCTCATGTAAATATAATACATAAAATCCCACAATTAATTTACAACTACTGCAGTGTCTAGATTATAAAAATAAGACTCAAGTAAGCATTTTACACAAAGAAGCCAGAGCGGAAGAAATCCGGCGTATAGGCCTGCTACTGAGGTCTGAAGATGTTGACTCTCCTGAAAAATTAGTCAACAGAGGGGAGTCAGACCTCACTGAGTGAATTACTATAATATATATACATACACACTAAATGACAATGCATACAGTCAACAATATATATATAATATGTATATATACAGGCAAATACACACAGATGCAATAAAATCATTTTATATATTTCATTGAAAATCATCTTTTATGAAGGATCAAATAGAACCCTATGATATCGAAACCTCAATCAGTGTTAGACAACACTCTAGCCATATAGGCTCACTTAATCCAAATATATCCACTTAATCCATTTAGACAGTAGACTGGCCCCGAGACACTAAGTCGACCGAGCTCCAGCAGTCTGACTGCCAGTGTGATTGGCCCCGAGACACTTGGTCAACCGAGCTCCAACAATCACACCTCCAAACTATATCTCACACATCAAATAATCATATTTAATCAATATCCACAAATGGTTAGTAATATAGCCTAAATACTATAGGCGTACCGGTACGTACTCGGTCCTAGTGCTGCCCACTAGGTAGCACGTTCTATTGATATCCTTCATTAATAAATGTAAAATATCCATTCACAAATAAATGATGCATGAATTTAAATAAAATAACAATATAAACCACATATATATACTGGAAATATACCAAAAATAAACCAGGTATATTTCAAGTATATATACGTCAAATAAATTAAATCAAATTATAAATTAAGCTAGAAATATATTTAAAAACATTTTAAATATAATTTATTTATAAAACATGCATATAATTTAATATATACCATAAATAAACCAAAAATAAACTAAATATAAACCTAAGTGATAATCAAATTATTTATGCATATTTAATCAAAATAAAACATGCATTTCTAAATCATGCATCCTAAGCATATATATATATATATAAAATAGCAACTCATAAATTAGTGCGCTCCTCGAGATGGGTCCGATGGGCCTGGTCCACTAGCCCTCGGTCTCGGCGCAACTAAACAAACAATAACGATAAAAATTAGAATAACCCTAACAGAAATCCTAGAATTCGATCTAGAATATTAAACACAGAAACAGAATTAGGGTTCGACCGGACATCACGTTTTACGAGAATTCTATCAAAAATTCGACAGAACCTCCCCTGTAAAACGGACATCTCTCTACTCAAAGAGTAGAGCCGACCCTGTAAAGAAATACACTTCAAAAATAAAACACCACATCTCATTCACAACCCCTCGGTCGGACTCCAAACTACAGTCTACCGACCGGGGTCCACAAACACAGAACAATTTCAAAAATACCAAAAATACCCTTATAACATAGAAATACATTTTATAATTAGAAATTACATAATTAACCTTAAAACACTGTAAAAACAGATAAAAATTCATTTTATTAGAAAAACCGTATATTATATATATAATTGAAAATAATTCACGAAAAATAGTTTTAATTAGTTAAAAATACCAAATAATTTATAGAAATCATTTTTATACCTTAAATAACTATTAAAACCAATTAAATTATATTTTTAGCCAATTTTGTGTAAAATTACCAAAATACCCCTATATATATAAATATACTAAAATTACTTCAAAAATTCACCAAAAATAGTATAATTATCCAAAATTAATTTTCTCAACATATTTATCAATAATATCAATAATTAAACTCAATTAACCAATTAATTTCAATTAAAACACATTTAACCCTAATTTTCAAAAATTCCATAAACTTAAATAATTCAAAATAAATACTTAGAAATTCATAAAAATTCCAAATAAATTCCTATAATTCATTTCAACACTTAATTCAACCATAAAACACAATTTCATAATTTATTTAATTAATTTCTGAAAATTAGAAAATAATATTAAAATATTCAAAAATACCCAAAAATTCTACAAAAATTCATACATGTAGATTAAGCTACTAGGATCAACATTTGTGAAGGGAGTTTTCATGAATCAAGCAATTCGAAGCTCAAAAAAATCAAAAACCCTAATATGGCTGAAATTGAAAATTCAAAACCTAAGCAAATCAAGACCATTTAAGCTCAAACCAAAGCTAGAATCACACTCACCAGAGCTCAAGGAGAAGAAAGAGACCGACGGTGTCGAAAATGGTGGCCGAAAAGTTGGTGAACGGCGAGGAGAGGAGTTTCGGCCAAAATGGGGAAAATGGGGGCTAACCGGTGCCGGGGAAGGAGATTGGAGCGACGGAGCAGCTGGCTGGGGAAGGTGAAGCTGCTGGTGGCAAACCGACGACAAGGGAACGGCAGTTGCAGACGGTGGTTGGTGATTGAGCACAATCGGGGAAGAAGAAAGGAGAAGAAGAAAAGAAAAGGAAAGGAAATGAAAAGAAAAGAAAAAGAAAAAGAAAGAGAAAGAAAAGAAAGAAAAAAAAAAAGAAAAAAGAAAAATAATAATAATAATAATAATAATTTTTAATAAAATATTTGGAAAAAATCACACACCACACATTATTATTTACAATTTAATAATAAATAAAATAATTAAATAACAATAAAATTAATAAACAAATAATAAAATATTAGGGTAATATTAATTAAACCCTAATTAAATAAATAAGTACACATAGGCTTTATTTAGTAATTTAAAAATACGTATGAGTTCATGCAAGTCCATAAGTATATTTAAAATAATTAATAATAAAATATTTAAGTGAAAATTTCCTCGGAAATAAAAGTCTCGGGAAAATTTTACGTAAAACACTGTAAATAATACACAATAATTAAAATAGGTTTTAAATACATATCAACTCGTAAAATATCATAATATATATACAAAAATTATTAACACTGCATATCCCGGTACAGTATTAAAATATTTAAAAACACGGGATATTACAATAACCGTTCATTCTGATGCATGGGGACCTACTCGGATTCCTACTCTATTTGGTGCTCGATACTTTGTAATGTTTATTTATGAATGTACCCAGATGAATTAGGTATCACTCTTTTAAACAAGGGAGATGTGTGCTCTGCATTTTAAGACTTATACAAAATGGTGGCCATATAATACCAAAGTAAAATTTGAGTCTTACTGACAATGGTGGGGAGTATCTTAACTCGGCTCTAAATGTTTTTTGCCATGAACAGGGCATTTGCCACCCAACATCCTATGCCAGCACTCCTCAATAGAATGGTATAGCTAAATGAAAGAACAGATAGTTATTGGAAGTCATGCGAGTATCATTATTTGATATGATGTTCCTCGAGAATATTAAGGAGAGGTTGTTTGATCCGCTACGTATTTCATAAATCAGAACCATAAAGAGTACTCAATTTTAAAACTCCTATTCAAAAACTTTAGGCACTTGTCATATCTCCCCCTCTCAATAATCTAAAGCCCTAAGTCTTTGGATGCTCGGTATATGTTCATCAACAACTTAAAAAATTAGATCCTCGAGCTATCTGGTGTATCTTTGTTGGCTATACGGATCTATAAAAGGGATATCAGTGCTATAATCCGAATGCAAAGAAGATGTATATAACTTGAGATGTTCGGTTCCAATAAAATGCTCTTTTCTTTTCTCACTCTGAGTGCTCTCTTCAGGGGGAGAAAACTTCAAACCTTTTTTAATTTGAAGATAACATTCTGAGTGTTCTGAATGTTTCGAGTATTTTAGATGTCCTAATTCTCCTAAATGTTTTAAGTGTTTCGAGCATCTAACCTGGACATACACCTAATTTTTCAAATGTATTGAGTATTCTAAGCATCTCACCTTGACAGATATCTGATGTTCTGAGCATCTCACTTGATTAGATAATTGAAGATTATCATAATAATAAAGATAACACATCTTCCCAACCCACACCAAAAGCTGAAGAGACTTCAAATATGCACAATGAGGTAAACTCATCTTCCCTAATAAATCTAAAGACCAAGGTTCATTATCATTTTAGAATTAATAGAGGGATTCCAAAAAAATAATATGATCCAGATCCCAAAGCTAAATATCCTATCAATAATTTCATATCAACCGACTGTTTGTCTAACTCATATGCATTTACTATAAATCAATTATCTACTGTATCTATTTTGAGTAATGTGCAGAAGGCTTTAGCTTATCCGAATTGGACGAAAGTCTTGAATGATGAAATAGAGGCATTACAAAAAAACTACACATGGGATCTTGTCCCTCTCCCTGAAGGAAAGAAAATGATAGGGTGTAGGTGGATATTCATTGTCAAACTCAATTCAGATGAAAGCATTAATCAATATAAAGCACAGTTGGTAGCAAAGGGATATACTCAAAAGTATAGAATTGACTATGAAGATACATTTTCCCCATCCGAGCTCTTATTTCCTTAGTTGCTAACCTAGACTAGCCACTATGACAATTTGATGTGAAGATTGCATTTTTGAATGGAACCATAGATTAAGAAGTGTATATGGATCAACCACCTAGAACATGATGTACTGACCGAGTATGTAAACTAAAAAGGGCATTATATGGACTCAAGAAATCACCTCGAGCATGGTTTGGACAACTCTCAACTTTCATGAGAAAGCTCATATATAAGCAAAGTGATGCTAATCATGCACTATTCATCAAACAGAAGTTAGGCAAAGTCATCACTCTGATTATGTATATTGATGATATGGTGGTCACTGGGAATGATATGAGTGAGACAACAGTCTTATAAAAATAGTTAACTGTCGAGTTTAAACTTAAGGATTTAGGTAACATGAAATACTTTGTAGAAATTAAAGTTGCAAGAACAGCTCAAGGGATTTCCCTCTACCAATGAAAGTATGTAATGGACCTATTGACAGAGACGGGCATGCTTGATTGTAAGCCAGTCGAGATTCCAATTGAAAACCATGGACTTTCAGTCTTAGGAGATTAAGTCCTAACTAATAAAGATTAGTATTAAAGGCTGGTGGGAAGGTTGATTTACTTATCTTATTCTAGGCCAGACATTGCTTATGCAGTAAGTGTTGTATGTTAGTTCATGCATTCTTTGAGTAAAGAACATATGGGCGCAGTATACCGAGTATTAAGATATTTAAAGTCTTCTTCATGCAAAAGTTCATTCTATAGGAGAAATAAGGATTATGAAATCACTGGCTATACTGATGCTGATTGGGCTAGAGATTGGAGTGATCAAAAATCAATATTCGGGTACTTTACATTTGTTGGAAAGAATTTAGTCACTTGGAGAAGTAAGAAACAAAAAGTCATAGCAAGGTCAAGTGCTGAAGTTGAGTTTAGAGAAATGGCTCATGGAGTATGTGAGTTGGTCTAGATAAGGCGAATTGTTCAGGATCTGGGACTAAAACATTTAAAGCCTATGTTTTTACATTGTGATAATAAGGTAACCATAGCAATTACAAACAATCCAGTTCAACATGATCAAACTAAGCACGTAAAAGTTGACATACATTTTATGAAAGATCATCTGAATCAAGGAGCAATTGATCTTCCATTTATTTTTTCTCAGACTCAACTAGCTGACATCCTTACAAAGGTTATACTCGAAAAATCATTCTACAACTCACTTAACAAGTTGGGAATGATTGACATACATTCACCAACTTGAGGTAGAATGTTGAGGAAGTAAATATATTGAATAGCATCAATCTATAAAAATCCTGATCAGAACAAAGAGATCACAGATTGGCAAAAGAAAGTGATCATGAGTGCTATTAGTTCCCCTGAGTGCTACTAGTCCCTTGTAGTTATGCCTCATTATAGGGCTTTTATGCTTAATTTTTATTTGTATAATCGAGGACTTGAAACTGAAACCCGGAAAACAAAACTGAATAAACAACTTCAGAACATGGAGTTAGAAGTGTAAAGAACAAGTCTAATTCCTCTGCCAAGATGTCGTTATTTTAGTTCCAAGAACTATATCCATGGCAACATCTACAAGTATCTGTTCTATTATTGGAAAAAGAAGGCACATAAATGTTGCTACCCCTGCTACAAAAGCCAGACTCGACTGTACAGGAGTTGGAAGGGGATGCAGTGACAAAGTTGCAATTGGTTGTAGTTTTGCAATTGCATCGACACATGTGGGTGTGTGTTAGAGTTGAGTAGATAGCTATCTACCAAATGGATAGTGTTTTGTGGTCTAGCACGTTATTATTGTTTGCCTCAACTGGTGTCAAGGCATTTATTTGCCTCATATCTGGATGCAGTTGTCATTTTGCAGAGATTGCTGTAATTTGGGCTCCATTTGCTCTTTTTTGTCAAGATTACATTATGTCATACATTTCTTTTGCTGGACTCTCTTTGTTTTATCAAGTTTTGAATGTTGATTATTTCATACGAAAAATAATGTTGAAGGCAACTTGAAAGATGGTGTGAGATTTCTGAACGGCAACGGAATATAATTCATCCTAAAAGTATATATGCTTCTGTTTCTGTTTCTGGTTCTGTTTTTAGTGAAGTACAGAATGAACCATTACTCAGTAACCAAATGTTTGAGAAGGATTTGGGTGATTGACTACTTATTTGTTATGGAACTCTGTTACAAGCAAAGATTGCAAATCCTTAAAGCCAACTCACTAATCGCTAATGACGAGTAGAAGGCAGACATATATCCTAATAACTCACAATGTTACATACGTGTTGCCATTTGTATCTCCTCTGCTTTGACAAAAGCATCGCTTTAGTTTTATGTCTAAGACTAAGACTCCCAGAATTGCTCATCACTTTAATTTTGGTATTTGTTTTCAATTTTTATTAAAAAATTTCTAAATAATATAATTGAAATTCGAGAATTAAGTTTTAGAAAAATTGAAATATGAAGACATTAGGTATCAGTCACAACTAACACAAATTTAACTCCATTTAAAATCTGAGTTAATGGAAAAAAAAGTTGGAAGTTGAACCAGTACGGCCACCCTTTTCTTTTCCTGTCGCATTTGAAAATTGAAACGTGCGTCTATCATCACCATTCTTCAGACCCGATAAGCTTTCATCATGCATGCATACATATTATCTAAGATATACACAACTTTGGCATATATGTATTATTTGATCATTCCTCTTTCCAAAGAAAAAAAAAGGTATTATTTGTCATTTTTCATTCCAAAAAAATATAGTTTTATATCATTGTTTTTAAATATTCTAAAACTTCATATGGGAATAATAATATTTTTATTTTTTAAATAAAATATGTTAGACAATGTAACAATAAATGAAATTTTATTCAAACATCACTAGTTGAATATACAATTCGACTTACAATTGCTTAAAGAATTTAAATGAAACAATTCAAAACAGTAAATAACTACAACTTGTATGCCCTTTTGGATATACTTATTCAATCACAAAACATATATGAAATTATGAAAAATTAATTATGATCATAGAATAGAGGTTGCATTAACTTGCAAGGTCCAACCTTTTTATCACTATCATCATTTTCCATTTGCAACTTGTCCATAGGGTGACCGAGCGTGGTGAAGTCGCCTCTCCTTGGAGAGCAATTTGTCAAACCTTATAAGAGCCTCTTCATTAGTCTCTGTGTTAGTAGGCCCAAATATTCCACTCTCCAAGTTTACCCTTGAAACCGGTTTCTTTAATGGCCCTTCACCAACTTTGACAAGATCATCCAAGTTCTTTTTTGTGGCCACATCTACAGAAAAAACTTTCTTGTTTAATGTGTAATCCTGCAAGTATTTTGCATCAAACAAATGTAAAGATCTATGATTAATGTATAATTATTAATATCTTGTAATAATCTTTTAGTTTTCTTAGGCAAGTAAAGCAAATACCTGAATCCTGAGGTAGTTTCTTTCAGAGTGGAGGGCTTGAAAAACCATAGAAATATGCAAATCCACCATGTCAGCACTTGTATGAGTAAATACATTAACTAAAAGGGTCGAACCATTGGCTATTAACTAACCCAATACACCCCATTTTACAGCCCCATCAGCACTATATTTCTCTTCAGCTTTTGGAGCTCCAGTTCCCAAGGATATAATGAGAAATCTACCATAATTTATTGGCTTTATTGGAAAAAAGTCTTGGCTTCCCTGGATGATTTCCTTTGTCACTTCGCCCATAGCAACCAAAGTCTGATAAAAAATAATTTATAATGATTAGATCAAGTTGATCTGGCTATATAATATTTGAGATTTTTTCTATATTGAGAGTAAGTTATAGTATATATTACGGCTTTAAGTTTATAATATACCATATTATTTGCAGGAACACCACCATTTATAAGGTTGAATTCCCTGACTTTTCCAGTCTTGTCATCTTTGGTTTCAAAATAATGAGTTGGAAGATAAGTTGGTGCAGTTGAGGTTGAAATGCATATGTTTGAAAGTAGAGCATTTATGGATGGATTTCTCTTAACCTGGAAATATATATATATATATATATATATATATTGTGGCTTCAAGTTTATAATATACCATATTATTTGCAGCAACACCACCATTTATAAGGTTGAATTCCCTGACTATCCCAGTCTTGTCATCTTTGGTTTCAAAATAATGAGCTGGAAGATAAGTTGGTGCAGTTGAGGTTGAAATGCATATGTTTGAAAGTATACCATTTAAGGATGGATTTCTTTTAACCTAGAAATATATATATATAATTAACTTGATCATAATTTTGGAAAATAAGACTGAGTTTAATTAATAAAAGGTAAACCTGAAGACTAGAAAAGACAGTAGGCTGGAGTTTTTTTATATCAAATGTTGGGATGACAACATTTGTCAATGTTTGGTTCAATCTTGTGTTTCCCAATTTTTCTTTCATAAGGTTATGTAGATATTGCCCATCATATTTTGGTCCTGAAATGGCTTTGATAATTTTGGATGTATGTGGAAATAATAGACAACTATTTTGAGGGAAGATCCATGGGCATTCATTGAGATAAAATTCTTTGATATCTTTTACAGTAAATAATGGTCGGTTTTTTTTCTTTTGAGAGTTTCTTCCACTCGGCAGATATGTAGAGAACTTAATGAGGGATCAGTACTTTGCTGTCACTATGTAAGTTATTAGTTTGGGTTCTGCTTTTACTAGGATGCCTACAACGGGCCTTACTCTGGAGTCGGTGATAGAGTTGGCCAAGGAGATTGAGCTGAGCTTAGTCAGGCAAGGAGCTATGCCTGATTACTACTAGTTGGGCACTCAGTCAGGAGGATTTTAAACCACTCCTTATTCGACCTTTTAGATTGGTTCGAGTAGTCAGCAGAGAAGCCTAATATAGCAAAGCTAAAGGTAGTAGCAGAGAGTGCATAGGAGTAGTAGACATGGTCGTGGGGGACAATGCAAATCGATCAGATTTAGGTTAGGTGCTTCGAGCAACAGTAGTGCTTAGAGTTTAGCGTCAACAGCCAGCGTCTGCCAGACGTGTGGTGGAGTCAATCAGGGACCATGTTATATGGTGCTGATTACTTATTTTCAATACGGAGAAACGAGACACTTTGCTAGATCATGTCCCTATTCTGGTTTTTAGCCACAACAGATTATGTAGTTTCTACAGCAATCGATCGCTAGTGCAACACCAATTCCTTTTTAGTTACCTTCAGCTCAGCACCCGAGTTTGACTTAGATTGTTGCTCAATAGGGACGTGGTAGAGGTAATAAAGGAGGTGCCAGAGGTTTTGGCCAAGCTTCTACCAGTTAGTAGGGAGGTCGAGGTCAGGCTAGGATTTTTCACCTCACTCAGCAGGATGCTCAGGCATCTGATGCCATTGTGGCAGATATTATTCGTGTTTGTTATCTGGATGCTTGGGTATTGTTTGAACTGGGTGCCACACACTCTTTTGTATCTCCTGTTTTTGCTTCAAAGTCATATTGGCAAGCTTCGAGGATGACTTTTCCTTTGTCTGTCGCCACTCCTCTAAGCGATTCATTGGACACCAATGTTATTTTTTCTAGATGTCCAGTGTTCATCGAAGGTAGAGAATTGACAGCAGAATTGGTGTTATTGGATGTGATGGAGTTCAATGTGATTTTTGGCATGGATTAATTTTCTTAACACAATGTCATTGTGGATTGTCAGAGTAAAGAGGTAATTTTTAAAATTCCTGATGAAGAAGAGTTTAAGTTTGTGGGTGATAAGAGTTCTGCACCTCAAAATCTCATCTCCGCTATCATGGCTAGGAAGATGCTGAGGAAGGGTTGTCAAGGATATTTGGCATTAGTCATGGATACTTCAGTGGAGAAGTTGTTGCTCACAGATGTTCCTGTTGCTTGTGAGTTTTCAGATGTTTTTCCTAAGGAGTTGTCAAGTTTACCACCTCATAGAGAGATTGAGTTCTTTATAGATGTGGTTCCAAGCATTACCCCTATTGTGATGCCGCCCTACAGAATAGCTCCAGCAAAGTTGAAAGAGTTGAAGGAGCAGTTATAGGAATTGCTAGACAAAGGTTTCATTATACCTAGTGTTTCTCATTGGGGTGCACTAATCCTATTTATGAGGTAGAAGGATGGTACCCTGAGACTATGTATAGACTATAGAGAGCTAAATAAGGTGACCATGAAGAATAAGTATCCTTTTCCGAGGATAGATGATCTATTTGATCAGCTTCAGGGTACATAGTTCTTTTTTAAGACTGACTTGAGGTCGGGTTATCATTAGTTGCGGATCAATGAAGCCGATGTTCCTAAAATGGCATTCCACACTCGATATGACCACTATGAGTTTTTGGTGATGTCATTTGGGTTAACTAATACATCAGTTGCTTTTATGGATTTGATGAACAGGGTATTCAGACCATTTGTGGATCAGTTTGTGGTAGTCTTCATTGATGATATACTAGTGTATTCAAAGAGTATAGAGGAGCACATATATCACTTGAGGACTATATTGTAGACACTGAGAGAACATCAACTTTATGCTAAATTCTCAAAGTGTGATTTCTTATTGGAGAGTGTTGCATTCTTTAGCCACATGGTGATTTAAAGATGGTATCCATATGGATCCACATGATATAGAGGCAGTGTCTAAGTGGCTTAAATTGACTACAGTTATGGAGATCCATAGTTTTTTAAGTTCAACTGGGTATTATAGGAGATTTATGCAGGATTTTTCTAAAATTGCAGCTCCTATGACTAGTTTGACTCAAAAGAATGTGAAGTTTGAGTGGTCAGATGCTTGTAAGAACAGTTTCTAAATGCTGAAGAAGAAGTTGACCACAACTCCAGTTTTGGCTTTACCCAATGGAGTAGATAAGTTCATAATGTACTATGATGCCTCTAGAGTTGGTCTAGGTTATATGTTGATGCAAAATAGTAGAGTGATAACTTATGCTTCGAGGTAGTTGAAGAAGCATGAACAAAATTATCCTACCCATGACCCAGAGATGGTTGCAGTGATCTTTGCTCTGAAGATTTGGAGACAGTATCTGTATGGGGTGACTTGTGAGATTTTCACTAATCACAAGAGCCTTGAGTACATTTTTCAGCAGAGAGATATGAATCTGAGGTAGAGGAGATGGTTAGAACTCCTGAAGGACTATGATTATAAGATTCTTTATCATCCATGCAAAGCTAATGTGGTAGTAGATGCCTTGAGTAGGAAGTACTCAGGTAGTCTTGCTCACATTAGTGTGGAGAGGAGACCATTGATCTAAGTGTTTCATCAGTTAGTGGATCAAGGTCTGATAATGAAGATGAGTAGATCTGGTGGACTATTAGCTCAGTTTAGAGTTTGATTAGTGCTGAGAGATAGGATTAAGGTAGCTCAGGGCCAAGATCCTATTTTAGCAGAGCTTGCAGAGAATATTCATGCTGGGAAGTTCACTGATTTCACACTTGATGATGATGGTGTTTTATGGATCTGTGGTAGGTTGTACGTTCCTGATTTGGATAATTTAAGAGAAGAGGTCTTTGAGGAAGCACATTCTATAGCCTACAGTGTACATCTAAGTGTCACTAAGATGTACCATAGCATCAGAGACTTGTACTAGTGGGATGGACTGAAGAAGGATGTAGCTGATTTTATTGCTAAGTGTTTGATTTGTCAACAGGTGAAAGCTAAACATCTAAAGCCTTCTAGGAAGCTTCAGCCACTTCCTATTCCTGAGTGGAAATGGGAGAGAATTCTATGAATTTTATGGTTTGGTTACCTCATTCTAAGGATGGGCACGATTCTATTTGGGTGATTATGGATAGGTTGACAAAGTCTGCTCATTTTTTGCTATGAAAGCCACTTATTATGTAGCTAGATTGACGAAGTTGTATGTTAAGTATACTGTGTGCCTTCACGGAGTACCTGTGTCCATTATATCTGATAGAGGTTCAGTGTTTACCTCTTATTTTTGGCAGAAGTTGCAGGAAGCGATGGGCACAAGGCTTGATTTCAGTACTGCTTTTTACCCTTAGATAAATGGTCAGTCTGAGAGGATGATCTAGACACTCAAAGATATGTTAAGGATGTGTATATTGGATATAGGAGGTAGTTGGAATGATCATTGGCCACTTGTGGAGTTTGCTTATAATAACAGCTACTATAGCAGTATTGGGAGGGCACCTTATGAGGCTTTGTACGAAAGAAAATGTAGATCCCCTCTAAGTTGGGATGAGATTAGGGAGAGAGCATTGACTGGACAATAAATGATTCAGGATGCCACTAAGAAGGTTACTGTGATCAGAAGGTGACTAAAGACCGCAATTAGCAGACAGAAGAGTTATACGAATCTGAGATGCAAAGATATGGAGTTTCAGGTTAAAGACTATGTGTTTTTAAGGTGTCTTCTATAAAGGGTGGGATGAGGTTTAGCAAGAAGGGTAAGCTAGCATCGAGATATATTAGACTGTTCGAGATTCTAGAGAAAGTGGGCATGGTTGCATATTAGTTGGCTTTGCCTCCAAGTTTGTCTCAAGTGCATCCAGTGTTCCATATCTCGATGCTGAGGAAGTATATTTTGGACCCTTCACACATGTTGCAGCCTGATAATGTGGAAGTGAATAAAGACTTGGTGTTCGAGGAGGAACCTGTTGTAATTGTAGACTATCAAGTTCGTCAGTTGCATTTGAAGTAGATTATGATGGTTAAGGTGTTGTGGCGAAGCAACAACGTAGAAGAGTATACTTGGGAGACTGAAGCAAAGATGGGAGCTTCTTATCCTTATCTCTTTCCTTGATGATTCTTGTTTTTGTTCTTTTCTTTGAATTCGAGGATGAATTCTTATAAGGGGAGATTGTAATGACCCTATATTTTAAATTAAATAATATTATTTTGGGATATACAGTATTAATAATTTTAAATTTTAATTGTGTATTATTATTGTTAATTACTAATATTAATTATGTATTTTATTTTAAGAGAAATATTTACGTAAAAATAATTATTTTATGTGGGATTATTATTATTTTGCTATTATTAAATTATATGAAGAGCATTTTCATAATTTTATAAATTAATAAAAAAGACAAAAGTCAAAAGCAACAAAACCGGGTCAAACTTCTTCCTTCTTTTTTTTTTCTTTTTTTTCCTTCTTCTTGTTCCTACCTCTCGGCCACCACCAACCAGACCACCACTGGACCACCCCACTCTTTGTCACTGGACACCGTCAACCCAGGAAGTTTCCAGCTATTGTCCGCTGCTACCAGCACCGCCTGCTACCACTTAAAACACCGAAAAACAGGGAGAAGCCGAGAGTGAAGCTTCTCGTCATCGGTGAATATTCCAGCCACCATTTGACGTTGGGCCAGTCTTGTTTGAACTACTAAACTCTAGTGAGTTCATTTCCAAACTCCTTTTCAGCTCTAAACCTCTAGATTTTTATATATCTTCAATTTTTAGTTTATGTGTTTTAGGGTTTTTGAATTTTTTTAACTTGATTTAGGTTGATTCATGAAAACTTGCTTAAGAAATGTTGTTTGTTGTAGCTCAAGTTTCTCAAATATATTTTTTGTGAATTTTTTTTGAAATAATTTGAATTTTGGTTAATTTTTTATTATTTTAATATTAAATTTTGAATTATTGATAATTATGTTAATTAATTATTTTTATTGAGAATTTAGTTGAATTAGTGTTTATTATGTGAGTTAATAATTTTTGAATATTTAAAATAATTTTTGGTGAATTTATATAATTTTTTAGTATATTAATTTTATTATGTATATTTTGAATTATTGAGATAATTGTGTAATTTTGTGATAATTATAGCTAAATAATATGTTTTAAATGGTTTTAGAATTATTCTATGAATTAAAATGATTTTATAAATTATTTACTATTTTTAACTAATTAATACTAATTTTTGAAAAATTATTTTCAAATAATATATAATTTACTATTTTGGTGATTAAATGAGTTTGTAATTACTTTTAATATAATTTAAGCTTTTTGAATATATTAAAATGAATTTATACTATTTTATAGTGAATTATTGAAAAATTGAATTTTTAATAATATTATATTATTATTTGAGATTTTTATTTAATTATTGTGAAAATACTTGTATTCAGTGTTTTATTGTTTAAACATATTATATTTTGATATTTTGAGTATATTTATGGAATTTATTGATTTTTAGTATATTTATTATTTTATTCATTTTTTAGTGAATTGTGAATATCGGTTGAAAAATTATGCAGTTCATGGTCCTAACTAGAGGTGTTGGGTTTCTGTGTTAGAAGTGCGTTTTTCTTGTAGGATCAGCTGTACTTTTTAGTAGAAAGATGTCCATTTTACAGAGGAGATTCATCGAATTTTTTATAAAATTCTCGTAAAACATGACGTTTAGTCGATTATGAGTTTTTGTGTTTTGTCTGAGTTTTGTATTCCTAGATTGAGTCTCTTTAGAAGTATAAGTTAGATTTATTCTGATTTATTATTATTATTTTATTTTCTAGTTGTGCCGAGACCGAGGCCTATCAGACCGAACCCGTCAAGCCAGTCTCGTGGAGCGCAACATTGTGAATTATTATCTTATATATACATTGCATATAGGATGCATGATTTTGAATATTTATATTTTTTAATATGTATCTATCCATGAATTGTTTTATTAAATATTTTACTATATGTTAGGTATATTTTAAGTATATTTTTAGTATATCTCGACATATATGCGTGATATATTTTCATATACACTTAATATATACTTGGTTTATATTCATTAAATTTATGATTGATTTTGGATTTATTTAGCCTGTATATACTTGAAATATACTTAGTATATTTTCGGTATATTTCTGGTATATACATGGTTGATTTCATTATTATGAATGTTAATGTATTTAAATATGCATTATTTATTTCCCGTATATATATTTAATTTTAATTGAAGGATATCGATAAAACGTACTACTTAGCGGGCAACATTAGGACCATGTATATATCGGTATAATAGATTTAGGGTTGAGTTGTGAATCACTTGAGGTGACTTTGATTTGATTGATTGATTATCTGAGATTGATGTGATTAAATAGTGTGGTTGCTGGAGCTCTTTTGACCTACTGTCTCGGGGCCAATCACACTGACAATGAGACTGTTAGAGCTCAATTAACTTAGTGTCTTGGGGCCAGTCTACTGTCCAAAATGGAATAAGAGACTTAATTTGGAATTAAGTGAGCCTGTATGGCTAGAGAAGTATTATTGATTGAGGTTGCGATTAAATAGAGTTATATTTGATCCTTTACAAAAATAAACATCTTTCATCATTTATTATATATAAAGTGATTTTATCATCTCTGTAAAATGCCTATATATATTTTTATCTATACTAATGATTGTTTGCATGTGACATTAGGAGGTGCATATATATATAATATAATAATTCACTTAGTGAGGTCTGACTCCCTTCAGCTTTTATTTTACAAGAGATTCTTCTTCCTCAAACTTTAGGAGTAGGTCTATCCATCGAACTTCTTCAACTCCGACTAGTCTATGTAAATTACTTATCTGATTTTTATTGTACTTTAAAAAACTGCAGTAGTAGTTGTACTTTAAATTTGTTGAATTGTTTTAATATCAAAAATCTTTCTCTGAATATTGTATGAGATATTTTATTATATGATATGACAAAAGTATTTAATTTTATATATTGATTTAAGATTTTAATTTTGGTGTATTTTATTTATTTATTGCATGCTTTTATTCTTTTAAGGCTTGCTAGGAGTTCCGGATTCAAAAGAATTTTCATTCCCTAGTGTCAGGTATGACTCCCGGTTTGGGTCATGACACAAACATCTTAACACTAAGGTTGTGTTTGAATCGGGGTTAAAAAAATAGAGTGTAACAATTACATGTATAATTGTTAAGAGAGTAAGAATTACAAGTGTAATGATTAAGCTATTAACCTTATTTGACAAATTAAGGATAATTGATAAAGTGTAATGTGATATTTTTTAAATAAAAAAGTTAGATAGTTAATTAAATTTATTACTAAATATTTAAAAATCATAAAATAAAGAATATATTCATATAATTATTTTCATAATTATATGAAAATACCCTTTTCATAATTTTAAATAATCATTTAAAATTATGAATATTTATATAATTATTTAAATAATATATTCATATATATTTTTAAAAGTAACATAAATATTATAATAAAAATTTAAATTGATTTATACCCTTTTAATAGATTTAATTAGTAGCTTCTTGATAAAAAAAAAAAGAAGAAGTTGAAATAATATGATGAAGATAAAGAAATAAAAAATAAAAATAAAAAATAATCTTTTAAAATTATGTTTTTATTATTACAGGTGTTTAATCTAGTATCAATTAGGTTAATAAAAAAATATATATAAATGAGCTCAATCATTAATAAGGTTAAATGTTAATTCTGAACTTTTAAAGTTTACCAAATAAAGAAAAAGAGAATTAATGTATCATAGGAGTAATATTTAACCTTTTAACTCCATCCACACGTACCCCAGAGCTAAAGTGGTTCCCGAAGCGTCAATTCTAAACTGGCTCCTATTAATTACGTTGGTTTGTATCATCAATTACATAATTCCCGAAGCATTAATTCTAAATTGGCTCGTATTAATTATGTTAGTTTATATTATCAATTACATAATTGAAATTTGAAATGAGATGAATCAAAATCTACAGCAAAATGATAAATACCAGTGACATTGATAGGAAATAATATTTATTTTTGAAAAAAAAAAAAAGAATTTACAGCATCAGTAATCCTTCTGGGATTTGTTAATTTTGCATCCCAACTTGAAACTATATATTTTATTACAAAAAAAAAATAAAAAATAAAAATTTAAGTATATTAAATAATAGGATATTGTTTTGTTGCTGTCGTGACCTTGCAAATTTACAAAAAAAATCCCTTCCCCATAGATAGATACCTCCCTATATTGGGGTAAAAAAAACTTCATTTTAAAAAAAAAAAAATCACATTGTGGGATGCGATGTCGCAATCTTGACTATATCATTATCCTAAACAATATTATCTCTTGGAATTTATGAAAAGTCGCCCATGGGGTGATCTAAGAAGGCGAAGCCGCTTCTCTTCGGATAGTACTTTTGCAACCCTACAAATAATTATTTCTCATTACCAACTTGTTATATATAACTAATCAAACCTAATTTACACCCCCAAAAACTTGAAAGAAAAAAAAAAAAAATATATATATATATATATATATAAGTACCTTTTGAGAGCCTCTTCGTTAGTTCCTTGGTCAGTTGGTTCGAACCTGCCAGTTTCTAAATTAACCCTACAAACAGGTTTTTTCAGTAGCCTTTCACCAACCTTCACAAGATTTTCCAGATTCATCATCTTTGAGGCTTTATCGATAGAAGATTCTTTTCCATTTAATGTGTCATCCTGCATACATATATGTCCCATTTACAAGAAGAAGTTAATGATATTCTGACATCTGCGTGCCAAGTGATATGATCAGGGTATTGTTCAGATAACCTGCCTGAATTCGAAGGTAATGCTGTTCTGAGCGCAAGGCTTGGAAAAGAGCAGAAAGGTGATAATCAACCATATCTGCACTATATTTCTTCGCAGCTTTTGGTGAACCTGTTCCTAAGGATATAACCAGAAACCGACCGTAATCCGTTGGTTTTATAGGAAAGAAGTCTGAATTTCCATTGATTATCTCCTTCATCACTTCACCCATAGCAACTAAAGCCTGAAACGATATATAAAAAATTTTTACTTGTCAAATAAATCTTTCGGCGACAAGAACAGCATATATAATTGATAAGAAATCATAAAAGCATAACGCACAGGATTATTTGTAGCAACACCACCATCGATAAGATTGAATTCTCTAACTTTTCCTGTTCCATATCTTTGGTTTCAAAGTAATGGGCCGGCAGATAAGTTGGTGCAGCCGATGTTGAAATGCATATGTCAGAGAGTAGAGCATCTAAGGTAGTGTTTTTCTTAACCTGCAATCATTGAGAAAGATTAAGTGTTAGTTAATAATTAAATTATCATCCACTTTGCAAACCAAAACATGAATTAGCTGCTGGAAGTAACTGTGCCTCGTAGCTAGAAAAGATGGTTGGCTGGAGTTGCTTGACGTCGAATGTTGGAATGACAATGTTTGTCAATGTCTCATGCAATCTTTTCTTTCCTAGTTTTTCCCTAACAAATCCATGGAGATATTTACCACTGTATTTTGGTCCTAACAATCCTTTCGCTACCCTTTTTGCTTGACTAAATAATAGCCATCTATTCACAAAACAAAAAATTAATGTATCATCGAGGTATATATAGGAAATTAAATATTAACTAAGAACAAATTGGTTAATTATTTCAGTTTTTGCATATGTTCTTGAACTAATTACCTGGGTTGTCGGAAGATCTTAGGGCAGTGATTTAGGTAGAAGTCGTTGATGTCTTTACCAGAAAAGAGGGGTCGATTATTTTCATCAGGCGCAGTTAGCATGGCAGTCACATGTCCGCCTGTACTTGTTCCAGCAATCACGTCGAAGTAGTCCACAATTCGTGCTTCCTCACCATCTAGCTTCTGCATTATTGCAATCCATAATAGCAAATTGTATGTTAGGATATTTGATTTTTTTACACCATTTTCTTCGTAAAAAAATAATAAATATGATAGATGAGTCTCTGTCTCTTATCCAATATTATTTTTTTAGAAAATGCTTCAAAAGGCTTGAAAAATTACTGGAAATAATTTTTCCTACGTACCTGAAGTTCAGATTCTAAGAAACTTAGGATGGTTCCAGGGATAAGACCTCTTATGCCACCCCCATCAATACTGAGAATGGTTACTAGGTTTCCATAAGTTGGAGGTTGCAAAGGTGGGTTTGTTCCTTCCATTTGAGAAATTATCGAAGGGAGTGTTGCAGATCATTGAGTTGCTATCTATGTAGTTCAAAAACTAATCTAGACTTATAGGAATCTAAAATATTTGAGTGACTGAGAGAGTCGTATACGATATGGTCTTTTAATTAGAGCAATATCAAATGGAAAACGCACATGGGTATTTATATCATCTATGCTCTCATTCTCTTCTCTCATTTCCAAGAAAGAAGAATGTCTTGTCTACAAAAATTCTTTATCGTATACGGTTGTTATGCTTTGGATAAGTTTTGGATTGCTGCCTGCATGCTGCAGCATCAAGGTTTACCCAATCAAAGGATGCATGAATGCACTCTTAATTAGAATACTATTGTAGAACGCGTAGTTCAACACCATGATGAATTGTAGTTGAGACTTTAGTATGCTGAAATGCAGTTGAGAACAAAAGGCCCAAAATGTGACTGACCAACCTAGGTTTTTATTGATTTGAGCTGATTATAGCATAAAATATGAGAATGGATTTTGGATATATCATACCGCATTTAGGATTAATTTTGATTCATAAAAGGCGGCGCACCAAATTAAATTAAAAAAATATTTAAAATTAATAACAGTAATGTATAGACGTGTTGAACGTTAGTCTTCTTTTTAAATTAAAAATTGATTAAAGATATACTCTCACTTATGTCAACTTTATGCATCTAGGATAAAAACATTGCTATTGCTTGTTTACCAGAAAACATTCTGCTTTTATTTCTATTTCTTCTAAATCCATTAAAATTAAGTTTGCCTGTTTTTATAAATCAAAGCATTTTATTAATAGTTGTAATGAATAAGAAACCATTGCACAGAACAGCAAATACAAAAGCTGCTTCCAAAAAAAATAAAATAAAAGCAGCACAAACACCTATAGAATTATGCAGACCTAAAAGAACAATACCAGCAGCTACCAGAGAACATCGAGAACATCTCTTAACAAAGATTGAGAAGAGCAACAATGAAACTTTGTAAAAAAACAAAACACAGACACCAGAAACTTGAACACGACCGCAAAGACTCCGAAGATCAAAGCCAAGCAATAAAAATCATTTAATTTGCCCAATCTATATCAAACGAAAGAATTGATGAGTGGATGGAAAAATATGGTGGTCCTTTAATTATTTCCAAAATTAATTAGTTACCTTTTATCATTTTTTCTTGTTTTTTTTTCCCCAAAGTGTTTGGGTTATATCCTCTTTCACTTATTAAAGTGAAAGCAATAAACGAAAGGGACAAATAAATTAAACAAAATCTATAAAACTAACACAAAAATACATCCACTACTAACTACTTTTATATATTATTTCATTGAAATAAATGATAAATAAAGATCGAAAACCATTAAAATCAGCCGATATAAAGTTGTTATTATTTAAGTTATGTCTTGTGTTCAAACTCTAATTTATGTACTTGCATTAAATTAGTTATTAAAAGATTTTTATTGTCCTTTGATTCTACTCAGATTAAACCAAATTAGTCAGTCAACAATAAATACTGATAATTTATATAAAAATAATAATCAAAATCTATGAATTTAAATTTTAAAATTTCTAATTTTTAGCATTTAAATTTTAAAATTTAAATCCATACAGTGATAATAAGATAATTAAATAATTAAATAATATACATTCACCATCCCCTATAATCAAACATGTATACCACTGGGGATGAGTAAGGGGGTGTGGCTTTTAGCCACATTGAGCGAACTAGAGGTTTAATACCTCTCTTCACCTTCCAAGTAATCTATTTGTTGAGTAAGTAAATATTTTAATTTTATATATTATGAAGTAAATATTTGTATAAGAAATAAAATTTTTATTTTATTTAGAATATTATTCTATTCCTAATTAAAATGTAATTAGGATTCTTATATGTATATATAAGAGTTATAATCTCTTTTATAAATATATCAAAAAATATTTTTCTTGAATTTTCTTTCTTTTTTTTTCTGAATTTTATTATTTATGGCGTTAAAGAATATCTATTGCAATTGAATTTTTTTTTGTATTAAATTCTTGAAATCGTATTTTTTTTTCCTGAACTTTTTTTTTTATCTTTCTTCTCTTCAAAATTCTTTAAATCCATTTGAATCTTTGAAATCATTACCACTGAAAATACTTCCATTGTATCTCATGAAGCACCTAATTTTATTCAAACCCTTCAAGATAATTCTCTATTTCCTACAGAAATTATTCTTAATGATATAAACTATCCTCTATGGTCACAATTCATGGAGATACGAATTGGAGCCAAAAATAAATCTAGCTTTATTAATGGCACTACTCCAAAACCACCAGTAGGAGATAAAGCTTTGGAGACTTGGCTTCTAGATGATAATCGAGTTAAAAGTTGGCTGATTGATTCCACGAGTCCAACATTAATGCAGAGATTCATTCGTTTTCCAACAGCAAAGGAGATATGGGATGCTATATTAAAAACCTTTTATGATGGATCTGATGAAACTCAATTGTTTGAATTAAATAATAAATCATTCACAACACGTCAGAATGGTAAGCTATTACCTGTATATTATAATGAACTAGTTGGAATATTTTAGGAAATTAATGCCCGGACGTGTGCATAAGGGGAGGATGTTAATGGAGTAGTGTCACTCCACAAACATATTACTCGGCTTTGAACACATATTTTCCTAGCCAAGCTTGATTTAGAATTTAATAATGCTCGGGGTGAAATACTCCGAAAGGATCCACCTCTTAATCTTGAGTCTAGTTATGCATATGTGCAAAGGGATTACAACCAACGCCATACGATGGAAGAGTCAAAGATACTGCTGGACCATGTTGTACTTGTAGCAGCTCAGACTCGTCCCCAGTTCAAAGGGAAGGTACCAAGTAAGTCCATCATATACACTTGTACTCATTGTGGTGAAGTTGGACACTCCAAGGAATGGTGATATGAAATTATGGGATATCCAGAATGGTGGGATTTCAATAAAAAATTCGTAAAACGCTCGGAAAAGCTACAATTGCCACCTTTAGTGAGACTAAACCAAATGGTGATTTTGATACAACATCAGGTATGATAAATCTTATTCAAAATAATACATGGATTATTGATATAGGTGCCACTGATCATGTGATAAACTCCACTCACCATCTTACATCCATTCGACCATCAACCCAATAAAATATTCTGACTGCTAATGGAGGCATAACACCGGTCACTCATGAAGGATCAGTATTTAACTTTGACTCTCTTAATCTAGATATGTCATGACCCAAACCAGGAGTCATGACCAGCGTTAGGGAATGGAAATTCTTTTGAATCCAGAATCCGTAACAAGCCTTAAAAGAATAAAAACATGCAATAATAAATAAAATATGCACCATATAAAATCTCACACCATTATAATAACAATAAACTCTATCATATCATAAAATGAAATATATTAATACAATATTCAGAGAAAAACCTTTGAAATGACAACCAACATACAGTCAATACAAAATACAACTTATTACTGCAGTTTTTTAGAGTACAAATAAAATCAGGTAAGTAGTTTATATAAACAAGCCGGGCTGAAGAAATCCGGTGGATATGTCTACTACTGAGGTCTGAAGAAGAACAATCTCCTGGAAAATATCAATTGAGAGGAGTCAGACCTCACTGAGCAAATTGTTATAATATATATACATGCATTTCCTAATGTTGAATGCAATCAATCATTCGTATATAATAAATATATATACAAGCATTTCACATAAATGTTGAAAACACTTAATACAATAATACTGAAAAACATTTGTTTATGAAGGATTAAATAGAACCATATATAATCGCAACCTCAATCAAAAATGTTACTCTAGTCATACAAACTCACTTAATTCCAAATAAATTCACTTATTCCATATGGACAGTAGACTGGCCTCGAGACACTAAGTCAACCGAGCTCCAACAGTCTGACTGTCAGTGTGATTGGCCCTAAGACATTAGGTCAACCAAGCTCCAGCAACCACACTATCAATCATATTACATCTCAAATCATCAATCAATTAATCAATCTCAATTAAATCATAATTACCACAAGTAATCCTCACTCAACCCTAAATCTATCGCATTGGTACGTACACAGTCATAGTACTGCCCACTAGGTAGCACGCTTTATTGATATCCTTCATTTAAGTAAAACATTCATATAGGAAAATAAATAATGCATAATATCATTTAATATGACAAAATAAACCATATATATACCAGAAATATATCTAAAATAAACTAAGTATATTTCAAGTATATATATGTCAAATAAAGTCGAAATCAATCATAAAAGATGCCAAATATAAACAAATAATATACTAAAAACATGCTAAGTATTTATCAAAAGTTAAACATGCATTTATTTAGAAATATATAAAAAATATACTAAAAATATACCTAAATATACTAAACATTCAATAAAACAATTTATGAATAAATACAATTCAAAACATGTATATTCTAAAACATGCAACCTAAGTGTTATGTATATATAAAATAACAACTCATAAGTTTGCGCTCCTCGAGATTGGTTCGACGAGCCCGGTCTATTAGGCCTCAGTCTCGGTGCAACTAAAAAATAAAATAATAATAGAAATCAAAATAAATCTAACTTAAGCTTCTAGGGAGACTCAATCTAAGAATACGGAACACAGACAGACATAAAATTTCAGGATCGACCTGATGTCACGTTTTATGAGAATTCTATCAAAAATTCGACAGAGCTTCCTTTGTAAAATGGACATCTCTCCACTAAAAAGTAGAGTCAGTCCTGCAAGAAAACACACTTCAAAACACAAAATATTCACACCTTCGGTTGGGACTCTGAACTACTCAATATTCCCAACTGAAGTCCACAATTCACCCAAAATTTAAATAATATAATAAATATATTAAAAATCAATATTTCCACAAATACCTTCAAAATATCAAAATATAACATATTTAACATTAAAACACTAAATATAATTAATTTCACAATAATTAAGTAAAAATCCCAAAATAATAATATAATATTATTAAAAATTCAAATTCTCGATAATTCAATATAAAATAGTAAAAATTCACTTTATATACTCAAATAACATAAATAGTCTAAATACATATTAAAAACAATTAAAAACCCATTTTATCACCAATTTGGTAAATTATATATTATTTGAAAATAATATTCAAAAATTAGTTAAAAATAGTAAATAATTTATAAAAAATCATTTTATTATCTTAAATAATTATAAAACCAATTAAAACATAATATTTAACTATAATTATAACAAAATTACACAATTACCCCATAATTTCAAAATATACATAATACTAAATAATTTCCTCAAAAATTATATAAAATCATTAAAATTATTTTCTCAACATATATAACACTAATATTAACTAAAACACATTATTAAATAATAATTTCAACAAAAATACATATTTAACCTAATATTTAAAAATTTACATAAACTATAAATATTACTAAAAATTATATAATATTCACAAAAATTATTTTCTTTACTCTAAAATTAAAATTAACTCATAATAACACCAAATCAACAAATTTTAAAATTAAATAAATTAATTTACGAAAATTAAATAAATAATTAAAAAATAATAAAAAATTCACAAAAATTAAAATAAATTAAAAAAAATATTTTCATGGAGATTAAGCTACTATAATCAACTATTGTTAAGGGAGTTTGCATAAATCAACCAAAAATCAACTAAAAAAAATTAGAAAACCCTAAAGCTAAAAAACGAAAAATCGAGAAAACTCACAAATGATCGGATTTAAGCTCAAACGGAGCTTGGAATCAAGATCACTAGAGCTCAAGGAGTTGATAGAGACCAGAAACACACGAAACGGTGGCCGAAAAAGGAAGGTTAGCAGGAAAATGCCTGCTGCCACTATTGCTGTTTTTGTCGTTCTACAACTACTGGCGACTGGAGAGGAGAAAGGAGAAGGTGGCGGCGAGGCTGGAAGGAGGTGGTTCGGCATTGCAGCGACGAGAGGCACACCAACGGGCAAGGATCAAGATTGAGCAGTAAGGAGGAGGGTTTTTTATAGAAAGTTTCTTTGTTCTTACTTGGTTCTTCACATTTTTGGTATGTATGTGTATATATATATATATATAACTTTATAATATAATATAACAAAACTTTATGATATTAAATCTCTACCACATAAATAAATATCCACACACACACACATATATATACACATATATATAAACACACACACATATACACATACATTAACATAAAATAACACTAAATAATAATGATAATACAATTAATGATAATTATAATAAAATAAATCATGAAATTTGATAAAACCATAATAGAAATAATAATGCACTAAATTAAATATTATTAAAATAATACTATCCAAAAATAATAAATATAAACCATGCAAATTAAATGTCCAAAATAATAAGTTTCAAAATAAAATATTTACGTAGAAAATATAATTAAACATAAAATAATAATTATTAACCACAAAATAATAAAATAAATAGATATAACTTTCAAATTTATTAATACTGCATATCTCATTATATATTAAAATAATTTAATAATATGGGTTATTACAAGATACTATTCTTGATGTTTCATCTCTTTCTTATAATCTTGTCATGACCCAATCCGGGAGTCAGGACCGGCACTAGGGAACGAGAATTCTTTCGAATCCGGAACTCGTAGCAAGCCTTAAAATAAAAATCACGAGCAATAAATAAATAAAAATACACCAGAATTAAAATTTTAATCAGTATAAAAAAAATACTTAAGGTCATTTTATAATAAAAATATTTAGAGACAGGTCTTTAACCCAAAATAACATACTATTGATACAATACACTACTACTACAGTTTTCTAAAGTACAATAAAATTTTAGATAAATAAATTACATAATCTAGCTGGGGTTGAAGATGACCGGCGTAAAGTACTATTGGTGAGGTCTGAAGAAGATTCTCTTGAAAAAAATATTAAGGGGAGTAGACCTCACTGTCACGACCCAAAACAGGGGCCATGACCGGCGCTAGGGAACGGGAATTCTTTCGAATCCGGAACCCGTAGCAAGCCTAAAAATAAAATAAATCATGCAATAATAACAATAACCATAATATATATATGCAGCGGAAAATAAAAATCTTAAATATCATACTAACATTTTCATCACTGGATTTAAATCAAATCTCATCTCATATATATAAATTTTTCAGTACAAATCCAATTTCAATATAATACATCTCTTTAAATAAAATACATAAAATCCAATACTTTAATTCATAACTACTGCAGTGTCTAGATAAAATAAATAAGACTCAAGTAAATAGTTTACACAAAGAAGCTGGGGAGGAAGAAATCCGGCGTATCGACCTGTTACTGAGGTCTGAAGAAGTTGACTCTCCTGAAAAATAGTCAACGGAGGAGAGTCAGACCTCACTGAGTGAATTACTATAATATATATACATACACACTAAGTGATAATGCATACAATCAACAGTATATATATAATATGTATATATACAGACAATTACACACAGATGCAATAAAAATCATTTTTATATATTTTATTGAAAATCATCTTTTATGAAGGATCACATAGAACCCTAGAATATCGCAACCTCAGAAAATAGTGTTAAACAACACTCTAGCCATACAACCTCACTTATTCCAAATATATCCACTTAACATTTAGACAGTAGACTGGCCCCGAGACACTAAGTCAACCGAGCTCCAGCAGTCTGACTGCCAATGTGATTGGCCCCGAGACACTTGGTCAACCGAGCTCCAGTAATCACACCTCCAAACCATATCTCACACATCCAATAATCATAATCAATCAATATCTATAAATAAGTTAGTATTATAGCCTAAATACTATAGGCGTACCGGTATGTACTCGGTCCTAGTGCTGCCCACTAGGTAGCACGTTCTATCGATATCCTTCATCATTAAATATAAAACATTCATTCACAAAAATAAATGATGCATGAATGTAAATGAAATAACAATATAATCCATATATATACCAGAAATATACCAAAAGTAAACCAGGTATATTTTGAGTATATATACGTCAAATAAATCCAATCAAATTATAAATTAAACTAAAAATATATTTAAAACATTTTAGATATATTATTATTAACAAAACATGTATATAATTTATTATATACCAAAAATAAATCAAAATTATACTTAATATAAACTTAAGAAATAATCAAATTATTTATGCATATTTAATCAACATAAAACATGCATTTCTAAATCATGCATCCTAAGCATATATATATAGTATAGTAACTCACTTAATGCGCTCCACGAGACAGGTCCGACGGGCCTAGTCCACTATCCCTCGGTCTCGGCGCAACTAAACAAATAATAAATAATAGACATCAGAATAAACCCTAACAGAAATCCTAGAATTCGATCTAGAGTATTTAACACAGAATCAGAAATTAGGGTTCGACTGGACATCACGTTTTACGAGAATTCTACCAAAAATCCGGCAGAACCTCCCCTGTAAAACGGACATCTCTCTACTCAAAAGAGTAGAGCTGACCCTGCAAGGAAATACACTTCGAAAATAAACACCACATCTCATTCACAACCCCTCGGTCGGACTCCAGACTACAATCTACCGACCGGGGTCCACAAACACAGAATAATTTCAGATATACCAAAAATATCCTTAAAACCTAAAAATACATTTTATAGGTAGAAATTACATAATTAACCTTTAAACACATTAAAAACCGACGAAAACTCATTTTATTAGTAAAATCGTATATTATATATATAATTGAAAATAATTCACGAAAAATAGTTTTAATTAGTTAAAAATACTAATTAATTTGTAGAAATCATTTTTATACCTTAAATAACTATTAAAACCGATTAAATTACATTTTTAGACAATTTAGGATAAAATTACCAAAATACCCCTATATATATAAATATACTTAAATTACTTCAAAAATTCACCAAAAATTATACAATTATCCAAAATTAATTTTCTCAACATATTTATCAATAATATTAATAATTAAACTCAATTAATCAATTAAATTCAATTAAAAACATAATTAACCTAATTTCTCAAAATCACATAAACTTCAATAATTCAAAATAAATACTTAGAAATTCATAAAAATTCCAAATAAATTCCTATAATTCATTTCAATACCTAATTTAACCATAAACTCCAATTTCATAATTTAAATAATTAATTTCCGAAAATTAGAAAATAATATTAAAATATTCAAAAATACCCAAAAATCCAAAAAATCTCAAAAAATTCTACAAAAATTCATACATGTAGATTAAGCTAATAGGATCAACATTTGTGAAGGGATTTTCCATGAATCAACCAATTCGAAGCTCAAAAAAATCAAAAACCCTAATGTGGCCGAATTCGAAAAATCGAAACCTATGCAAATCTAAACCATTTTAGCTCAAACCAAAGCTAGAATCACACTCACCAGAGCTCAAGGAGAAGAAAGAGACCGGCGGTGTTGAAAACGGTGGCCAGAAATGGGAGAAACGGCACAGGGACAATTTTTGGCCAAAAGAGGAAAAATAGGGCTGCCGGCGCCGGGGAAAGGAGCTGCTGGTGGCGGGGGACGGCTGGGAACGGCGGTGGCAAGCCGGGAGGCACACCGACGGTAGGTGATCGGAGTTGCAGACGGTGAGGGGAAGGGTGGGTGGTGGTCGGGCGCGGGAGGGAAAGAAAGAAGAAGAAGAAGAAGAAAAAGAAAAAGAAAGAAAAGAAAAAGAAAAGAAAAGAAAAAAAAAAGAAAAAAAAGAAAAAGAAAAAGAAAATAAAATAATAAAATAATTTTAATAATAAATAAAATAATTAAGTAACAATAAATTAATAAATAAATAATAAAATATTAGGGTAATATATTAAACCCTAATTAAATAAATATTTACACACATAGACTTTATTTAGTATTTTAAAAATACGTATGAGTTCATGCAAGTCCAAAAATACATTTAAAATAATTAATAATACATTTTTTACGTGAAAATTTCCCCGAAAATGTAAGTTCCGGGAAAATTTTACGTAAAGCACTATAAATAATACACAATAGTAAAATAGGTTTTAAATACATATTAACTCGTAAAAATATCGCATATATATACACAAATTATTAACACTGTATATCCTGGTACAGTGTAAAAATATTTTAAAAACACGGGATATTACAGTCTTCCCCCCTTACAAGAATTCGTCCCCGAATTCCAGAAAACAAGATCAAGAAGGAAAGAGATATGGGTAAGAAGCTCGCATCTCAGCTTCAGTCTCCCACATATGCTCCTCGACTCTGTCGCTACGCCACATAACCTTGACCATCGGAATCTGCTTCGATCGCAACTATCGAACTTGAAAATCAACGATCGCCACAGGTTCTTCCACAAACGTCAAATCTTCACTCACTTCCACACTGTCAGGTTGCAACACGTGTGAAGGGTCTGAGAAATACTTCCTCAACATCGAGATATGAAATACTGGATGCACCTGTGACATACTCGAAGGCAAATCCAACCGATATGCAACAGTGCCAACTCTCTCCAGAATCTCAAACGGTCCAATGTATCTCGGTGCTAACTTACCCTTCCTGCCAAATCTCATCACACCTTTCATCGGAGATACTTTCAGAAAAATGAAATCTTCAACCTAAAACTCCACATCTCTGCGCCTAGGATCCGCATAACTCTTCTATCTACTAACTACGATCTTTAATCTGTGCTTGATCACAGCGACTTTCTCTGCAGCATCCTGAACCATCTCAGGTCCAGTCAAAGCTCTCTCACCAATCTCATCCCAACTCAAAGGGGATCTACACTTCCTTCCATATAACGCCTCGTACGGTGCCATACCAATACTGTTATGGTAGCTGTTATTATATGCAAACTCAACAAGCGACAAATGATCATCCCAGCTACCTCCCAAATCCAGGACACACATCCTCAACATATCTTCCAGTGTCTGGATCGTCCTCTCAGACTGACCATCTGTCTGAGGATGAAAAGCAGTACTGAAATCTAACCTAGTGCACATCGCTTCTTGCAACTTCTACCAAAAATGAGAAGTAAACACCGAACCTATATCTGACACAATGGACACAGGTACTCCATGAAGGCATACAATATGCTTCACATACAACTTCGCCAATCTAGCAACTGAATATGTGGCTTTCACAAGCAAGAAATGTGCAGACTTCGTCAACCTGTCTACAATTACCCAGATAGAATCGTATCCATCCTTAGAACGAGGTAAACCGACCACAAAATCCATAGCTATCCTTTCCCACTTCCACTCGAGAATAGGAAGAGGCTGAAGCTTCCCAGAAGGCTTCTGATGTTCGGCTTTCACTTGCTGACACGTCAAGCACTTCGCAACATAATCAGCGACATCCTTCTTCAATCCATCCCACTAGTATAGATCTCTGATACTGTGGTACATCTTAGTAACACCTGGATGAACGCTGTAGGCTGTAGAATGTGCTTCCTCTAAAATCTCCTCTCTCAAGTCATCCACGTCAGGAACACATAGTCTACCACTGATCCACAACACACCATCATCATCGAGTGTGAAATTAGTGAACTTCCCTGCTCTGACATTCTCTGTAAGCTCTTCTAGAATAGGTTCTCAGCTCTGAGCTGCTTTAATCCTATCCCTCAGTACAGATCGCACTTTAAACTGAGCTAACAGTCCACCTGATCTACTAATCTTCATCATCAGACCTTGATCCATCAACAGATGCAATTCCTGGATCAATGGTCTCCTCTCAACACTGATGTGAGCAAGACTACCTGAGGACTTCCTACTCAAGGCATCTGCTACAACATTAGCTTTACCCGGATGATACAAGATTTCACAATCATAATCCTTCAACAGTTCCAACCATCTTCTCTGCCTCAAATTCAGATCTCGCTGCTGGAAAATGTACTTAAGGTTCTTGTGATCAGTAAATATCTCACAAGTCACCCCGTACAGATAATGTCTCTAAATCTTCAAAGCAAAGATCACCGCAGCCATCTCAAGGTCATGTGTAGGATAGTTCTGCTCATGCTTCTTCAACTGCCTCGAAGCATAGGCTATCACCCTTCCATTCTGCATCAGCACACAACCAAGACCAATTCTAGAGGCATCACAGTAAACTGTGAACTTATCCACACTATTAGGCAAAGCTAATACTGGGGCGGTGGTCAATTTCTCCTTCAACAACTGAAAACTATTCTCATAAGCTTCTGACCACTCAAATCTAACATTCTTCTGAGTCAAGCGAGTCATAGGGGCTGCTATCCTAGAAAAATCATGCACAAACCGCCTATAATACCCGGTTAAACCCAAAAAACTTCGAATCTCTGTAACAGAAGTAGGTCTAGGCCATTCAGATACCGCCTCAGTCTTCTGTGGATCAACCTGAATACCTTCTTTAGACACTACGTGTCCAAGAAAAGAAACACTCTCCATCCAAAAATCACACTTCGAGAATTTAGCATAAAGCTGATGATCTCTCAGTGTCTGTAGTACAATCCTCAAATGATATACATGCTCTTCCATACTCCTCGAATATACTAGTATATCATCAATGAAGACTACCACAAACTGATCCACATACGGTCTGAATACCCTGTTCATCAAGTCCATAAAAGCTACTGGTGCATTAGTCAAACCAAAAGACATCACCAAAAACTCATAATGGCCATATCGAGTGCGGAATGCTGTCTTAGGAATATCAGCTTCACTGATCCGCAGCTGATGATAACCCGACCTCAAGTCAACCTTAGAAAAGAACTGTGCACCCTGTAGCTGATCAAACAAATCATATATCCTCGGGAGAGGATACTTGTTCTTCACTATTACCTTATTCAGCTCTCTGTAGTCAATGCACAGTCTCAGGGTACCATCCTTCTTCTTCACAAATAGGACTGGTGCACCCCAAGGAGAAACACTAGGTCTGATAAAACCTTTATCCAACAACTCTTGCAACTGCTCCTTCAACTCTCTCAACTCTGCAGGAGCCATACGATAGGGTGGCATAGATATAGGAGTAGTACCTGGTACCACAGCTATACAGAACTCAATCTCTCTATGAGGTGGTAAACCTGGCAACTCCTCGGGAAAAACATCAGGAAACTCACAAGCAACAGGAACATCTGTGCGTGACAACTTCTCCACTGAAGTATCCCTGACCAATGCCAAATATCCCTGACAACCTTTCCTCAATAACTTCCTAGCCGTAATAGCAGAAATAAGATTCTGAGGTGCTGAACTCCTATCACCAACAAACTTAAACTCCTCTTCATCAGGAATTCTGAAAGTCACCTCTTTATTCCTGCAATCTACCACGGCATAGTGTTGAGATAACCAATCCATTCCCAAAATAACATCAAACTCCATCACATCCAACAAAATCAAATCAGCGGGTAATTCTCTATCTCCCACGAGAACTGGATAACCAGAAAGAACAATATCGGCGTCCAAAGAATTGCTCAGAGGAGTGGCAACAGACAAAGGAAAAGCCATCCTCGATGCTTGCCAACAAGATTTAGAAGCAAAAACGGGAGAAACAAACGAATGCGTGGCACCCGGATCAAACAAAACCCAAGCATCCAGGTAACAAACAGAAACAATACCTGCCACGACTGCATTAGATGTCTGAGCATCCTGCTGAGTAAGATGAAAGACTCTGGCCTGACCTCGACCTCCCTGCTGACTGGTAGAAGCCTGGCCAACACCTCTGGCACCTCCTCTAGTACCTCTACCACAACTCTGCTGTGGAACAAACTGAGTGGAACTCTGATGCTGGGCTGGTGGTAACTAAAATGGCACGGGTGCTGCACTAGCAATCGACTACTGTGGGAATCGCGGAATCTGCTGCTGCTGATATCCGGAATAAGGACACGATCTGGCAAAATGTCCTGTCTGCCCGCATCTGAAGCATGTCAGTGGTGTCAGATAACATGGTCCCTGATGGACTCTACCATAAGTCTGACAAACACTGGCCGCTGATCCAGAACTACGACCACTGCTGCTGCTCGAAGCACCTGACCCAAATCTGAATGATCTATGCTGACCTCCACGGCCATGTCTACTGCTCCGATGCACTCACTGCTACTATCTCTGACTCTGCTGAGTCAGACCTCACTGCTGACTACTCGAACCAATATAAAAACTCGAATACGGAGTAGCCTGCAATCCACTTGACTAAACTCCCAACTGGTAATAATCAGGCATCGCTCCCTACCTAACTAGCCTCAGCTCAATCTCCTTAGCTAACTCAATCATAGACTCCAGAGTAAGGCCTGCTGTAGGCATACCAGTAAAAGCTGAACCCAAACCAGTAACGTAAGTAATGACCGCTCGCATCAGATCCTCAGCATATCTACCCAGACGAAGAAACTCTTGGGTGTACTCCTCTACAGATCGATCTCCACGAGAAATGCTGGTCAAACGAAGACGATAGCTCAAACGAAGAGGCTCTGGATAAAATCTCCTCATAAACTGCTCTCGAAACTGAGCCCATGTCATCGTCATCATATAAGGCTGGATCATCTGAATAAACCAATCTAGAGCTGGTCCCTCGATAGACAACTCGACGATCATGATCCGCTGGTACTCGGTATGAGCAGTCCGAGTCCTAGTCTCAATCGCATGCAGAAAATCTAACGGATCGAAAGTACCATCAAAAGCAATCCTGCCAACTCGGGCATAGAACAAAGCTGCCTCAGGGTCAGACATACCCTGCTGATAGGCAGGCTGAACAAGCTGAACAACTGGAGGAACAGGAACATCAAACTCAGGCTCAATAGGCTCCTCGTCCTGTAACTCTCTCTGCCTACGGCGACCTGCCGCTCCTCGAGGTCTACCTTTGCCACAACCTCTACGTCTAACTGGCTGCTCAGGAGGTAAAACCTCGTCATGAAAAGACTCATCATCCTCAGCCTCAACGACCGGTGGAGCGACACGCGCTCGCCTCCTCATACTGAAAAGACAAACGGAAAGATTCAGACAAAACAAACAATGAAGGAATAACGCAGAAAACTACAGCAAGGAATACTTATCAAGACATACTCAAACCTAATACACTGTAGTAGTCCAACAGAAAACACAACTTTACAACTAGGGCCACAACTCACATAACTAAGCCTTGACACAGAACTCCGCTCTGATACCAACTTTGTCACGACCCAAAACAGGGGCCATGACCGGCGCTAGGGAACGGGAATTCTTTCGAATTCGGAACCCGTAGCAAGCCTAAAAATAAAATAAATCATGCAATAATAACAATAACCATAATATATATATGCAGCGGAAAATAAAAATCTTAAATATCATACTAACATTTTCATCACTGGATTTAAATCAAATCTCATCTCATATATATAAATTTTTCAGTACAAATCCAATTTCAATATAATACATCTCTTTAAATAAAATACATAAAATCCAATACTTTAATTCACAACTACTGCAGTGTCTAGATAAAATAAATAAGACTCAAGTAAATAGTTTACACAAAGAAGCCGGGGTGGAAGAAATCCGACGTATCGACCTGCTACTGAGGTCTGAAGAAGTTGACTCTCCTGAAAAATAGTCAACGGAGGGGAGTCAGACCTCACTGAGTGAATTACTATAATATATATACATACACACTAAGTGATAATGCATACAATCAACAGTATATATATAATATGTATATATACAGACAATTACACACAGATGCAATAAAAATCATTTTTATATATTTTATTGAAAATCATCTTTTATGAAGGATCACATAGAACCCTAGAATATCGCAACCTCAGAAAATAGTGTTAAACAACACTCTAGCCATACAAGCTCACTTATTCCAAATATATCCACTTAACATTTAGACAGTAGACTGGCCCCGAGACACTAAGTCAACCGAGCTCCAGCAGTCTGACTGCCAGTGTGATTGGCCCCGAGACACTTGGTCAACCGAGCTCCAGTAATCACACCTCCAAACCATATCTCACACATCCAATAATCATAATCAATCAATATCCACAAATAAGTTAGTATTATAGCCTAAATACTATAGGCGTACCGGTACGTACTCGGTCCTAGTGCTGCCCACTAGGTAGCACGTTCTATCGATATCCTTCATCATTAAATATAAAACATTCATTCACAAAAATAAATGATGAATGAATGTAAATGAAATAACAATATAATCCATATATATACCAGAAATATACCAAAAGTAAACCAGGTATATTTCGAGTATATATACGTCAAATAAATCCAATCAAATTATAAATTAAACTAAAAATATATTTAAAACATTTTAGATATATTATTATTAACAAAACATGTATATAATTTATTATATACCAAAAATAAATCAAAATTATACTTAATATAAACTTAAGAAATAATCAAATTATTTATGCATATTTAATCAACATAAAACATGCATTTCTAAATCATGCATCCTAAGCATATATATATAGTATAGTAACTCACCTAATGCGCCCCACGAGACAGATCCGACGGGCCTAGTCCACTATCCCTCGGTCTCGGTGCAACTAAACAAATAATAAATAATAGACATCAGAATAAACCCTAACAGAAATCCTAGAATTCGATCTAGAGTATTTAACACAGAATCAGAAATTAGGGTTCGACTGGACATCACGTTTTACGAGAATTCTACCAAAAATCCGGCAGAACCTCCCCTGTAAAACGGACATCTCTCTACTCAAAAGAGTAGAGCCGACCCTGCAAGGAAATACACTTCGAAAATAAACACCACATCTCATTCACAACCCCTCGGTCGGACTCCAGACTACAATCTACCGACCGGGGTCCACAAACACAGAATAATTCCAGATATACCAAAAATATCCTTAAAACCTAAAAATACATTTTATAGGTAGAAATTACATAATTAACCTTTAAACACATTAAAAACCGACGAAAACTCATTTTATTAGTAAAATCGTATATTATATATATAATTGAAAATAATTCACGAAAAATAGTTTTAATTAGTTAAAAATACTAATTAATTTGTAGAAATCATTTTTATACCTTAAATAACTATTAAAACCGATTAAATTACATTTTTAGACAATTTAGGATAAAATTACCAAAATACCCCTATATATATAAATATACTTAAATTACTTCAAAAATTCACCAAAAATTATACAATTATCCAAAATTAATTTTCTCAACATATTTATCAATAATATTAATAATTAAACTCAATTAACCAATTAAATTCAATTAAAAACATAATTAACCTAATTTCTCAAAATCACATAAACTTCAATAATTCAAAATAAATACTTAGAAATTCATAAAAATTCCAAATAAATTCCTATAATTCATTTAAACACCTAATTTAACCATAAACTCCAATTTCATAATTTAAATAATTAATTTCCGAAAATTAGAAAATAATATTAAAATATTCAAAAATACCCAAAAATCCAGAAAATCTCAAAAAATTCTACAAAAATTCATACATGTAGATTAAGCTACTAGGATCAACATTTGTGAAGGGATTTTCCATGAATCAACCAATTCAAAGCTCAAAAAAATCAAAAACCCTAATGTGGCCGAATTCAAAAAATCAAAACCTAAGCAAATCTAAACCATTTTAGCTCAAACCAAAGCTAGAATCACATTCATCGGAGCTCAAGGAGAAGAAAGAGACCGACGGTGTTGAAAACGATGGCCAGAAATGGGAGAAACGGCAAAGGGACGATTTTTGGCCAAAAGAGGAAAATAGGGCTGCCGGCGCCGGGGAAAGGAGCTGCTGGTGGCGGGGGACGGCTGGGAACGGCGGTGGCAAGCCGGGAGGCACACCGACGGTAGGTGACCGGAGTTGCAGACGGTGAGGGGAAGGGTGGGTGGTGGTCGGGCGCGGGAGGGAAAGAAAGAAGAAGAAGAAGAAGAAGAAAAAGAAAAAGAAAGAAAAGAAAAAGAAAAAAAAGAAAAAGAAAATAAAATAATTAAATAATAATAAAATAATTTTAATAATTTAATAATAAATAAAATAATTAAATAACAATAAATTAATAAATAAATAATAAAATATTAGGGTAATATATTAAACCCTAATTAAATAAATATTTATACACATAGGCTTTATTTAGTATTTTAAAAATACGTATGAGTTCATGCAAGTCCAAAAATACATTTAAAATAATTAATAATACATTGTTTACGTGAAAATTTCCCCGAAAATGCAAGTTCTGGGAAAATTTTACGTAAAGCACTATAAATAATACACAATAGTAAAATAGGTTTTAAATACATATTAACTCGTAAAAATATCGCATATATATACACAAATTATTAACACTGTATATCCTGGTACAGTGTAAAAATATTTTAAAAACACGGGATATTACACTCACTGAGTGAGTTATTATAATATATATACATGCAACCTAAAGTTATATTCATCCAAGTATTAGTATATAATATATACACACATTTCACACAAACGCTGAAATCCACTTTTATATATAATAAATGCAGAACAATGTTTATTTAAATTAAAGATCAAATAGAATCCTAATTATTTGCAACCTCAATCAAAATATCTCACTAGCCATACAGACTCACTTAATTCCAAATTATTTCTTTTTTTCCATTATGGAAAGTAGACTGGTCTCGAAACACTAAGTAAATCGTGCTCTCGCAGTCTCACTGTCAGTGTGATTGGCCCCTATACACTAGGTCAACCGAGCTCCCACAATCACACTACTCAATCATTGAAATTCTCAATAAATCGATCAATAAAATTTCACCCCAAATGATTTCATAAACTAAATCCTAAGATCTATCGCACTGGTACGTACACAATTCTAGTGTAGCCCATTAGGTAGTACGTTTTATTTATATCCTTCAATAAAACCGTATATTTAATTGAAAATAATAAAATGCACCATATAAAATATAATGGCATCCAATGAAGAAATATATACTAATCATATACCGAATATATACTAAAAATATTCCAAATATATGTTACATATATAACAAAATAAACCAAATATAATATATTTAAACATCAAAAACATTTAATATAATTATTTTCACATTAATTAAATAAAATATCAACTAAATTATATAATATTAATAAAAATCTGATTTTTCAATTATTTAACATAAACATACATAATAAAAATAGTTAAAAACTTATTTAATCACAAAAATAGTATACAAAATTATTATTTGAATATATTTTTTAAAATTAGTATTAATTATATAGTAAATAATTCGTCAAAAATTATAATTCGTAAAAATTATTTTAATACCATTTATTATTCCAAAATTATTTAAAACATATTATTTAACTATAATTTAAATAAAAATGCACAATTTACCTGTAAGTCCAAAAATTACATAATACCAAAATGTTATTCAAAAATAAATAAAAATTACTAAAAATTAGTGAAAATTTATTTTCTCATTTTCAAAGCTAATAATTTAAATTAACTATATAATTTAACATAATTTTTCATAATAACACATAAAACACGTAATTAATAAAATTTAATTTTTAATTATTAAAAATTTAATAATTACCCATAATTCAAAAAATAAACCAAAAATATATTTAGGGAGCTTAAGTTATATGTAACAACATTATTTAAGGGAATTCTCAAGAATAAAAAAAGAACAAGCCAAAAAAAAAAAACCTAAAATAAACATAAACTACAATTGAAAAAAACTCAAAATCCGGACGTCGTAAAGTCGAAATGACTTAAGAATCGAGAAATATATGTCGGAAGGAGTCTAAAGATTCTAAAAACTCAAGTTAAAATGACAAAAAAATTGTCGGAGCTACAATAACAAGCTCGTGGTTTTAAGCAGAAATTTGCGATTGGAGCACCCTGGAGGTAACAGGAAGGGAGAGGGAGGAAGGTGGTGCTAGTGGTGGCTTAGGCGCTCAGACAGTGATTGAACAAGCTTCGGGTGGTGCTTTTGATGGCGTTAATGGTGGAAGGTAGAGAGAAAGAAGAAGAAGGAGAAGGAAAAAAAAAGAAAGAAAGAGAGAAAGTTGACCCGAAATGACCTTTTGACCCCTTTATATATATATATATATATATATATATATATATATATATATATATTATTTATTTAATACACCACTTAACACAAATACACACACAACACATGCACATATAATAATAATAGTGGAAGGTAGAGAGAAAGAAGAAGAAGGAGAAGGAAAAAAAAAGAAAGAAAGAGAGAAAGTTGACCCGAAATGACCTTTTGACCCCTTTATATATATATATATATATATATATATATATATATATATATATATATATATATATATATATATATATATATTATTTATTTAATACACCACTTAACACAAATACACACACAACACATGCACATATAATAATAATAATAATAATAATAATAATAATAATAATAATAATAATAATAATAATATTTTTAAATAATAAAACTTCCCAATAAATTATTTTACGTAATAAAAATATTTAACGTAAAATAAATAAATACTAGTCACAAATAATTATAATATAATAATATTATTAAATAAATAAATAATACTTAACAATAAACTAACTTTTAAATCTCAATAAAATAATTATAATAAATAGAAATTTAAAATATTATTAACACCGTATATTCCAAAATATATTTAATAATTTAAAAATATTAGGTCATTACAATCTTCTCCCTTTACAAGAATTCGTCCTTGAATTCAAATAAAAGAACATACAAGAAATCATCGAGGAAAGAGGTAAGGGTAGACAACCCGCATCTTGACTTCAGTCTCTTAAGTGTGCTCCTCCATATTGTTGATTCACCATAACACATTGACCATCGGTATCTGCTTTGAATGCAACTGACAAACTTAATAGTTAATTATTGTGACTGGCTCCTCCTTGTACATCAGGTCTTCATTCACTTCCACACTATCAAGCTGCAACACGTGCGAAGAGTTTGAAATATACTTTCACAGCATCGAGATATAGAACACTAGATGCACTTGAGAAAAATTCGAAGGCAAAGCCAATCGATATGCAACCATGCCCACTCTCTCCAGAATCTCGAATGGTCCAATATATCTCGGTGCTAACTTCATTTTCTTACTAAACCTCATTGCACCCTTCATCGGAGATACCTTTAGAAACATATAGCCTCCAACCTGAAATTCCATGTAATAACCTTAGATTTTAAATTATTTTAATAAATATCAGGATATGTAGTGTTAATAATTTTAAAACTATATTTTATTATTTTACTATTTTGTGAATAATTATTATTATTTTACGTTTAATTATAATTTTCTATGTAACTGTATATATTGAAGTTTATTATTTCAGGAAATATTATTTTAATAATGCTTAATTTAATGCATTAATATTTTAATAAATTAGATTATTGACTTTTATTTTATGTGTGTGTGTGTGTGTGTGTATTTGTAAATATTTAAGTGTGTGGTGTGTGAATTTAGTATAATATAATAATATATAATATAATATATAGTTTATTAAATTATATTATATAGTTTTATGTAAATAATATACATACAAAAACTAAAAACCCCCTCCCTATTTTTCTTCTCTCTCTCGATCCTCACCATCACCGCCTGCCATCCCATTCGCCGACCATTAGTGTGCCTCCTGCCCTTCCACCATCGACCACCCCTCTCTTTGCCAGCTTCGCCTCCTTCCCTTCCTTCCCCAACACCAGCAGCAATAGCAACCTTCATTTTGGCTGAAAATTGATTTCCTCGTTGTTCTTCCACCTCCGGCCACCAAATCAAGCGTTTCCGGTGCCGTTGGACTCTTGGAGATTCGAGGAGGAGGAATCCAAGCTCCTTTCAACTTGAAAACGTGATTTGGTGAGGTGTTTTGCTCATTTCCAATTTAGGTCATTTTAGGGTTTTTGTTTTTTTCGAGAATTCTTGCTTGATTCATGAAAAATCCCTTTAAAAAAGTTGTTCCCCTTAGCTTAATCTACATCTTTGAATTTTTGTGTGATTTTTGGAAATTATTTTGATTTTTGTGAATTTTTGAATATTTTATTATTATTTTATTATTTTCATAAATTAATTATATAAATTATGAAATTGTGATTTTTAGTGTTACTGGTGTTTAATATTAATTTTAGAATTTATTTTATAATTTTTGTGAATTTTTTGTAATTTTTATAAGTATTTTTAGTTTATGTCAATTTTAAAAATATAGGTTAAATATATATTTTATTATAAATAATTGGTGAATTATATGTTTTTGTTGATATTATTGAGAAATATGTTGAGAAAATAATTTTTGTGTATTTATATGATTTTTATTGAATTTTTTAGTATTATTAGTATTTTATGTGTATTTTTAAATATAAGGGGTAATTTGGTAATTTAGTGGTAATTTTAGTTAAATATTAATTTTAATTGATTTTTATATTATTTTAAGTATAAAAATGATTTTTACAAATGATTTGCCAATTTTAACTAATTAATACTAATTTTTGAAAATTATTTTCAAATAATATATAATATACAATTTTTGTAATAAATGGATTTTTAGTAAATTTTAATATATGTTTGGACTAATTAAGTAATTTGGATTTATAAAATGAATTTTTATAAATATTTGTGGAATTATCGAGAAAATGGATTTTTAATAATATTATATTATTAATTAGGGTTTTTAAGTAATTATTAGGAAAATAATTATTTTTGGTGTTTTAATACTTAATATGCTATATTTTGATATTTGAAGGGCATTTATGGTATTTATTGAATTTTTATATATTTTATTGTGTTATTTGAATTTTTGGTGAATTATGGACCTCGATTGAGAATTTTAGTAGTTTGGGATCCCAACTGAGGGTTGTGAGAATTTTTGTATTCGAAGTGTATTTTTCTTGGAGAACCAACTCTATTTTTTAGTAGAGAGATGCCCATTTGTAATATCCCGTATTTTTTTTAAATATTTTTACACTGTACCGGGATATACAGTGTTAATAATTTTTGTATATATATACTATGATATTTTTACGAGTTGATGTGTATTTAAAACCTATTTTAATTATTGTGCATTATTTACAGTGCTTTACGTAAAATTTTCCTGGGACTTGCATTTTCAGGGAAATTTTCACGTAAATAATTTATTATTAATTATTTTAAATATATTTTCGGACTTGCATGAACTCATACGTATTTTTAAAATACTAAATTAAGCCTATGCATGTAATTATTTAATTAGGGTTTAATATATATTACCCTAATATTTTATCATTTTATTATTATTTGTTTATTAATTTATTGTTATTTAATTATTTTTATTTATTATTAAATTATTAAAATATTAAATTATATGTGTGGATGTGAAATTTTTCAAATATTTTATTAAAATTATTTTTTTTATTATTTTCTTTTTTTTCTTTTTCTTTTTTTCTTTTTCCTTTCTTTTTTTTTCTTTTCTTTTTCTTTTTCTTCTTCTTCTTCTTCTTCTCCTTCCCGTGCCCGACCACCCCCTCACCACCAACCGTCGCTGTAACTGTCGTTCCCCTACCGTCGATGTGCCTCCCGGCTTGCCACTGCCGTTCCCAGCCATTCCCCGGCGCCAGCAGCCTTCTTCCCCGGCGCCGGCAGCCTCTTTTCTTCTTTTGGTCAAAATTTCTTCTCCTCGCCGTCGACCACGATTTCGACCACCATTTTTGACACCGGTGGTCTCTTTCTTCTCCTTGAGCTCCGGTGAGTGTGATTCTAGCTTTGGTTTGAGCTTAAATGGTCTTGATTTGCTTAGGTTTTGATTTTTCCAATTCGGCCATATTAGGGTTTTTGATTTTTTTGAGCTTCGAATTGATTGATTCATGAAAACTCCCTTCACAAATGTTGATCCTAGTAGCTTAATCTACATGTATGAATTTTTTTTGGATTTTTGGGTATTTTTGAATATTTTAATATTATTTTCTAATTTTAGGAAATTAATTATTTAAATTATGAAATTATGTTTTATGGTTAAATTAGGTGTTGAAATGAATTATAAGAATTTATTTGGAATTTTTATGAATTTCTATGTATTTATTTTGAATTATTGAAGTTTATGTAATTTGGGAAATTAGGGTTAATTGTGTTTTAAATTGAAATTAATTGGTTAATTGAGTTTAATTATTGATATTATTGATAAATATGTTGAGAAAATTAATTTTGGATAATTGTATAATTTTTGGTGAATTTTTGAAGTAATTTTAGTATATTTATATATATAGGGGTATTTTGGTAATTTTACTCTAAATTGGCTAAAAATGTAATTTAATTGGTTTTAATAGTTATTTAAAGTATAAAAATGATTTCTACAAATTATTTAGTATTTTTAACTAATTAAAACTATTTTTCGTGAATTATTTTCAATTATATATATAATTTACGATTTTACTAATAAAATGAGTTTTTATCGGTTTTTATTGTGTTTAAAGGTTAATTATGTAATTTCTACATATAAAATGTATTTCTATGATATAAGGATATTTTTGGTATTTCTGAAATTATTCTGTGATTGTGGACCCCGGTCGGTGGACTGTAGTTTGGAGTCCGACCGTGGGATTTTGATTGTGCTCTATGTAGGTTTTTAAAGTGTATTTCCTTGCAGGGTCGGCTCTACTCTTTTGAGTAGAGAGATGTCCATTTTACAAGGGAGGTTCTGCGGAATTTTTGATAGAATTCTCGTAAAACGTGATATCCGATCGAACCCTGATATCGATTCTGTGTTTAATACTCTATATCGAATTCTAGGATTTCTGTTAGGTTTATTCTAATGTCGGTTATTTATTGCTTATTTAGTTGCGCCGAGACCGAGGGCTAGTGGACCAGGCCCGTCGGATCCGTCTCGTGGAGCGCACTAGGGTGAGTTACTATACTATATATATATGCTTTAGGATGCATGATTTAGAAATATATGTTTTATTTTGATTAAAATGCATAAATAATGTGATTTGTATTTAAGTATATTTTTGGTTTATTTTTGGTATATCTTAAAGTATATGCATGTTTTGTAAATAAAATATATTTAAACTGTTTTTAAATATATTTCTAGCTTAATTTATGATTTAATTGGATTCATTTGACGTATATATACTCGAAATATACCTGGTTTACTTTTGGTATATTTCCAGTATATATATGGTTTATATTGTTATTTTATTTAAATTCATGCATCATTTATTTGTGAATGAATGTTTTATATTTATTAATGAAGGATATCAATAGAACGTGCTACCTAGTGGGCAACACTAGGACCGAGTACGTACCGGTACACCTTTAGTATTTAGGCTATATTACTAACTTATTTGTGGACATTGATTGAAATTGATTAATTGATGTGTGAGAAAGGATTTAAGAGTGTGATTGCCGGAGCTCAGTTGACCAAGTGTCTCGGGGCCAATCACACTGGTAGTTAGACTACTGGAGCTCGGTTGACTTAGTGTCTCGGGGCCAGTCTACTGTCTAAATGGATTAAGTGGATATATTTGGATTCAGTGAGCCTGTATGGCTAGAGTGTTGTCTAACACTGTTTTCGAGGTTGCGATATTCTAGGGTTCTATGTGATCCTTCATAAAAGATGATTTTTCAATAAAAATATATAAAAATGATTTTTCTGCATCTGAGTGAATTTGCATGTATATATTTTCATATTATATATATACTGTTGATTGCATGCATTGTCATTTAGTATGCATGTATATATATTATAGTAATTCACTTAGTGAGGTATGACTCCCCTCCGTTGACAATTTTTCAGGAGAGTCAACATCTTCAGACCTCAGTAGCAAGTCTGTACGCCGGATTTCTTCCACCTCGGCTTCTTTGTGTAAACTGCTTACTTGAATCTTATTTTTATAATCTAGACACTGTAGTAGTTGTAAATTAATTTGTGGGATTTTATGTATTTTATTTATGTGAGATATTGTATTATATTTGAAACTGGATTTCTATTCAAAGATTTATATATAAGAGATGAGATTTGACTTAAATCCAGTTGGTGAAAATAATATTATGATATTTATGATTTTTATTTCCGCTGCATTTGATATTGTTATTATTATTATTGCATGTTTATTTTATTTTTAGGCTTGCTACGGGTTCTGAATTCAAAAGAATTCCCGTTCCCTAGCGCCGGTCATGGCCCCTATTTTGGGTTATGACACCATTTTACAGAGGAGGTTCTGCCGAATTTTTTATAGAATTCTCGTAAAACGTGACATCAAGTCTAATTCCTATTCTATGTCTGTTTGTGTTTAGAATTCTAAATCGAGTCTCTAGAAGTCTAAGTTAGATATATATTCTGATTTGTGATCACTTTTATTGTTTAGTTGTGTCGAGACCGAGGCCTAGCAGACTAGGCCTGTCGGACCAGTCTCGTGGAACGCATCCCTGTGAGTTATTATTATATGTATACATTACTCTAGGTTGCATGTTTTAGAATTATATGTTTTAAATGTAAAGTTTTGCACAATTGCTTTATTAAATGCTTAAGTATAATTTAGGTATATTTTTAGTATATTATTGGTATATTTTAAAATAAATGCATGATTTCTTTTTGATTTATATTCAAATTATGTTTAAGTATATTATTGGTTGATTTTAAGTATATTTCACGATTTAATTGAATTTATTTTAAGTATATATACCTGAAATATACTTAGTTTATTTTAGGTATATTTCTGGTATATATATGGTTTACTTAATCATTTTGAATGCCATTTTATATAATCTTTATTCTCGAATTCTATTTTATTTTCTTTTAAATGAAGGACATCGATAGAACGTGCTTCCTAGTGGGCAGCACTAGAATCGAATACGTACCGGTGCGATAGATGATAGGTTGAATTACTAACTTATTTGTGAAAATTTGACTTGATTGATGTGAGATGTGATTGATGGTGTGATTTCTGGAGTTTGGTTGACCAAGTGTCTCGGGGCCACTCACACTGATAGTCAGACTGCTAGAGCTCGATTGACTTAGTGTCTTAGTGTAATATCCCGTATTTTTTTTTAAATATTTTTACACTGTACCGGATATACAGTGTTAATCATTTTTGTATATATATTACGATATTTTTACGAGTTGCTATGTATTTAAAACCTATTTTAATTATTGTGTATTATTTAAAGTCCTTTACGTAAAAATTTTCCCAGGACTTGCATTTTTGGGGAAATTTTCACGTAAATATTTTATTATTAATTATTGTAAATATATTTTCGGACTTGCATGAACTCATACGTATTTTTAAAATACTAAATAAAGCTTATGTGTACTTATTTATTTAATTAGGGTTTAATTAATATTACCCTAATATTTTATTAATTATTTATTTATTTTATTATTATTTAATTATTTTTAATTAATATTAAATTTTAAAATATTAAATATTAAGTGTGTGGTGTATATTTAATGTGTGTGTAATTTAATATTATTTTAATATATAGTATAAAGTATATATATACATATATGTAGTAAAAATCAAAAACTTTTGAAAAATTACCGAATTGCCGCCTCCCTCTCCCTTCTTCTCTCCCGACGCCTACCCTCACTGCGCCTCCCATTCCAGCACGCCGGACCGCCCTTTGCCACCACAGCTGCCGCCAACCTCCTTCCCCTTCCTTCCTCTTCCTCTCCGACGTGACCAGGCCGCCGGAAGCCCGTTGGAACGCCCGAAATTTGCGATGGTAGCAAGTTGAGCTTCTCGTCGTCGACGATGATTCTGGCCACCATTTTTGACATTAACAGTCTCTTTCTTCTCCTTGAGCTCTGGTGAGTGTGATTCTAGCTTTGGTTTGAGCTTAAATGGTCTTGATTTGCTTAGGTTTCGAATTTTCAATTTCAGCCATTTTAGGGTTTTTAATTTTTTTTGGACTTCAAATTTATTGATTCATGAAAACTCCCTTCACAAATGTTGATCCTAGTATCTTAATCTTCATGTATGAATTTTTATGGAAATTTTGGAGATTATTTTGATTTTTGTGTATTTTTTGAATATTTTAATATTATTTTCTAATTTTCGGAAATTAATTAAATAAATTATGAAATTGTGTTTTATGATTAAATTAGGTGTTGAAATGAATTATAGGAATTTATTTGGAATTTTTATGAATTTCTAAGTATTTATTTTGAATTATTTAAGTTTATGGAATTTTGAAAAATTAGGGTTAAATGTGTTTTTAATTGAAATTAATTGGTTAATTGAGTTTAATTATTGATATTATTGAAAAATATGTGGAGAAAATTAATTTTTGATAATTATACTATTTTTGGTGAATTTTTGAAGTAATTTTAGTATATTTTATATATATAGGGGTATTTTGGTAATTTTACACAAAATTGGCTAAAAATGTAATTTAATTGGTTTTAATAGTTATTTAAGGTATAAAAATGATTTCTACAAATTATTTAGTATTTTTAACTAATTAAAACTATTTTTCGGGAATTATTTTCAATTATATATATAATATACGATTTTACTAATAAAATGAGTTTTTATCGGTTTTTAATGTGTTTAAAGGTTAATTATGTAATTTCTATGTATAAAATGTATTTCTATGTTATAAGGGTATTTTTGGTATTTCTAAAATTATTGTGTGTTTATGGACCCCGGTCGATACTGTAGTTTGAAGTCCGACCGAGGGATTGTGAATGAGATATGATGTTCATTTTCGAAGTGTGTTTCTTTGCAGGGTCGGTTTTACTCTTTGAGTAGAGAGATGTCCGTTTTACAGGGGAGGTTCTATCGAATTTTTGATAGAATTCTCGTAAAACGTGATATCCGGTTGAACCCTAATTTCGATTCTGTGTTTAATATTCTAGATCGAATTCTAGGATTTCTGTTAGGGTTATTCTGATTTCTGTTATTATTGTTTGTTTAGTTGCGCCGAGATCAAGGCCTAGTGGACCAGGCCCATCAGACCCATCTCGTGGAGCGCACTAAGTGTGAGTTGCTATTTTATATATATATATGCTTAGGATGCATGATTTAGAAATGCATGTTTTATTTTGATTAAATAAGCATAAATAATTTGATTATTACTTAAGTTTATATTTAGTTTATTGTTGGTTTATTTTTGGTATATATTAAATTATATGCATGTTTTGTTAATAAATTATATTAAAATATTTTTAAATATATTTCTAGCTTAATTTATAATTTGATTGGATTCATTTGACATATATATACTCGAAATATACCTGGTTTACTTTTGGTATATTTTCGGTATATATATGGTTTATATTGTTATTTTATTTAAATTCATGCATCATTTATTTGTGGAATGAATATTTTACATTATTAATGAAGGATATCGATAGAACGTGCTACCTAGTGGGCAGCACTAGGACCGAGTGCGTACCGGTACGCCTATAGCATTTAGGCTATACTACTAACCAGTTTGAGGATTTTGATTTGAATTGATTTATTTGATGTGTGAGATATGTTTTGGAGGTGTGATTGCTGGAGCTCGGTTGACCAAGTGTCTCGGGGCCAATCACACTGGCAGTCAGACTGCTGGAGCTCGGTTGACTTAGTGTCTCGGGGCCAGTCTACTGTCTAAATGGATTAAATGGATATATTTGGATTAGTGAGCTTGTATGGCTAGAGTGTTGTCTAACACTGATTGAGGTTTCGATATCATAGGGTTCTATTTGATCCTTCATAAAAGATGATTTTCAAACAAATATATAAAAATGATTTTTATTGCATCTGTGTGTATTTGCCTGTATATATACATATTAGATATATACTGTTGACTGTATGCATTTTCATTTAGTATGTATGTATATATATTATAGTAATTCACTCAGTGAGGTCTGACTCCCCTCCGTTGACTAATTTTTCAGGAGAGTCATCATCTTTAAACCTCAGTAGCAGGCCCATACGTCGGATTTCTTCCGCCCCGGCTTCTTTGTGTAAACTGCTTCCCTGAGTCTTGAGTTTTATTTTATCTAGGACACTGCAGTAGTCATTAAATATTTAAAGAGATGTATTATATATATTTGAACTGGATTTGTATTAAAAGATTTTATATATATGAAATGATGAGTATTTGATTTAAATCCAGTTAGTGGAAATGATGTTGTGATAATTATGGTTTTTATTTCCGTTGCATTATATACTGTTGTTATTACTATTGCATGTTTGTTTTATTTTATTTTTAGGCTTGCTACGGGTTTTGGATTCAAAAGAATTCCCGTTCCCTAGCACCGGTCATGGCCCCTATTTTGGGTCGTGACACTCAGGGCCAATCTACTGTCCAGTTGGATTAAGTGAATTTACTTGGAACTAAGTGAGCCAGTATGGCTAGAGCATTTCCTATTGATATTTGAGGTTGCGATAACTTAGGGTTCTATTTGATCCTTCATAAACTGATGTTAATTAGTAATTATAAAGTGATTTTCAGCATTGTATGTACATGCCTGTATATATACTTATTAAATACTTATGAGTGTTTACATTTTTCATTTAGAAATGCGTGTATATATATTATAATAATTCACTCAGTGAGGTCTGACTCGCCCCAGTTGATGTTTTTACAAGAAAGTCCTTTTCTTCAGACCTCAGCAGTAGACCTATCTGCCGGATTTCTTCCGCCCTAGCCCTACTATGTAATTTACCTACTTAATTATTTATTATTGTACTCTAGAAAACTGTAGTAGTTATATTTGTAACAGTAGTGAGTTTTAATTATTTTGCTGTATGAGATTTTAATTCAGATGTTTAATCTGAATATTGTATCAGATTATTTCATGATATGAAGAAGTTTATTTTATTATATTACATTGAAATTTTAATTATGGTATATTTATTTTAATTTTAATTATTGTATATTTTTTATTATTTTAAGGCTTTCTATGAGTTCCGGATTCGAAAGAATTCCCGTTTCCTAGCGCCGGTCATAGCCCTGGTTTGGGTCGTGACATTCCATATCTCTGTGTCTTGGATCCGCATAGATCTTCTATCTGCTAGCTGCGGTCTCTAATCTCCTTCTAATCACAACAACTTCTCCACTGCATCCTGAACCATCTCAGGTCCTAGTTAATGCTCTCTCTCCAATCTCATCTCAACTTAGAGAAGATTTACACTTCCTTTCGGACAGAGCTTCATACGGTACCATCCCAATATTGCTATGGTAGTTGTTATTATATGCAAACTCTACCAGTAGAAAATGATCATCCCAGCTACCTCCAAGATCAAATACACACATCCTTAACATATTTTCAAGTGTCTGGGTCGTCCTCTTAGATTAACCATCTGTCCGAGGGTAAAAAGTAGTACTGAAATCAAGCCTGGTGCCCATTGCTTTTTGTAACTTCTACCAAAATGAAGAGATAAATACTAAACCTCTATTAAATATAATGGACACAGGTACTTCATGAAGGCACAAAATATGCTTAACATACAGCTTCACCAACTTAGCTACAAAATAAGTGGCTTTAACTAGCAAGAAGTGAGTAGACTTAGTTAACCTGTCCGCAATCATGTATATGATCGTATCTATCCTTAGAACGAGGTAACCCAACTACAAAATCCATAACAATTCTCTCTTATTTCCACTCAGGAATAAGAAGAGGTTGAAGCTTCCTATAAGGCTTTTAATGTTCAGCTTTCATTTGCTGACATGTCAAGCACTTAGAAACATAATAAGCTACATCCTTCTTCAGTCCATCCCACCAATACAAATCTCTGATGCTATAGTACATATTAGGGACACCTGAATGTACGCTTTAGGCTGAAGGATCTCTTCTCTTAAATTATCCACATCAGGAACGCACAATCTACCACTAATCCATAAAACATCTTCATTATCAAATGTGAAATCAGTGAACTTCCTTGTATGAACATTCTCCTCAAGCTCAGCTAGAATAGGATCTTAACCTTAAGCTGCCTTAATCCTATCTCTCAACACTTATCAAACTTTGAACTAAGTTAATAATCCACTTGATATGCTAATCTTCATCATTAGACCTTGATCCACCAACTCATGCAATTCTTGGATCAACGGTCTCCTCTCCACACTAATGTGAGCAAGACTACCTGAGGACTTCCTACTCAAGGCATCTACTACCACATTAGCCTTGCTTGGATGATAAAGAATCTCACAGTCATAGTCCTCCAAGAGCTTTAACCATCTCTATTGCCTCAAGTTTATATCTCTCTGCTAGAAAATCTACTTAAGGCTCTTGTGATCAGTGAAAATCTCACAAGTCACCCCGTACAGATAATGTCTCCAAATCTTAAGATCAAATATCACTACAGCCATTTCTAGGTCGTGAGTAGGATAATTATATTCATGCTTCTTTAACTGCCTTAAAGCATATGCTATCACCCTACCATTTTGCATCAACACACAACCTAGGCTAACTTTGGAGGCATCATAATACACAGTGAACTTATCTACTTTATTAGGCAAAGCCAAAACTGGAGTTGTGGTCAACTTTTCCTTCAATAACTGAAAACTATTCCCACAAGCATCTGACCATACAAACTTCACATTCTCCTATAATACCCAGCCAAACCCATAAAACTATAAATCTCTATGACTGTCGTCGGTTTGGGCCACTCAAACACTACCTCGATCTTTTATAGATAAACCTAAATAACATCTTTAGACACTACATGTCCAAGAAATGCAACACTCTTTAACCAAAAATCACACTTTAAGAATTTAACATAAAGCTAATGTTCTCTCAATATCTGCAATACTGTCCTTAAGTGATATATGTGCTCTTCCATACTCTTTGAATACACCAGTATATCATCAATGAAGACTACCATAAATTGATCCATAAACTGTTTGAATACCCTATTCATCAGATCCATAAAAGCACCTGGTGCATTAGTCAACCCGAATGACATCACCAGAAACTCATAATGGCCATATCAAGTGCGGAATGCTATTTTAGGAACATCAGCTTCATTGATTCACAATTGATGATAACCTGACCTTAAGTAAATCTTAGAAAAGAACTATACACCCTGAAGTTGATCAAATAGATCAACTATCCTCGAAAGAGGATACTTATTCTTCACTGTCACCTTATTCAACTTTCTATAATCAATGAACAGTGTACCATCCTTCTTCTTCATAAACAAGACTGGTGCACCACAAGGAGAAACACTGGGTCTCATGAAACCCTTATGTAATAAATCCTACAACTACTCCTTTAATTCTTTCAAATCTTCAGGAGCCATTCTGTAAGGCAGCATTGAAATAGGAGTGGTGCCTAGGACCACATATGTATAGAACTTGATCTCCCGGTGAGGTTGTAAACCTGGCAACTCCTCAAGAAAAATGTCAGAAAACTCATAAGCAACATGAACATCTATGAGTGACAATTTCTCTATAGAAGTATTTTTGACAAGTGCCAAGTATCCCTGACAACCCTCCTCAGCATCTTCCTAGCTGTGATAATGGAGATGAGATTTTGAGGTGCAAAACTCTTATCACCCACAAACTTAAATTCTTATTCATCCAAGATTTTGAAAATCACCTTTTTACTCCAAAAATCAACAACAAAATGATGCTGATACAACTAATCCATACTAAGGATCATAATAAAATCCATTCTCAAAATCACATCAAGTTAATTACACCCAGAAGGAATGAATCTGTGAGTAACTCTCTAAATTGCAGTTCTCAGCTCAGTTGGTAATATATATTGAACTTAATCTTGTAACATATAGTTCTACCAGACTCTACTTATATAATATCACGTTTACAACATGACACGATAGATTAAAGAGTTTATGGGTATTCTTCTTAACTGATCACTTTTCGCTTACTCTATGTAATAGTTAATACGTGTAAGTATCCCTCCTTAAAGGTGGATGGGAGTATCTTAGAAGTCACTCTTTAACTTTAAGCATGTGTTATAGTTAGAGCTGACAACTTCACCATTAAGAGTATAAAAGTGTTACGTCCGTATTAAACATCTTCTGATTCCTTCATCAAAGCATATTCAAAATAATTATCATGCTTAGTTAAGTGCTACCAAGTCCTTATTAACCTTGGCTATCCCAGCCACAATTGCTGTAAGTTTGAGTTCAAAGGCTGCCTATACCTCTTACAACAGCTGCTTTGGTTTTTGAGTTACAGTTGCCTCTAACCTGCCCCTATACTAAATAAGTGTAGTAAGGGCTGAAGCTGGAATCACAAATTCAACTTGAAAGGACTTCTTAGCAATATATATTATCTCTATGGTAGAGATAGTTCGCGTTCACCTTACTTGAAAAGACGTGGAAATCAATAAGATTCAAAACTTGAAATATATATAAAATTAACATATCCTGAGTTCTCTATTGAAATAGAGGTTGCATCTGCTATACAACTAGAGGTATCGACATTGCACCCTACGGAACTACTGGTGCATGGACAACATCATCGAAACCTTGAGCCATAAGCTCCTAATTCTGTTGTTTCTACTATCTACGGTGGCCATCTGGCCTTCTAGACTCACCTTTAACCCCTACGCCTAGTTGGCTGCACATAGGGTAGAACTATATCCTTAAAAGACTCTCTATCATTGGTCTCATCAACTGATGGAGCCACTCATGCTCGCCAAAAATAGAAAAGAACAAAAGCAAAACATACAACTCAGATAATCACAAATAGTAAATAGACAATAAATAAACACCCTAACGGTTATGCAAAATTTTAAAAAGCAATGAAGACTTTCCAAAGATAGAGTCGAACTTAATTTACTGCAGTAGTTTCAAAGAAAACATAATTTCAAAAACCTAGGTCCATAACATTATAACCTAGGCTCTGATACCAACTTTGTCACGACCCAATCCGGGAGTCATGACTGACGCTAGGGAATAAGAATTCTTTCAAATCTGGAACCTATAGCAAGCCTTAAAATAAAAATCACAAGCAATAAATAAACAAAAATAGACCAGAATTAAAATTTTAATCAATATAAAAATAAATACTTAATGTCATTTCATAATAAAAATATTCAGAGACAAGTCTCTAACCCAAAATAACATACTATTGATACAATACACTACTATTGCAATTTTCTAAAGTATAATAAAATTTCAGATAAATAAATAACATAATCTAGCCAAGGCTAAAGAAGACTGACATAAAGTACTACTGTTGATGTCTGAAGACGAATCTCTTGAAAAAAATATTGAGTGGAGTCAGACCTCACAAAGTGAATTATTATAATATATATACATGCAACCTAAAGTCATATTCATTCAAGCATCAATATATAACACACACACACACACACACATTTCACACAAATGTTGAAATCCGCTTTATATATAATAAATGTAGAAAAATGTTTATTTAAATGAAGGATAAAATAAAACCCTAAATATTCACAACCTCAATCAAAATATCTCACTAGCTATACAGACTCACTTAATTCCAAATTAATTCTCTTATTTCATTATGAATAATAGATTGACCTCGAGACACTAAGTAAACCGACCTCTCACAGTCTCACTATTAGTGTGCTTGGCCCTGAGACACTACATCAACGGAGCTCCCGCAATCACATTACTCAATCACTAAAATTCTCAATAAATTGATCAATCAAATTTCACCCCAAATGATTTCATAAACTCAATCCTAAGATCTATCGCATTGGTACATACATAGTTCTAGTGCAGCCCACTAGGTAGCACGTTCTATTGATATCCTTCAATAAAACCATATATTAATCAAAAATAATAAAATGCACCATTTAAAATATAATGGCATCCAATGAAGAAAAATATACCAATTATATACCTAACATATACTAAAAATATTCAAAATATATGCCATATATATAACAAAATAAACCATAAATATACCAAAAATATACCAAATATAATATATTTAAACATCAAAAACATTTAACATAATTATTTTCACAATAATTAAATAAAATCTCAAAAATCTGATTTTTCAATTATTTAACATAAAATAGTAAAATTCACAAATAATTATTCAAATAGGTTATATACATAATAAAAATAGTTAAACACTTATTTAATCACAAAAATAGTATATAAAATTATTATTTAAATATATTTTTGAAAATTAGTATTAATTGATTAAAAATAGTAAATAATTCGTAAAAATTATTTTAATACCATTTATTATTCCAAAATTATTTAAAACATATTATTAAACTATAATTTAAATAAAAACACATAATATACCTATAAGTCCAAAAATTACATAATACCTAAATATTATTAAAAAATTAATCAAAATTATTAAAAATTATTGAAAATTTATTTTCTCATTTTCAAAGCTAATAATTTAAATTAACTATACAATTTAACATAATTTTTCATAATAACACATAAAACACATAATTAATAAAAATTTATTTTTAATTATTAAAAATTCAATAATTACCCATAATTAAAAAAATTCAAAAAAATAAACTAAAAATATATTTAGGGAGCTTAAGTTGTATGTAACAACATTACTTAAGGGAATTCTCAAGAATCAAACAAGAACAAGTTTAAAAAAATAAAAACCTAAAATAAATATAAACTAAAATTGAAAAAAACTCACAATCCGAACATCATAAATTCAAAATGACTTGAGAATCGAGAAGTACACATCGAGAGGAGTCTAAAGAGCCCAAAAAATCAACCTAAAATCACAAAAAAAATTGTTAGAGATATAGTATCAATCTCGCGGTTTCAAGCAGAAACTGGCGATCGGAGCTCCCTGGAGGTGACAGGAAGGGAGAGGGAGGAAGGTGGCAAGCTCAGATGGTGGCTCAGGCACTTGAACAGTGATTGAAAAAGCTTCGAGTAGTGCTTTGGATGACGTTAATGGCAGAAGGCAGAGAGAAAGAAGAAGAAAAAGGAGAAGAAAAAAAAAGAAAAAGAAAGAAAGAGAGAAAGTTCACTCAAAATGACCCTTTGACCCCTTTATACACACACACTCACACACACACACACATATATAATACACCACTTAACACAAATACACACACAACACATGTACATCATATGCATATATAATAATAATAATAATAATAATGATAATGATAATGATAATAGTAATGATAACAATTTTAATATTTTTAAATAATAAAACTTCCCAATAAATTATTTTACGTAATAAAATATTTAATGTAAAATAAATAAATACTAGTCATAAATAATTATAATATAATATTATTATTAAACAAATAAATAATACTTAACTATAAACTAACTTTTAAATCATAATAAATAGAAATTTAAAATATTATTAACATTGTATATCCCAAAATATAATTTAATAATTTAAAATATTGGGTTGTTACAAATCTACTATTTTGTTGGCCAAATCACTGAAACCTTGAATTGCACTATCAAATTTTGACCTAATTATTGTGCATTTCAGGACATTGAAATATACCGAATTCTTAGCTCTGGTGTTAAACATGAAAATTTTTACTATGGTGATCCAAGTTAGAAGTCAAGTCAAGTCATAGGGTTGGTAGAAGTTGCTCAGCTAAAGACCAAGTTATTTTGTGGCATCGTTGTCTTGGTGATCTTTCTTTTCATTATCTTAGACAAATGAAACCAAAATTATTTTTGAGTACCACAGACTCGGAATTCAAGTGTGATATTTGTGAATTGGAAAAGAGCTATTGAATCTCATATGTATCGAGTTATAATAAAAATTCAATTCCATTTATGACTATTCATTATGATGTATGGGGACCTGTCTGGATTCCTACTCTATTTAGTGCTCAATATTTTGTAACATTTATTGATGAATGTGCCAGGATGACATGGGTATCACTACTTTTAAACAAAAAAGATGTGTGCTTTACATTCTGAGACTTGTACAAAATGGTGGCTACGCAATACCAGAATAAAATCTGAGTCTTGCAGTCTGACAATGATAGGGAGTATCTTAACTCGGCTCTGAATGTTTTTTACCATGAACATGGCATTCGCCACCAAAGATCTTATGCTGACACTCCCCAATATAATGGTATAGGTCGAACGGAAGAACTGGTAGTTATTGGAAGTCATCCGAGCATTATTGTTTAACATTAATGTTCCTCGAGAATATTAGGGAGAGGTTGTTCGATCCGTTGTGTATCTCATAAACCAGACACTGTCAAAAAGTACTTGATTTCAAAACTCCTCTTCAAAAACTTAAGCACTTGTTATATCTCCCCTTCTCAATAATCTAGAGCCCTGAGTCTTTGGATGGTCGGCATATGTTCATCAGTAACTCGACAAATTAGATCCTCAAGTTATCTGGTGTATCTTTGTTGGCTATACGGATTTACAAAAGGGATATTAGTGCTATGATCCAAATGCAAAGAAGATGTATGTAACTCAAGATGTTCGGTTCCATGAAAATGCTCCTTTCTTCTCTCACTCTGAGTGATCTCTTCAAGGGGAGAAAAATCCGAACCTCTTTGAATTTAAAGATAGCATTCTAAATGATTTGAGTATCTTAGATGTCCCGAGTCTCCTAAAATATTTTGAGTATTATGAGCATCTCACCTGGACAGACATCTAATGTTCTAATGTACCAAGTGTTCCGAGCATCTCACATGGATAGACATCTGATGTTCTGAATGTTTTGAGCATCTTACTTGATTAGATAATTGAAGATTATTCGAGTAATAAAGATAGTAAATCTTCCCAACCCACACCAGAAGCTGAAGAAACTCTGGACGTGCATAATGAGGTAAACTCGTCTCCCTTAGTAAATCTAAATATTGAGCCTAGTTATCCTTTTAGAATCAATAGAGGGATTCCAAAAAAATAATATGATCCAGATTTTTATACCAAAGCTAATATCTTATCAATAATTTCATAGCAACCAATTGTTTGTTTAACTCACATGCATTTACTGTAAATCACTTATCTACTGTATCTATTCCTATTAATGTGTAGAAGGCTTTAACAAATCCAGATTGGAAGAAAGCCATGAATGATGAAATAGAGGCATTGCAGAAAAATTGCACATGGGATCTTATCCCTCTTCTTAAAGGAAAGAAAATGGTAAGGTGCAAGTGGGTATTCACTGTCAAACTCAATTCAAATGGAAGCATTAATTGATAAAAATCTCGGTTGGTAGCAAAGGGATATACTTAGAAGTATGTAATTGACTATGAAGATACATTTGCCCCAGTAGCAAAAATGAATACCATCTGAGCTCTTATTTCTTTAGTTGCCAACTTGGACTGGCCCTACAACAATTTGATATGAAGAATGCATTTTTGAATGGAACCATAGATGAAGAAGTGTATATGGATCCATCACCCGGAATAAGATGTACTAATTGAGTATGCAAACTAAAAAAGGCATTGTATGGACTCAAGAAATCACCTCGAGCATGGTTTGGATGACTCTCAATTTTCATGAGAAAGCTTAGATATAAGCAAAGTGATGTTGATCATACACTATTCATCAAATAGAAGTTAGGTAAAGTCATCGCTTGAATTGTGTATGTTGATAATATGATGGTCATTGGGAATGATTTGAGTGAGACAACAATCTTGCAAAGACAGTTAGCTGCCGAGTTTAAACTTAAGAATTTGGGTAACTTAAAGTATTTTTTAGGAATTGAAGTTGTAAGATCAGCTCAAGGGATTTCCCTTTACCAACGAAAGTATATAATGGACCTATTGACAGAGATGGGCATGCTTGATTATAAGACAACTGAGACTCAAATTAAAGTCAACCATGGACTTTCAGTCTTAGGAGATCAAGTCTCAACTGATAAAGATCAATATCAAAAGATGGTAGGAAGGTTGATTTACTTATCTTATACTCGGCCAAACATTACTTATGCAGTAAGTGTTGTAAGTCAGTTCATGCATTCTTCGAGTAAAGAACAAATGGGTGTAGTATACCGAGTATTAAGATATCTAAAGTCTTCTTCGGGTAAAGGTTTATTCTTTAGGAGAAATAAAGATTATAAAATTATTGGCTATACTGATGTTGACTGGGCCGGAGATTGGACTGATAGAAAATTAACATATGGGTACTTTATGTTTATTGGAAAAAATTTAGTCACTTGGAGAAGAAAGAAATAGAAAGTCGTAGCAAGGTCAAGTGCTGAAGTTGAGTTTAGAGGAATGACTCATGGAGTATGTAAGTTACTCTAGATAAGGTGAATTGTTTAGGATCTGAGACTAAAACATCTGAAGCCTATGTTGTTACATTGTGATAATAAGGCAGCCATAACAATTACAAACAATCAAGTTCAACATGATCAAACTAAGCACATAGAGGTTGACAGACATTTCATCAAAGATCATCTGAACTAAGGAACAATTGATCTTCCATTTGTTTCTTGTCAGACTCAACTAACTGACATCCTTACAAAGGTTGTATCTTGAAAATTGTTCTACAACTCACTTGACAAGTTGGGAATGATTGACATACATTCACTAACTTGAGGAATATTGAGGAAGTAAATATTTTAATTGTATATATTAGGAAGTAAATATTTGTATACACTTAAAAATAAAGTCTTTTTTTATTTAGAATGTTATTTTATTCCTAATTGGGATGTGATTAGAATTCCTATATATATATATATATATATATATATATATATATAAGGGTTGTAATCTGTCTTATAAATATATTAAAAAATATTTCCTTTAAATTTTTTCTCTTTTTCTCTAAATTTTATTCTTCACCATTCCCTGATAGATCCATTTTTTTTTTTTTTCAAAAATTTTATAGATTTCATTAGTTGGTAAGTGTAATGAATGGTTCTTTCCTTGCTAACATACTAATACATTGACGATTATAATTATTATTTTTAAAAAAATGAAACATATGGTTCTATGAAATTAACAAGCTTAATATATATTATATGTTTGTTGGTGTTAAACATTATAAAATTTATAACTTGTTGTAAATTTATTGAAACTTTTAAAATTTAGTTAAAAATATTAAAATTTACTAAAAATATCATAATTTAATAAAATAGTTGCAATTTTTAACATAATATGTAGTTAAGTCAAAATTAACAAAAAGATGCATATGTATCGTCTAAGGTGACTATTGTTTAAAATAGTTACATGGATAATTTTATTTTTATTAATTTTGACTAAAGTGTAAATTGTGCTAAAAAAGTTTACAAAATTAGAACATTTTAACCAAAATTCAAAAATTGTAACAAATTTACAACAAATCACAAATTTTGTAATTTTTACTTATATTAATATAGATGATGACTTTCAAAGTAATATGCACACGATCAAAACTTTGACTTGTTGTATCATATAATATACATATGGTGAGTTCCGACGTAATTATAGATAATTACGTATGACTAACTACATCTTAATTAGAAAAGAAACGATGTTAGTGCATACTATATATGTATTACGGATTTAAATGTGCAATTCTTTACATTAGGTATCAGTCACAATTTAACACAAATTTAACTCCATTAAAAATCTGAGTTAATGGAAAAAAGGTTGGAAGTTGAACCAGTACAGCCACCCTTTTCTTTTCCTGTCGCATTCGAAAGTTGAAACGTGCGTCTATCGTCACCATTCTTGAGACCCGATATGCTTTCATCATGCATGCATACATATTATCTAAAAGATATACACAACTTTGGCATATATGTATTATTTGATCATTCCTCTTTCAAAAGGAAAAAAAAAAAGGTATTGTTTGCCATTTTTCATTCCAAAAAAATATAGTTTTATATCATGGTTTTTAAATATTCTAAAACTTCATATGGGAAGAATAATATTTTTATTTTTTAAAATAAAATATGTTAGACAATGTAACAATAAATGAAACTTTATTCAAACATCACTAGTTGAATATACAATTCGACTTACAATTGCTTAAAGAATTTAAATAAAACAATTCAAAACAGTAAATAACTACAACTTGTATGTCCTTTTATACTTATTCAATCACAAAACGTATATGGAATTATGAAATATTAATCACACTACTCAATCACATCAATCTCAAATAATCAATCAAATAAAAGTCACCTCAAGTGATTTAATAACTCAACCCTAAAATCCATCGCATTAGTATGTACACGGTCTTAGTGCTGCCCACTAGGTAGCACGTTCTAGTAATATTCTTCAAATAAAATTGAATATACATATGGGAAATAAATAATCCATAATTAAACATATTAACATTCATAACAACGAAATAAACCATATATATATCATAAATATACCGAAAATATACTAAATATATTTCAAATGTATATATGCTACATATAACCAAAATCAACTATAAATATACCGAATATAAACCATGAATATACCACAAATATATTGAAAATATACCTATCATATACTAAAACATTTAATAAAAAAACTCATGTATAAATATATATTAAAAACATGAATACTCAATATCATGCATCCTATATGCAATGTATATAGAAAATAATAACTCACAATTCTGCACTTCTTGAGACTAGCTCGACGGGCCCAGTCCGATAGGCCTCAGTCTCGGCACAACTAGAAAATAAATAATAGTAAATCAGAATAAATTCCTAACATATATTTCTAAAAAGAGACTCGATTTAGGAATCCAAAATCAAGACAAACACAGAAATTTAGGATCGACTCAACATCACGTTTTACTAGAATTCTATCAAAAATTCAGTAGAACCTCCTTTATAAATCGGACATCTCTCTACTAAAAAGTAGAGCTAATCCTGTAAGAAAAACACACTTTTAACACATATTACACAACACATCGGGTTGGGACCCCGAACTGCACAATTTTCTAATCGAGGTTTACAATTCACCAAAAATACAAATAAAATAATAAATATATTAAAAATTAATAAATTCCATAAATATCCTCAAAATACCAAAATATCATATATTTAAACATTAAAACACTAAATACAATTATTTTCACAATAATTAAATAAAAATCTCAAATGATAATATAATAATAATAAAAATCCAATTTTTAATAATTCAATATAAAATAGTAAAAATTCACTTTTATGTATTCAAATAGCTTAAATATATATTAAAAGTAATGAAAAGTCCATTTAATCACCAAAATAGTAAATAATATATTATTTGAATATAATTTTTAAAAATTAGTATTAATTAGTTAAAAATAGTACATAATTTATAAAAATTATTTTAATACCCTATATAATTCCAAAATCATCTAAAACATATTATTTAACTATAATTTTCACAAAATTACACAATTAACTCAATAATACAAAATTTACATAATATAATTAATATTCTCAATAATTATATAAATTCACCGAAAATCATTTTAATAATTCTAAAATTATTAACTGAAATTACTAACACAAATTTAACTAAATTTCCATTAAAAATAATCAATTAACATAATCATAAAAAATTCAATATTTAATAATAAAATAATAAAAAATTACCCAAAATTCAAATTAATTCAAAAAAATATATTTCAGAAGCTTAAGCTACCACAATCAATATTTGTGAGGCAAGTTTGCATAAACCAAACATAATCAAGTTCAAAAAAATTAAAAACCCTAAAGCACATAAACTAAAAATTGAAGATAACTAAAAATCTAGAGGATTTGAGCTCAAACGGAGCTCGGAAATGGACTCACTAGTGGAAAACCATTCAAAAGAGTCTGGTTTGGAGCCTTGAGGTGGCCGGAAGCTCACAGGTGGTCATAGAGCTCCAATTTCAACTTCTTCGATTTTTGGTGCTCCGATGACGATCTGACAACTGCTAGTGACATCTGGGGGAAGCCAGAGATGGTGGTGATCGACAGTGGCAGTTGGGGCTGCTCTGACATGGGCTATGAGTGTCAGACCGAGAAGGAGAAGAAGAAGAAGAAAAAAAAGAAGAAGAAGGAAGAGAAGGTGATGTTGACCTGATATGATTTTTTTGACTTTTTCTAATTTTTTAAATTATTTATGAAATTACCAAATTACCCTTCCAACAAATTTAATAATAATAATAACAACAATAATAATAATAACAATGTTAACAATAATAACACTAATAATATTACTATTAACAATGATAATATTAATAATAATATTATCAAATAATCCCGCGTAAAATAAATTATTTTTACGTAAATAATTCTTTTAAAATAAAATACGTAAATAATATTATCAATTAATGATAATAATATACAATTAAAATTTAAAATTATTAATACTACATATTCCAAAATAATATTATTTTACTTAAAATACTAGGTCTTTACATTTTCAATTAATAAACTGTGTCAATATATGCACTCTCCTTCTCAAGTTCTTTGGCAAGCAGTTAAGAGACTTCTTTGGTATCTTCAACACACCAAATCCTATGGTTTATTTTTCAGTAATTCTATTAGGCAACACCTTTAATGTTTCATTGATAGTGACTAGGCCAACTGTCTTGATGATTGTCGATCAACCAATGGGTATGCTATCTATCTTGGGTCTAATCTCATATTATGGACAACTAATAAATAAAGTACTATGGCTTATTTTTCCACAGAGAGTGAATATCATGCCATTGCTAATGCCACCACTAAGCTCTTTTGGCATCAGTCTCTCATTCATGAACTTGATTTTCACTCTTTATCTTTGGTAACTATATGGTGTGATAATATAAGTGCAATTCATTTAACTCAAAATTCGGTACTCCATGCTCGTACTAAGCATATGGAGCTCGATCAACACTTCATTCAAGAAAAGGTTTTTAAGGGTGTTATTTCCATTCGGTAAATCTCCAATAAGGGTCAAATCACTGATATTCTGACCTAGCCTCTTGGTCACTAACTCTTTGAGACTCATCGTAGCAAGCTTTGCCTTGTTCTGCTTCCTGGCTGAGCTTGAGGGGGGTTATTAAGGATAGACTTCGTCATATATATTTTAGCTACTGTTGTTTATCATTTCTGTTATATTAGATTATCATAACAGTCTTTCACTTTTATCATCTCCTCATCATTGTATATATATTATACTTTGTATCATTAGTTTACATACAATAACATATACAACCTTACTCTCATTCTTTCCTACTTGTCGAATGGTTATAAGAGTAACCACAAGGCAAGAGTAAGTGAATAGAGAAAAAGTAAGTGGTGTATATAATGTAAGAAAGCAATTGGAGTGTGAATTTTTTTTTGGTTTAGGTTGTATCAAAATTTCTTGCAATAGTGACTTTATTATTAATGAAAAATATTTATTATTCACTATTTTAATATGACGACCCAAAACTAGGTGTCATGACTGGTGCTAGGGAATAAGAATTCTTTCGAATCTGGAACCTGTAGCAAGCTTCAGAAATAAAATCATGTAATAAATAAATAAAAAGTACGATAGAATTAAAATTTTTTGAATCAATATATAAAAATGGATACTCAATATCCTTTTCATAAATAAATATATATTCATACAGTGCTCAAATATAACTCTCATAGTATAAAGTATCAAAACAAAATAATACTTTTATGATACAATAACACTACTACTGTAGTTTCTAGAATACAAATCAGAGTTTAAAGTATACATTTACATAAAATAGCCGAGATAGAAGAACTTCGATGAAGAACTTTACTACTATGGTCTAACGATGTAGGATCTTCTAAAAAAAATAATTGAGGGGGGTCAGATTGTAGACGGCGGGGTTTAGCGCGCATCCAAGATTTTAACAACCGCGACATTGTTTAGGCTCAAGGCCTTAAAGAACACACTAACCACTATCATAATGTAATATCCCGTGTTTTTAAAAATATTTTTACACTGTACCGGGATATGCAGTGTTAATAATTTCTGTATATTATATGATATTTTTATGAGTTGATATGTATTTAAAACCTATTTTAACTACTGTGTATTATTTTCAGTGTTTTACGTAAAATTTTCCCGGGACTTGCATTTTCGGAGAAATTTTCACGTAAACAATGTATTATTAATTGTTTTAAATGTATTTACGGACTTGCATGAACTTATACATATTTTTAAATTATTAAATAAAGCCTGTGTGTGTATAATTATTTAATTAGGGTTTATTATTACCCTAATATTTTATTAAGTATTTATTTGTTTTATTGTTATTTAATTAATTTTATTTAGTATAAAGTATTAAAATATTAATATTTTATGTGTGTGGTGTATATTTGATGTGTGTAATTTAATATTATTTTAATATATATTATAAAGTATATATATATACATATATTTGTCAAAAATCAAAAAGTTTGGAAAATTACCATTTTGCCCCCGATAATCCCTTTCTTCCCCGATTCTTCCCTTCTCCATTTTCGGTCGCTGTCGTGTCGTTTCTTCACCGTGGGTGTGCCTTCCGGTGTGCCACCGTCTTCCCCGACCAATTTCGCCGCCTGAGGAGGCCGTTTCCGACGTTTGGAGATCGATTTTGGCCGGAGAAGCCGAAAATCGATCCACCGTCGATCACGTCGATTTCGGCCACCGTTTTTGACACCACCGGTCTCTTTCTTCTCCTTGAGCTCCGATGAGTGTGATTCTAGCTTTGGTTTGAGCTAAAATGGTCTAGAATTGCTTAGGTTTCGATTTTGTCAATTTTGGCCTATTAGGGTTTTTGATTTTTTTGAGCTTCGAATTGATTGATTCATGAAAACTTCCTTCACAAATGTTGTTCCTAGTAGCTTAATATACATGTATGAATTTTTGTAGAATTTTTGGAGATTGTTTGGATTTTTGAATATTTTAATATTATTTTCTAATTTTCGGAAATTAATTATTTAAATTATGAAATTGGAGTTTATGGTTGAATTAGGTGTTGAAATGAATTATAGGAATTTATTTGGAATTTTTATGAATTTCTAAGTATTTATTTTGAATTATTGAAGTTTATGGAATTTTGGAAAAATTAGGTTAAATGTGTTTTTATTTGAATTTAATTGGTTAATTGAGTTTAAATATTGATATTATGGATAAATATGTTGAGAAAATTAATTTTGGGTAATTGTATGATTTTTGGTGAATTTTTGAAGTAATTTAAGTATATTTATATATATAGGGGTATTTTGGTAATTTTACCCTAAATTGTCTAAAAATGTAATTTAATTGGTTTTAATAGTTATTTAAGGTATAAAAATGATTTCTACAAAATATTTAGTATTTTTAACTAATTAAAACTATTTTTCGTGAATTATTTTCAATTATACATAATATACGGTTTTTCTAATAAAATGAGTTTTAATCGGTTTTTATAGTGTTTCAAGGTTAATTATGTAATTTTTACCTATGAGATGTATTTTTAGGTTTTAAGGATATTTTTGGTATATCTGGAATTGTTATATGATTGTGGACCCCGGTCGGTAGACTGTAGTCTGGAGTCCGACCGAGGGGTTGTGGATTTTTGTTGAGCTTGTATTTCGAAGTGTGTTTCTTTGCAGGGTCGGCTCTAATCTTTTGAGTAGAGAGATGTCCGTTTTACAGGGGAGGTTCTGCCGGATTTTTGATAGAATTCTCGTAAAACGTGATATCCAGTCGAACCCTAATTTCTAATTCTGTTTCCGTATTTTAATACTCTAAATTGAATTCTAGGATTTCTGTTAGGTTTATTCTGATGTCGATTATTTATTGCTTGTTTAGTTGCGCCGAGACCGAGGGCTAGTGGACCAGGCCCGTCGGACCTGTCTCGTGGAGCGCATTAGGTGAGTTACTATACTATATATATATGCCTTAGGATGCATGATTTTAGAAATATACGTTTTATTTTGATTAAATTGCATAAATAATGTGATTTGTATTTAAGTATATTTTTGGTTTATTTGTGGTATATATTAAATTATATGCATGTTTTGTAAATAAAATATACTTAAAATGTTTTTAAATATATTTCCAGCTTAATTTATAATTTGATTGAATTCATTTGACGTATATATACTCGAAATATACCTGGTTTACTTTTGGTATATTTCTGGTATATATATGGGTTATATTGTTATTTCATTTACATTCATGCATCATTTATTTTTGTGAATGAATGTTTTACATTATTAATGATGAAGGATATCAATAGAACGTGCTACCTAGTGGGCAGCACTAGGACCGAGTACGTACCGGTACGCCTATAGCTTTAGGCTATATTACTAACTATTTGTGGATATTGATTTGATATGATTATTGATATGTGTGAGATATGGTTTGGGTGTGATTGCTGGAGCTCGGTTGACCAAGTGTCTCGGGGCCAATCACACTGGCAGTCAGACTGCTGGAGCTCGGTTGACTTAGTGTCTCGGGGCCAGTCTACTGTCTAAATGGATTAAGTGGATATATTTGGAATAAGTGAGCCTGTATGGCTAGAGTGTTGTTTAACACTATTTTTGAGGTTGCGATATTCTAGGGTTCTATGTGATCCTTCATAAACTGGGATTTTTCAGTAAAATATATAAAAATGATTTTTCTGCATCTGTATGAATTTGCCTGTATATATACATATTATATATATACTTTTGACTGTATGCATTATCATTTAGTGTGTATGTATATATATTATAGTAATTCACTCAGTGAGGTCTGACTCCCCTCCGTTGACTATTTTTCAGGAGAGTCAACTTCTTCAGACCTCAGTAGCAGGTCGATATGCCTGATTTCTTCCGCCCCGGCTTCTTTATGTAAATTGTCTACTTGAGTCTTATTTATTTTATCTAGACACTGCAGTAGTTGTGAATTAAAGTATTGGATTTCATGTACTTTATTTTAAAGAGATGTACTACATTGAAACTGGATTTGTATTAAAGATTATATATATGTGATGAGATGAGTTTTGAATTAAATCCAGTTGATATGGATGATATTATGATATTATGATTTTTATTTTCCGCTGCATATTATATTGTTACTGTTATTATGGCATGATTTTTTTTTTTTTTTTAGGCTTGCTACGGGTTCCGGATTCGAAAGAATTCTCGTTCCCTAGCGCTGGTCATGGCCCCTGTTTTGGGTCGTGACACATAAAGACATGGTGTGGAGATGAGGAGTCGCCACCTAGGGTAATAACTGGGACAATTTGATTGGTGGTACTCGATTCTCTAAAAGAACATTAGCACCACAACCAGGAGATTCTGGATACGGAATACTAATTTCTCTTAGTCTCGTGTTCATTTAAAATAACTTTATAAATGATTATTTCATCCTCTAATTACATGTAATTTTATTAAACCCTAATTAACATCCATCTACCCAAAAAGGCAACAAGTCAATAAAATTACAAGTAAAAAATGCACTCAAGATCGTGTTGTCCCTAAGTCTAAACTATGTTAGTTTTATTAAAAAGGTTAGCTAAATCTACATTTTATTTACAAGTGAAATGGACTAAAAGTGGGCCTACATTTTATTAATTAATGAGCCTAAATCTATTTTTTTAGTCTTTTTAAGATAAGAGCTTAAGTCTATTCAATTTTAAAGAAAAATTAAATTAGTGGTCCTAAGTCTAACTTGGTTTTATTTTAAGTGAAATGTGGGCCTAGGTTTATTTATTTTAAATGAAATGCAATTAAGTGGGCTGACCTAAGTCTAAACAAGTTTTAATTAACTAAGTGGGCCTAAAATCTAATTAACCTAATGGGCATAAGTTGATTTTAATTATTTAAAGTCCTAAACCATTTTTAAGCCTATTTATTTAGTGCGTTAGACCTAAATGTAGGCTTGTGGCCCAAAAACAAACATAAAAAGCCCAAAAAACATAAAAAACATAACAAAATCAAATCAAACACACATTCACATATGATTTCTAAAAAACCTAATTTAATTGCATACAAACCCTAATTAACTAAAACCACTATTAATTTTAATTAATTTTTACCAAATTGAACCTAATTACTAATTAATTTTAAAGTGCAGAATATTTAAATCTTTCACTATTCCCACTACTGGGGCTATTACAAACTATGTACTAAATTAAAATTAATAATTATACACCCAAGAATTAAAAATAAACTACACAGGATACCAAAAATGAAGAATAAAAATTAAAATCCTAAAAACTATTATTAAAACAATACAGGTTCATCCATGGCATTCCATGGATCTTCTATTCAATTAAACACAGGCGATATCCTCCTCCTCAATCCACATACGGACATCAAAACAAAAAAAGCAAATTAGCAATGAAATCAAATAATCAAAATAATAACAGAAATAAAAAAATAATAAATATAAAATAAAAAAAAGAGTAATAAAATAAATAGAAAAATAACACTGGAGATTTGGATGCTGTGAAAATGCCTCTTTTTAAGCCCCTCAGATTGGATTATCACTGTTAAAATTAAGATATTGTTAATTCTGGACTATTGCCTTCAGTATAAAAAATTAGGGTTTTATGCTTGTAGTCTCTCTTTTTCTCACTGTGTCTTCATTCTCTCAGTCTCTCCCTATAAAAAATCCTTTTGAAAACCAAAAGAAAAAAAGAAGTCCCTCCAGCCAAACCTCCCTTTCACGCATGCATGCAGACTCTGCTTTTAAATGTAGAGTCTGCGCGTACTGAACTTCCTCCAAAGGAGGAACAGACCTATCTGATCGGATAGCGTTTGTTTTTCTTTGATTTCAAAAGACCTTCTACATTTAAACAACCTTATCAGATAATTGTAAAGATAAAATTAGAATTTTCAACCAATCAAAATGCTGAAAAATCAATAAAAATACATGAAAAAAATAAAAAAAAACTGTATTTTAATGTGTCGGCATTGTGCAATTCCGATCGGCATTACACAATGCCAATCGGCATTGTGTAATGCCAGTCGACATTACACTAATGTCAATCAGCATTAAATGCTTTTAATTACCAAAAGACCCTTGAAAAAATGACTTATTTGCAATCAAATCCAAAAAAATATTGCAATTTAGTCCCTAAAGTCCAGAAAATCAACAACTAAGTTCAATTTTTGAATAAATTTCATCATAGGGGCTTACGTCGCAATTGTGCACAATTGCATCCTGAAAACCTCATTGAGTGAATTATTATACTATATATACATGCAATCTAAACCATACCTAATCAGACATTCATATATATATATATATATATATATATATATATATATATATATATATATTTATATTTATATATATATGTATATACACACATTCCACATAAATACCAAACTCTGCTTTATAAGATTAATAGATGCAGAAAACATTTATTTTTAATTAATAAAGGATCGAATAGAACCCTATTAGTCACAACCTCGATCAACCCTATCATCACTCTAGCCATACAGGCTTACTTAATTCCAAATAGTTCACTTATTCCAATTTGGATAGTAAACTGGCCCCAAGACACTAAGTCAATCGAGCTCCCGTAGTCTGACTGTCGGTGTGATTGGCCCCGAGACATTAAGTCAACCGAGCTCCCGAAATCACACTATCAACCATATCATCAATCTTAATCAAATCAATCAAATCAATTATAATTACCACAATTAATTATCACTCAACCCTGATCTATCGCACCGGTACGTACACAGTCCTAGTGCTGCCCATTAGGTAGCATGTTCTATTAATATCCTTTATTTATAATAAATCATTCATAATAGTAAAATAAACCATATATGTACCAAAAATATACCTAAAATAAACCAAGTATATTTCGGGTATCTATATGTCAAATAAAACTTGAAATATACTAAAGATAAATTGTTAAAATAATTTAAAACAACTTAAGTGTGTTTCAATAATATAACATGCATTTACTTAAAAATATACCTAAATATACTAAAGATATACCCTAAGTACACAAATCATTTAATAAAACAATTATGCATAAATATTCATTTAAAACATGTATATGTACTAAAACATGCATTTAGGTTTGACATATATCCAAAAATATACCAAAATAACCTACTTATCTAGCATGCATTTATAAAAAAATAAACCCTAAATATATCAATGACATGTTAGGTTTAAATCAATAATAAAACATGTATTTATTTGGAAATATATAAAAAATATACCAAATATATATATATATATATATACTTAAAACAACTTAAGTATAAATCAATAATGTGGCATGCAGTTATTTAGGAATAAACCTAAAATATACTAAAAATATACCTAAAGTATACTAATCATTTAAATAAACAATTATGAATAAATGTACATTTAAAACATGTGTATATATCCAAAAAATACTAAACATAAACCTAATCATATTATAAATTAAATTACTTTTAAAAAGAAACATTTAATGAAAATGAAAAAAAAAATACTAAATCATGCATCCTAAATGCAAAACATATATATACAGTATAATAGCTCACAGGTGTTCGCTCCTCAAGACGGGTCCAACGGGCCTGGTCTACTAGGCCTCGGTCTTGGCTTAACTAACAATAAAATAATAACACGAACATCAAAATAATTCTAACTTAACTTTAAGAGATTCAATCTAGGATTACTAACACAGATAAAGAATAGGAATTAGACCCGATGTCACGTTTTACAAGAATTCTACCAAAAATTCGACAAAATCTTCTCTGTAAAATGGACATCTCTCTACTTAAAAAGTAGAGTCGGTCCTACAAGAAAAATACACTTCAAACCAGAATTCTCACAACTCCTCGGTCGGGATCCCAAACTACAATTTCCCCCGACCAAGGTCCACAATTCACCACAAACACAATAATACAATAAAATATATTAAAAAAATCAATAAATATCATAATTACCTTCAAAAAATCAAAATACAGTATATTTAACTTTAAAACACTAAAAATAATTATTTTCCCAATAATTACTTAAAAACCCTAATTAATAATATAATATTATTAAAAATCCATTTTCTCAAGAATTACACAAATATTAAAAAAAAATTATTTTATAAATCCAAATTACTTAATTAGCCCAAAAACATATTAAAAATTAATAAAAATCCATTTATTTACAAAAAAAATAGTATATTATATATAATTTGAAAATAATTTTTGAAAAATAGTATTAATTAGTTAAAAATAGTAAATAATTTGTAAAAATCATTTTTATACCTCAAATAATTATTAAAGCCAATTAAATTTAATATTTAACTAAGATTATCACCAAATTACCAAAATACCCCTAATATACAAAAATTCACATAAAATACTAAGAACATTAAAAAATTCAATAAAAATTATATAATTATACAAAAATTATTTTCTCAACATATTATGCATTAAAATCAACAAATACGCTTAATTAACCAATAATTTCAACAAAAAACTCAAATATAATCTAATAATCCAATATTCAGATAAACTAAAAATATTATTAAAAATTATATAAAAATCCCAAAAATTAATTTCTCAATACTAAAATTAATATCAACTCATAATAACATCAAATCAACCAATTTTATAATTAAATAAATTAATTTACGAAAATTAATTAAATAATAATAAAATATTCAAAAATCCACAAAAATTAAAATAAATTCCAAAAATTAAAAAAAAAAAAATACATTCATGAAGCTTAAGTAACCAAGATCAACATTTGTTAAAGGAGTTTGCTTGAATCAACCAAAATCAACCTAAAAAAAATTAGAAAACTCTAAAGCTCAAAAACCAAACCGAGGAAAAAAAACTCACAAATGGACCATTGAGAGCTCAAACCAAGCTTGGGATCAACTTCGCTAAAGCTTGAGGAGCTCAAGGATACTGGAATCATGAAGAATGGTGGTCGGACGAAGGAGGGACGCCGGAAAGCTTAAGTTTCGGTCACTTTACTGCACAAGCTGCTGCCGGCACCGGGGAAGGAGGAGGAGGGCAGCGGAGCAGCTGGCTGGAATGAGGGTAGTCTCACGAAGTTGAGGGAGGCACACCGACGGGCGTTGGTTGGACGGAAATAGAGAGGGAGAAGGAGCACAATTTTTTCACGGTTTTTTTTTTTTGTGTTTGTATGAATATATATATATACATATATGTTTGTGTTTATGAATGAATATGTGTGTGTGTGTGTGTGTATATATATATATATATATATATATTCACACACCTAAATTAAAATAATAATAATAAACCTTAATTAGTATAATACATAACACATATTATAGTCATGCAATAATGCATTATAATAAAAATAATAATAATCATAATAAAAATAACAATAATATGATAAACAATATCATTGTTAAAAATAACCTTAGTTCTCTAATAGGATCATTGAAATAATTTTTAAAGTAATAAATTTACATATGTAAATCTCTAAAAATAATAAGTTTTAAAGTAAGTATTTACATAGAAAATTTTGATTAAACATGAAATAATGAATATTAATCACAAAATAATATAATAATCAAATATAGTTTTACAAATTATTAACATTGCATAACCCATATTAAAATAAAGTAATCTAAAAACTCAGGTTATTATAGTCTCCCCTCCTTATAAGAATTCATCCTCGAATTCCAAGAAAAGAATACACAAGAAAAATCAAGGAAAGAGATATGGGTAAGAAGCTCGTATCTCAACTTCAGTCTCCCAAGTAAGCTCTTCCATGTCGTTGCTTCTCTACGACATCCTAACCATCGAAAACTAGTTCAAACATAATTGTCGAACTTAATAATCTACAATCGCAACTGATTCCTTCTTGAACTTCAGATCTTTGTTCACTTCTACATTGTCCGGCTGCAACACATGCGAAGGGTCCAAAGTGCACTTTCTCAGCATTGAGATATGGAACACTGGATGCACTTGAAATAGATTCAGAGGCAAAGCCAGCTGATATGTAACCATACCAAATCTCTTTATATCATTCTTTGGAGACACCTTGAGAAACACAATCTCTAATATGAAACTCCATATCTCTGTGCCTAGGATCCGCATAGCTCTTTTGCCTACTAACTACGATTTCTAATATGCTCACAGTAACTTTCTTTGCAGCATCTTGAACCATCTCAGGTCTAGTCAAATCTCTCTCTCTAATCTCATCCCAACTCAGAGGGGATCTATACTTCTTTCCGTACAAAGCCTCGTATGGTGCCATTCCAATATTGCTATGGTAGCTATTATTATTTGCAAACTCAACAAGTGGCAAATGATCATCCCAGCTACCTCCCAAATCCAAAACACACATCTTCTACATATCTTCCAGTGTATGGATCATCCTCTCAGACTGACCATCTGTCTGAGGATGAAAAGTAGTACTGAAATCCAACCATGTGCCTATCGCTTCTAGCAACTTCTACCAAAATTGAGAGGCAAATGCTATACCTCTACCATATACAATGGACATAGGTATTCCACACAGGCACACAACATGCTTCATTTATAGTTTAGCCAACTTAGTTGCAGAATAAGTAGCTTTCACAGGCAAGAAATGTGCAAACTTGGTCAACCTGTCCATAATCACCCAGATGGAATCGTATCTATCCTTGGAATGAGGTAAACTAACCATAAAATCCATAGCAATCCTTTCCTACTTCCACTCAAGAATAGGAAGAGGCTGAAGCTTCCCAGAAGGCTTTTGATGCTCAGCTTTCACCTGCTGGCAAATTAAACACTTAGAAATATAACCAACCACATCCTACTTCAATCTATCCCACTAGTACTGATCCTTAATACTGTGGTACATCTTAGTAACATCTGGATGTACACTATAATCTCATTCCGCAACTTGTATAGAATCTCTTTTCTTAAATTTCCAACATCAACCCTATTTAGTTAACTTGTATATCTCTTATCAGAAGATCATTCTATGATGAAATGCCATGATGACATGCTATGATGAATGTTATGATGAAATGTTATGATGAAATGCTGGAATGAAATGTCGTGATGAAATGCTGTAATGAGATGCTATGATGATATGATGAAATGCTATAATGATGTTAGATCTTATCCTCTAAAACTTAAGTAACCCTTAGATCAATGGTCTTCTTTAGCAACTGGAAACTATTCTAACAAACATCTGTTTACATAAACTTCGTATTCTTCTGAGTTAGGTGGGTTATACGAGCTGTAATTCTAGAGAATTCTACTCAGATCTCCTATAGTACCCAGTTAAACCCAAAAAATTACAAATCTCCATAGCTGTAGTCAGTCTGGGCCACTCAGATATTACTTCGATCTTTTATAGATCCACTTAAATATTATCTTTAGATGCCACATGTCCAAGAAAAACAACACTCTCCACCCAGAGATCACACTTCATGAATTCAATATAAAGCTGACATTCTCTTAGTGTCTATAGTACAGTCCTCAAGTGATATACGTGCCCTTTCATTCACTTTGAATACGTTGGTATATCATCAATAAAGACTACTACAAACTGATCCATAACTAATGATAACCCGACTTCAAATCAATCTTAGAAAAGAACTGTGCGCCTTGAAGTTAATCAGATAGATTATTTATCCTTGAGAGAGGATACTCATTCAGTTCTATGTAATCAATGCACAATCTAAGTGTATCGTCCTTCTTCTTTACCATCAAGACTAGTGCACCCCAAGGAGAAACATTAGGTCTGACAAAACCCTTGTCTAATAGATCTTGTAATTGCTCCTCAGCTCTGCAAGTGCCATTCTGTACAGCTGTGTCAAAATTGGAGTTATATCAAGAACCACATCGATACAAAATTCAATCTCTGTGAGGTGGTAAACCTAGCAACTCATCAGGAAAACATCAGGAAACTCATAGACAATTGGAGCATTTGTGAGAGATAACTTCTCCATTGACGTATCCCTGACTAGAGCCAAGTATTCCTGACAACCCTTCCTCAGCATCTTTTTAGCAGTGATGGTGGAGATAAGATTCTGAGGTGTAGAACTCTTACCATCAATAAATCTAAATTCTTCTTCATTAAGAATTCTGAAATTCACCTCTTTACTCCAATAATAAACCATTGTATAGTGCAAAAATAAACAATCCATTCTCATCTCATCAAGATCAATTATACCCAAAAGACTGAATTCATAAATAACCCACTAAATTCCAGTTCTCAGTTCAGATGCCAATATATATCGAACTTAATTTAAAAATAAATAGTTCTACCAGTCTCCTCTTATACTGTATCACATCTTCAACATGATGTAACAAATTGAAGAATTTACAGGTATTCTTATCAACTAACTGCTCTTCTGTTACTCTGCGCAATAACAGCCACAGGTAATTATTCTTCCTTGAAAATGGATGGAAATATCTTAGAATTCACTCATTAACTCAAATTATGTGCTACAGTCAGAACTGACAGCTTGCTATTAAGAGTACAAGAGTGTTTTGTCTTCATTAGACATCTTCTAATTCCTTTATTAAAGCACACTCAAACAATTACCAGGCTTGGCTAAATGCTATTAAGCTCTCACTAATCTCGTCTATCCTAGCCACAAATGCTGTAAGTTTGAGTTCAAAAGGAATGCTTGTACCACTTACAATGACTACCTCAACCTTTGAGTTACAGTTGCCTTTGACCTACCCCTATACTAGATAGGTGTAGTAGGGCTGAAACTATAACCACAACTTCAACTTGAAAAGACTGATTACCAATATTGTCTCTGCAAAAGAAATAATTCGCATTCACCAAGCTAAAAAGACATGGAAACTTAACATGATTTAGAATATAGAATATACACAGAATTGACATATCTCGAGTTCACTACTAAAAAAGAAATTACATCTGCTGTACGATCTAAGGTATCGACACTACACCCTATGAAACTCCTATTGCAGAAGTAACATTATCGCAATGCTAAGCCACCAGCTCCTCATTTAGTTATTCCTGTTGTTTATGGCGATCATCTAACCTTCTAAGTCTATCTCTAACCCTACCCCTAACATGTTGCACATGGGGTAGAATCTTATGCTCAAAAGATTACTATCATCGATCGATGGAGCGACTCACGCTTGAGGTAAACAGAAAAGAGCAAAATAAAAAAAAATAATTCATCCAATCACAAACATCAACTGATACCCTAACGGTTATGTAGAATTCCTAATACAAGGAAAACTTTTCAAAGACATGATCAAACCTAATTTAACTGTAGTAGTTGCCAAAGAAAACACGACTCGATAACCTAGGTCCACATCTCTAAACCTAGGCTCTGATACCAACTTTTTCATAACCTAAAACTAGGAGTCATGATAGGTGCTAGGGAATGGGAATTCTTTCAAATCAAGAACCCGTAACAAGCCTTAGAAATAAAATCATGCAATAAATAAATAAAAAGAATGATAAAATTAAAATTTTTTAATCCAATATATAAAAATGGATACTTAATATCCTTTTCATAAATAAATATATATTCATACAGTGCTCAAATATAACTCTTATAGTATAAAGTATCAAAACAAAACAAAACTTTTATGATATAATAACACTACTACTACAGTTTCCAGAATACAAATTAGAGTTTAAAGTATACATTTACATAAAATAGCTGGGACGGAAGAATACCAGCGAAGAACTTTACTACTAAGGTTTGACGATGTAGGATCTCCTGAAAAAAATAATTGAGGAGGGGTCAGACCTCACTGAGTGAATTATTATACTATATATGCATGCAATCTAAACCATACCTAATCAGACATTCATATATATATATATATATATATATATATATATATATATATATATATATGTATATACACGCATTCCACACAAATGCCAAACTCTGCTTTATAAGTATAATAGATATATATATATATATATATATATGTATATACACGCATTCCACACAAATGCCAAACTCTGCTTTATAAGTATAATAGATGCAGAAAACATTTATTTTTAATTAATGAAGGATCGAATAGAACCCTATTAATCGCGACCTCAATCAACCCTATCATCACTCTAGCCATATAGGCTCACTTAATTCCAAATAGATCACTTATTTCAATTTGGATAGTAGACTGGCCCCGAGACATTAAGTCAACCGAGCTCTCATAGTCTGACTGTTAGTGTGATTGGCCTCGAGACACTAAGTCAACCGAGCTCCCGCAATCACACTATCAATCATACCATCTGTAATACCCTAAAATTTATTTTAATAAAAGTGATTTTCAAATTTGTATTACTATTTAAATGACATTGTTTATTTTTGTTATTATTATTATTATTATTATTATTATTATTATTATTATTATTATTATTATTATTATTATTATTAAACTATATTATATTTGATGGATTTTTTTGTGTGTGTATTAAATTATTTGTGTGTGTGTGTGTGTGTGTATATATATATATATACTATGTGCATATGTGTGTGTGTGGTTGAGAGACTTTGTCATTGTCTGAATATAAATGGTAAGGGTCATTTTTAGCTCATTTCTTCCCTTCTTCTTCTTGTTGTCCCGCATGCTTCCTTTCCTTTCCCAATTTCTATCCATCTTTCCCCTGCTACTCTCTTTTTCCCGCCAGCAGTTAGCCCTTTCTCCCATCAGCTTACTTCTTCTTCCTTTAATGTCATCTCTGTAGCGCATCATGAAGAAGGCAGCAGCAGCAGTAGCAGCAGCCATGTGAAGCAGTAGCCATGTGAAGCAGCAGTAAGAACGACTACAACAGCAGCCTCCATCCCTTCTGCCGTGACAACCAGCACAACCACTGCCACAATCTGCTATCACCTAGAAATTCAGTAGCTCAGGCTTGCAGTGGTAGCCCCTCCCCTGTCCTGAGTTGAGTTTGAAGTAAGTTAATGAGTTAGTAATTAGTTAGTTTTAGGTTAGTTTTAGTTAGATTTAGTTGTTTGTTAGTTGATTTTGGTTAGTTTTAGGTTGATTTGTGATTTTTGTTAATTATGAGTTATTTATTTAAATTTTTGCAAAATTTATTTTAATTATTTGGGTATATATATATATATATATATATATATATATATATATATTAGTTGATCTAAGTTATTAGAGTTAATTTTGGTTAAGAGTATATAAAAATTAATTTAGATTAATTAAATTGATTTTTATGGAATTTTAGTATATTTATTTAGGTATTTTAAGTTTTATGTATATTTTGTTAATATGGTTAATTAATTATTTTTGGTTGAATATTTGAGTTAATTAGTGTTAGTATATTATGTTAGTAATTTTAGTAGTGATAAAATAATTTTTGATAATTTATTTAGTTTTTTTTAGAAATTATTATTATTATGTAAATTTTGAAATAATAGGTAAATGGTGTGTTTTTGCTGATATTATAATTAAATACTATGTTTTAGTTAATTTTGAGATAAAATGTGGTATTAAAATAATTTTTATAAATTATTTATTATTTTTAGTTAGTTAATACTAACTAATTTTGAAAATTTATTCAAAATTAAATTATTTATTGTTTTGTGGTTTGAATGAATTTTTAATTAATATTATAGTATATTTAATCTAGATGGGCAATTATAGTTTGAATTTGTCTATTTTATGTTGAATATTTGGAAAGTTGGATTGTTATTAATACTATATTATTATTTGAAATTTTATTACATTATGGTGGAAAATAATTTTATTTAGTGTTTTAAAAATTAAATAAATTATATTATGATTTGTTATTATTTTTGGTGATTTACTAAATTAATATTTAGTATTTGCTTATTTGTATTTTTGGTGAACCTCGGTTGGGAATTGTGTAGTTTGGGGTCTCAACCCGAGGTGTTGTGCCACTATGAATTTTGAAGTGTGTTTATTTGCAGGATTGACTCTACTTCGATAGAGGGATGTCCATTTTACAGAGAAAACTTTGCTGAATTTTTGGTAGATTTCTCGTAAAACGTAACACCAAGTCAATCCTAAAATTTTTATTCTGAGTTCGAATCGAGTCTTCCTTAGAAACTCTAGAAGTTAGGTTTCTATTTTCTGATTGTCATTTCCTTTTTCTGTCTTTTAGTTGCCCCTCCAGTCGTGTCTACTAGTCAAGGTCGGACACGACGTGCCAAAAGAGCACCTTTATCTTGTAAGTTAATATTTGATTTGAGTGTCAGATTTTTAATTTAAATTATATTAACTCCTTATGAATTTAATTTTATGAGATTCTAGTCAGCATTATTCATATGATCTTGCATGATTTAATTTATAGTTGATTTATTTTATTTTATTCATTTATCTATTTTATTTATTGTAATTTTCATTGTTTTATCTATTTTCTTTTATTTTTAAATAAACCACGGTAGAACGGGCTACCTGAGGGGTTTCATCAGGACCGTGTGCGCACTAATAAAATATGTGATTATTTAATTATATTACTGGGGCTGAAGGTCTGGTGATGCTTTGCTCTCGGACACCGCCAATAGTATAATATTTGCTTATTTAATAAATAATGGGGTTGAAGGTCTGGTGATGCTTTGCTCTTGAACACCGCCAGTATAAATTTTAGTTATATATATTAAATCACTGGGGCCGATGGTCTGGTGATGCTTTCCTCTCAGACACTGCTAGTGATATTGGATTAAAAGATATGACTGCGGCTGTGTATTTTGGTGATGCCTTGCTCTCGGGATCCGACAGTCTTGGATATAAGTGAGTCTTATGACTGTTAAAAATTTATAAATCGAGTTCTACCAAGTTTTTATACTGAAACGATTTAAAAAGACATTTAAATATTTATTTCTTATCTTTTAAAAAATGAATTTATTATATGTATACCAAATGGTTGAAATAAAATTATATTATATTATATTTCCATAAAATTTATTTTAATGAGGTTTTCAATTCGCATTCATTTCTTTATTAACTTACTCAGTGAGGTTTGACTCCCCTCAATTACTGTTAGGCCTACTTCTCTTCGCCGTGTAGCTTCGTCATCGGCTATTCTACATAGGTCTATTTATTTTTGTTATATTTACTTTCGTGTACCGCAGTAGAGAAAATTGTATAACTGCATACTTTATTTTGAATTTCATGTATTTATAATTTATGTACTGAGATACTATTTATATAACCGATGTTTATTTATTTTATTCTATGCACTGATATTATGGTTTAAATTATATTGAGAAAAATCAGTTTGATAATGTGCATTGTTATTTTATTATTTATTGTAAGGTTTCAAAGTTAAATATTCTGCGATTTTCTTTTAAGGCTTACTATGGGTTTCGGTTGCTTTATGCTTTCCCGTTCCCTAGTGCCGGTCACGTGCCCCTAGGTTCGGGTCATTACACTATCAATCTTAATGAAATCAATCAAATCAATTATAGTTACCACAATTAATTCTCACTCAACCCTAATCTATCTCATCGGTATGTACACGGTCCTAGTGCTGCCCACTAGGTAGCACATTCTATTAATATCCTTCATTTATAATAAATCATTCATAATAGTAAAATAAACCATATATATACCAGAAATATACCTAAAATAAATCAAGTATATTTTGGGTATATATATGTCAAATAAAACATGAAATATACTAAAGATAAACTGTTAATATAATTTAAAACAACTTAAGTGTGTTTCAATAATATAACATGCATTTACTTAAAAATATACCTAAATATACTAAAGATATACCCTAAGTATGCAAATCATTTAATAAAATAATTATGCATAAATATTCATTTAAAACATGTATATGTACTAAAACATGCATTTAGGTTTGACATATATCCAAAAATATACCAAAATAACCTAATTATCTAGCATGCATTTATAAAAAATAAACCCTAAATATATCAATGACATGTTATATTTAAATCAATAATAAAACATGCATTTATTTGGAAATATATAAAAAATATACCAAATATATATATATATACTTAAAACAACTTAAGTATAAATCAATAATATGACATGCAGTTATTTAGGAATAAACCTAAAATATACTAAAAATATACCTAAAGTATACTAATCATATAAATAAACAATTGTGAATAAATGTACATTTAAAACATGTGTATATATCCTAAAATATACTAAATATAAACCTAATCATATTATAAATTAAATTACTTTTTAAAAGAAACATTTAATGAAAATGAAAAAAATCCTAAATCATGCATCCTAAATGCAATACATATATATACAGTATAATAACTCACAGGTGTGTGCTCCTCGAGACGGGTCTGACGGGCCTAGTCCACTAGGCCTCGATCTCGATGCAACTAACAATAAAATAATAACACGAACATCATAATAATTCTAAATTAACTTCTAGAGACTCGATCTAGGATTGTTATTACAGATAGAGAATATGAATTAGACCCAATGTCATGTTTTACGAGAATTCTACCGAAAATTCGACAGAACCTTCTTTGTAAAATGGACATCTCTCTACTTAAAAAGTAGAGCCAGTCTTGCAAGAAAAATACATTTCAAACCATAATTCTCATAACTCCTCGGTCGGGATCCCAAACTACAATTTCCCCCGACCGAGGTTCACAATTCACCACAAAACACAATAATACAATAAAATATATTAAAAAAATCAATAAATATCATAATTACCTTCAAAATATCAAAATACAATATATTTAACATTAAAACGCTAAAAATAATTATTTTCCCAATAATTACTTAAAAACCCTAATTACTAATATAATATTATTAAAAATCCATTTTCTCAATAATTACACAAATATTAATAAAAATTCATTTTATAAATCCAAATTACTTAATTAGCCCAAAAACATATTAAAAATTAATAAAAATCCATTTATTTACAAAAAAAATAGTATATTATATATAATTTGAAAATAATTTTTGAAAAATAGTATTAATTAGTTAAAAATAGTAAATAATTTGTACAAATCATTTTTATATCTCAAATAATTATTAAAGCCAATTAAACTGAATATTTAACTAAAATTATCACCAAGTTACCAAAATACCCGTAATATATAAAAATTCACATAAAATACTAAAAGCATACAAAAATTCAATAAAAATTATATAATTACACAAAAATTATTTTCTCAACATATTATGCATTAAAATCAACAAATACACTTAATTAACCAATAATTTCAACAAAAACTCAAATATAATCCAATAATCCAATATTTACATAAACTAAAAATATTATTAAAAATTATATAAAAATCCCAAAAATTAATTTCTCAACGCTAAAATTAATATCAACTCATAATAATATCAAATCAACCAATTTTATAATTAAATAAATTAATTTACTAAAATTAATTAAATAATAATAAAATATTCAAAAATCCACAAAAATTAAAATAAATTCCAAAAATTCAAAAAAAAAAATATTCATGAAGCTTAAGTAACCAAGATCAACATTTTCTAAAGGAGTTTTCTTGAATCAACCAAAATCAACCTAAAAAAAAATAGAAAACTCAAAAACTCAAAAACCAAACCGAGGAAAAAAAAACTCACAAATGGACTGTTGAGAGCTTAAAACAAGATTGGGATCGACTTCATTGGAGCTTGGGGAGCTCAGGGACACTGGAATCTCGAAGAATGGTGGCCGGACGAAGGAGGGATGTCGGAAGGCTTAAGTTTCGGTCACTGTGCTGCACAAGCTGCTGCTGGCGCAGGGGAAGGAGGAGGAGGGTGGCGGAGTAGCTGGCTGGAAGTAGGGCAGTCCGATGAAGTCGAGGGAGGCACACCAACGGGCATTGGTTGGACGAAAATGGAGAGGGAGAAGGAGCATAGTGTTTTTTACTGTTTTTTTGTGTTTGTATGAATATATGTATACATATATGTTTGTGTTTATGAATGAATGTGTGTGTGTGTATATATATATATATATATATATATATATATATATATATATATATATATATATATATATATATATATATATATATATAATACTTTATTATATATATTAATCATAAAATAATATAATAATCAAATATAGTTTTAAAAATTATTAACACTGCATAACCCATATTAAAATAAAGTAATCTAAAAACTCGAGTTATTACATTTAATGTCTTATTATTCATGTGCTAATAATTATTTTATAGTTAATTAATTCTATTTCCATAGTTACAAATGTAAAATTACTAGATTGCACTGTATAATTTTTTGAATTTGATAAATTTACCCATTTAGTGAAGTACAATATGATGCAGTGATGCCATGAATTATTCTTTTCAAAATATCCTTATGAAGAGCTCAACTTAGGTTTTATCTTTAACTAAAAGCTAGGGCCAATAGATGATCACATTAAAGTTATGAGATTACTTGCAAAGTTATTTTACTAGACATTTTAGTCCGTATTGATTACAATTTCAGGCTTTAATTTTCAATTTTAGTTATTTGATTCTTTTAGTGTAAAAGTAATATAGCTCATAACTAACTAGTAATTTAAAAATGTAATAGAAAAATATTTTTGAAATATAATTATATTATTGCATTTTGTATCTTAAACTATGATTAAAAGAAGTGTTACTTCATAATTTAAAAAATTAGTGATGCGAACAGAGTTTATCTAACAAATAAAACTCGTAACAATCTATTGACACCCACACCTTAGATCATCCAAGAAACAAGTTGGGTAGAAACTAGAACCTTTAATTATCTAATAACTAAGAATTCTAGCTATCAGGAAATCACCACAATCAGATATTGATGTTCTAATTGATAAGACAAGTGAACTATTAAACAACCTATTTTGTTTATAAAGTTCAAAGAAGAAAACTCTAAGTAATTTGAAGCAAAATTCATCACTTTGATTTGATTGATAAAAAAAATCCCCAAAATAGGCTATAAACAAGCTATTTATAAGAATTCTTAGTCCTAAACCTAATCTAAAATAAATCGTTAAAAGATAAGGATAATATATCTCTTAAAGATAAGAAAATCAAGTCCTTAAAGATAAGGAATTATTTTGCTTCCCAACTAAGGTAAAGAAAAGTATTCCTAACTAAAATCAAACACTTTAAAAACATTTTGGATAAGTAACAAATCCAAGTTCATTTTTAATATTACTTGGACTAAAATAACATTTAATTGGGCTTTATCTTGGGCTTAGAATATGTGTAGCCACTCCTTTGAGCTTAATACATCCAAATTGGACCCAATAGCACTACTTAGGCCTAAATCTTCAATTTGTACCAAATGAACAAGCTTTAGACCAGAATAAACTCCATGTGCTCCAAATGGATCATATTGAATTGAATTCATACTTTGAGCCCAAATTCTTTGAATTAGCATATGTAATGCTTCCTTTATCTTCTTAGCACGTGCCCTTGTGATTGAACCTCCATCATAAGTCAAAGGATCTTGAATCTTTATTGGATTATGAGTCCTTGTTGCATTAGGATTGTCATTATTCCCTTTTTTCTCAAGTGGATTCATCATCAAATCACCACTTTCAAAATCAAAAGGACTCAAATCAGTAACATTAAAAGTAGCACTAACATTATACTCGCTAGGTAGATCAAGCTTATATGCATTGTCACTAATCCATGCAACTACTTAAAATGGTCCATGTCCACTCAAGTGAAGCTTTGAATGCCTGTGGAAGGTAAACCTCTCCTTGTGCATATTTATCTAAACCTAATCGTAAGGCTTAAACATAACTTATTTTTGCCCTTTGTTGTGTTGATCTACTATTTATGCATTCCTTTTCTCAATATTTTGCCTAACCTTCTCATGAAATTGTTTAACAAATTCTGCCTTCTTTGCACCATCAAGATTAGAATATTCATGCATAGGTAAAGGAGATAAATCTAATGGTGTCAATTGATTAAACCCCTAAACAATCTCAAAATGTGAATAATGTGTAAATGAATGCACACTCCTATTATATGTAAACTCTATATAAGGTAAACATTCTTCCTATGATTTCAAATTCTTTTTGATAATAGCATGCAATAACTATCCTAATGTTCTATTCATAACCTTTGTTTGACCATCGATTTATAGGTGACAAGTAGTAGAAAATAATTACTTAGTTCCTAATTTCACCTGTAAAGTATTCCAAAAGTGACATAAGAACTTAAAATCCCTATCACTAAAAATAGTTCTAGGCATCCCATGCAAAAATACTATTTTTTTAAAGAACAAATTAGCAATAGATATTGCATCATCAGTTTTATGACATGCAATAAGATGCGTCATCTTACTAAACCTATCAATAACAATATAAATACTATCATGACCATGCCTAGACCTAGGTAAACTACTAACAAAATCCATAGATATATCAACCTAAGGTGACATAGGAACAAGCAAAGAAATATACAAACCATAAGGTTTAACTTGGGATTTAGCTTGCAAACATGTAATGCACTTAGCATAATATTTTTCAACATCATGCTTCATTTTAGGCCAAAAAAATACTCGTACAAAACATCTAAAGTCTTAGCTATTCCAAAGTGTCCCACTAAACCCCCTTCATGTGTTTCTTTAATAAGCAATTTGCACATGGAACTTTGAGGCACACATAATTTATTTTCCTTAAATAAAAACCCATTGTGCCTATTAAACTTACCAAATGCACCCTTTTCACATGTATTAAACAAATTGCTAAATCTTGACCATTCACATATAATTCTTTAACATGCTCAAAACTAAGTAATTTAGCATTTAAAGTAGAAAGAAGTTCATACCTTTGAGATAATGCATAAGCCACTATGTTATCTTTTCCTTGTTTGTACTTGATGACTGATGGTAAGGACTTTATGAATTCGCTCCATCTAGCATGCCTCTTATTAAGCTTATTTTATCCCTTCAAATGCTTTAAACTCTCATTATCAATGTGAATCATAAACTCTTTGGGTAAAAGATAGTGTTGCCATGTTTCTAATGCCCTAACTAATGCATATATCTCTTTATTATATTTTAGGTAGTTTAAAGCTACTACATTAAGCTTTTTATTAACATAAGCAATAGACCTTCCTTCTTGCATTAAAATAACTCCAAAGCTAACTCTAAAAGCATTTTATTTAATCTCAAAAGCTTATGAAAGTTAGGTCAAACAAGCAAAGGTGTATTAGTTAACTTAGATTTAAGCACATTAAACTCTTTTTCTTAATCATTACCCCACTTAAAATTTGCCTTTTAATTACTTCTGTGAGTGGTATGACTATGCTAGAAAAATCCTTAACAAACCTCCTATAAAAACTAGCTAAGGCATGAAAAGATCTAACATCCCTAACATTCTTAGGTGTAGGGCATGATTCAATAGCCTTAAGCTTCTTACTATCCACCTTAATTTCATTATAACTAATGATAAAACCTAAAAACACAACTTTAGGTGTACAAAAACAACACTTAGCAAGGTTAGCATACAATTGTTCTTTATACAAAGTTTCAAAAACTAATTGCATATGCATAATATGATGATATTATTGGGTTTCGTGATTCAAAAATGCAACGAAAATCAAAACTTTTAACCACAAACCCTAACCTGGATCCAAGTAATTCGCTTAATTGATTTAAAGCAAGATTTTCAAATCTTACCATAAATGCAAAAGAGGCAAGATTGTTGAAAGGCAGAGAGGAGGTTCACTTCGGTGACACCTTACCTCAAGCTTTTGATTTTGTTAGTTTGGATTAATACGTCTCCAAAAGAATCCGTCCTCCACAAGCGTCCACACGAATAGCCCTTAATTAAAAATGAAAACTTTGTATGCTAGCACTTCTTTTGATTTCTCATAAATCAAGAACAAAAACACTTTGTGTTTTAGTTTTTCTAAGAGAAGAAAAATGAATTACAAGTAGTGGCTAATAATTGAGTTAGTGAAACTCTAGAGAATATAACATATTTATAGACCTCTAATTAGGGTTTCACTTACCAAAAGAACTTTTGGTAAAATCTCAATTATTGTTATTCTGATTTTATTTAAAATTAAATAAGAGATAATATCCCATTTATTTAAGATAACCTTTACCTTAAATAAATAAATAAATAAACTATTTATTTATTTCCACAGAGCATATTTGGGCTTCTCAAACCTATATCTATTTTTGGGCTTATTCTAAGTGTGTGACCCTATAGGTTCACATGACATTGACAGTGGACCTTAATTCTCTATTAGGCCTACAAGTTAGAAGTGGCCTCTAGCAAGACATTATGACTACCCAAGTCATGTGAAGTCAATAATCCGACATAACCTAATTTATAATAAATATTGTACTCCCTTTGTCACATGATATCTTGATTGAATATAAGGCATAGTTTTTATCATCCTTATATAATTCAATCATATTATTTCTTAACTCTAAGTAAACTGAGAATGATAACTCTTTATCAATTCACTTTAGTATGGCCATGCATTTTTCTCAGTCTATCTTATTAAAGGGCCCATAAATATCTTACTCAGATTAAATGAGGCATAAATTCCTTCTCAATCACTCACATTCCTCACATAACTCATTTCATATCCAACAATAATCTATTTAATCATCCTGTTAAAGACAATGTTAGATTGTGTCAAAATATATAATAGTTATGTAGAAATCCATGATGATTTCAAGGTCAAAGGACTAAATCAATATTATTATGATGAGAATTACTTATGACAATTATCTATGTAGTATTCTCATGATGGGTCAATCCAGTGCATTATTTTCCAAATAAGTACCTATGAGTTGACTTAATATCTTATATTCATGATCAGTAAAGCATAATCATCAATTAACATCATACTAGCCATAACATATTGTTATGACTAAGGATAATTTGAATAAAACTCATATTTAATCTAAGGGTTTTACTATCAAGTCATATACTTGATGACCTTAGTAAGAATTGACTATTTAAGTAATTATCATAACACAAAATGATAATGAATAATGCCTCTTTATTAAATAAAATGATAAAGTTAAAATATGGTCATACATGATTGACCTAGTGCATATCCCTAACAGATATAACAATTTGCTATATATAAGAATATCATCAAAATACACAACCACAAACTTACCTATAAAATCACGCAAAACATGGTTCATTAAACGCAAGAAAGTACTAAGTGCATTAGTTAAACCAATAGGTATAACTAACCATTCATATAAACCATATTTAGTTTTAAAGTCTATTTTCCATTCATCCCATACTTTCATTAGAATTTGATGAATTTGATGATAACCAAAATTCAAATCAATTTTAGAGAATATAGACAAACCATGAAATTCATCTAACATATCATCTAAATGAGGAATAGGGTAACGATATTTAATTGTAATTTTATTTACAATGTGATAATCAATGCACATTCACTAAGAACCATATTTTTAGGCACCAATAGAATAGGAACAGTGTATAGACTCATACTTTCTCTAATCAATCCCTTGGATAACAACTCTTCAACCTGACATTGCATCTCCTTAGTTTCTTCAGGATTACTTTTATAAGTTAGTCTATTAGGTATTTGTGCACTAGGAATGAAATTAATTTGATGCTTAATCTTTTTTAATGGAGGCAAACCCTTTATAATCTCTTTGGGGAACAAATCTTTATACTCCAATAAAAGAGTTTGAAAAGAATTAGGCAAAGAAGAAAGATTAGGGTTAGTGGAAAAATAGGCACCTTTGTACAAAAGTACAAATAGAGGCTGCCTAGTTAATAAAGCCTTTTGCACCTCACCCTCTTTAGCATAAAAATTGCCTTTTACCTCTTTTCTTTCCACTCTTTGCACACTTAGCTCTCCTTTTGCATGTACATCACACTCATTCTTTTTGCGCATCCCCTCTTTCTCACCCTTTTCCACTCATTTCTCACTCCTCTCTAGGCTTTTCTCATAACTCTCCTTTTGCTTGAGCGCCTTTTCTTTTTCATGCACACTCTTACACTCACTTAAAATTTTTTTATCTTTAAAAACATGCTTTTGAGTCAAAGGAACAAGAGTAATAGGCTTATTATTCATAAAAAAGAGTATTTGTTAGTAAAATCATCATGCTTAGCTCACCTATCATATAACCATGGGCGTCCTAATAGTATATGACTAGCTTGCATAGGAACTACATCACATAATACTTCATCATGATATCGTCCAATAGAAAATGCTCTCATCGCTTGTCTAGTAACCTTAATATCCCTACAATCATTCAGCCATTGTAATCTATAAGACTTAGGATGTTTAGTTGTTTTTAAGCCTAACTTATCAACTAAACTAACATTAACAACATTAGTTCAACTACCACCATCAATAATCATACTATATAATTTATTATCTATTAAACGCCTAGTATGAAAGATGTTTTTGTGTTGTACCTCTTCTTCCTTAGCTTGCATTTTAAGTGTACACCTTGTGAAAAGAGTGAATAATGATCCATCTAAGGGTTCCATCTCCTCTCCCTCATCATTAAATGCATCCTTAAGTGGTGGCATGTCATTTATATCTTCATTTTCATCCTTACTTCCAATTTCACCATTGGCTAAAGCAACCATCACTTTTGTATTTGGATATTGAGCAGCCTTGTGACCAACCTAAACACTTGAGATCACGTGTTCTAGCTAGGATTACCACTTTTAGGGAAAAATTTATTATTTCCCATGTCCACCTTCTTGCTCCCAGGATCACCCTTTGGTTTGAAGTTTGATAAAGTGTTACTCTTTTATTACCTTTTCAATTTAACTTCCATTAGGTAGAGGAATTCAAATTAGTCTTACTTTTAGCCCTTAATTGCTTCTCTACCTTAATAGCCATATGTAGCATGCCATCCAATTCAACATATTGGTGTAGTTCTAAAAGGTTGGCAATGTCACGATTCAAATAATTAAGAAACCTAGCCATAGTGGCATCTTTATCTTCAATCACATTAGCCCTAATCATAGCCATCTTTATCTCTTGATAATACTGTTCCACACTTTTAAAACCTTGCACAAGTTGTTGCAAACCATTATATAGTTCGCAATTGTAATGTCATGGGACAAATCGCTTGCGCATGATTATCTTTATCTCATTCCATATAGAAACAACATGTTCTTCATTCTTTCTTTGACTTGTAACTAGTTGATCCCACTAAACACTTCTATAATCTGTGAACTCAACAATGACTAGCTTCACTTTTTTCTCCTCACTATAGTTATGGCACTCAAAGATGCAATCAACCTTCTTTTCCTACCATAAGTATGCTTATGGATCGCTCTTACCTTGAAAGCTAAGAATCTTCATTTTGATGGTTCCTATGTTATTGTCTTTGTTGCTACCTGTATTTAGTCTTATTGAGGTGTTTTCTTCACTTCCCTCATCAAACTCCTCTTTTAAGCTTCGTTTGGTACTCCTTTTCTAAGCTTCGTTTGGTACTCCTTTATTTGCTTTGTGAAAGGGAAATTATTTCTAGTCTCTCAAGTTACTTCCTTACATCCTCCATTATTTGTTTTATAGCCTCAACAAACAACTTTAATTTAGGATCGTCTATACTTTAATATGTTCAAACCTATAAGAAAAGTTAGTGAAACAAAATTCTAACACTCCCTCACGTGTTTCACTTAATTTGGTGTTTGGACACTTTATTAAGCTCACACGCACACTCTATTTTAAATCTAACCTATTTAGGAGTTGTACCTTTTACATTTTAACTAAACAATATAAATTGTTAGAATTCATAATGCTTACCAATTGAATGAATTTGGTAAGTTTTGGCAAATTAAAACCAAGAAATTATGTTTAATTTGCACAAAAAATAAAAGAATAGGAAAAAATGAATTTAATCCTAAAAAGATAATAAGAGAGTTATTTTAATGCTTCAAAATCAAAGAGGGCTTTTAAGATAAGGATTAGCCTTAAATTGATAAGGAAGAAAGGTTAACTAACCCTTTTAGGATAAGGAAAAGTTTCAAAATAAGATAAGGATTAGAACTAGACAAGATATGACCAAATCAAGTAATATAAGGATATAATCTATCTGAGATTTGATCTTATCCATAAAAATATCCCTAATAAACTAGAAAAAAATGAATTAGTAAAAAAAACACAAGAAAAAAAAATTTTGTAACTTCAAAATTCAAGATTTATGAAATTGAATGAAGATTTGAATAAAGAACTTAAAGAAACTTTAAGATTCCAATGAATTTGATCAAGAATTTTCAAGAAAATAATCAAGAAAGTCAAAGATTTTTAAGAAGACTTATAAGAACTTTAAAGATTTTAAAGAAATGACCAAATTCTTATTTTCTTTTCTTTTTCTTTTCTATTCTTTTTATTTTTATTTTTATTTTTATTTTTTATGGTTGAAACTTGATGCAAGACTTTAAGGAAACAACTAAATGAAATTAAAGATGATAATGAATGATGTAAAAATGAATTTGAACAAAAAAAAGATGAACAAATAAGAATGTTGATAAAACTAACGAGAAGGAGTAGAAGAAGAGAACACAGAGAATGATAAACATGAATGAAATAAATAGGGATATGTAACCTGATTCTTAGAGCCAAAGTTCTATTACCAAACTGATGCAAACTAAATTTTTTTAATAAATAAAACCCACAATAATCTATTAATGCCCATATCTTAGATCATCTAAGAAAGAAGTTAGGTGGAAACTAGAACCCTTAATTATCTAACAACTAAGAACTCTAGCTATCAAGAAGTTGCCATAATTAGATATGGATGTTCTAATTGATAAAACAAGTAAACTATCAAACAACCTATTTCGTTTAGAAAGTTCAATGAATAAAACTCTAAGTAATTTAAAGAAAAAATTTTGTCACTTTAATTTGATTAATAAAAAGATCACCAAAATAGGCTACAAAATAAGCTATTTATAAGAATTCTTAAACCTAAACCTAATATAAAATAAATCCTTGAAAGATAAGAAAATCAAATTCTTAAAGATAAGGAATTATTTTGCTTGCCAACTAAGCTAAAGAAAAGTATTCCTAACTAAAAATACACACTCTAAAAATGTTTTTCATAAGTAACAAATCCAAATTCATTTTTACTAGTACTTGGACTAAAACAACATTTAGTCGGGCTTCATCTTGGGCTTGGAATATGTGTAGCTACTCCTTTAAACTTAATACATCCAAATTGGACCGAATAATAATACATGAGCCTAAATCTTCAATTTGCACCAAATGAATAAGCTTTGGACCAAAATGAACTCCATGTACTCTAAATAGATCATATTGAATTGAATTCGTACTTTGAGCCTAAATTCTTTGAATTAGCATGTGTAATGATGCTTCCTTCATCTTCTTAGTATGTGCCTTTATGATTGGACCTCCATCATTGGTCAAAGGATATTGAATCTTTATTGGATTAGAATCCTTGTTGCACTAAGATTGTCATAAAATAGTTATACTATCATTAAGATTTTATCATCATGTGGCTATTTTTAGGTAAAATCTGTTTATGAATTCTTGACTAATAGTAGATAAAAATGGAAAGGCCCAAATGTATCAAAATTTTCTTTGGTTATATTTGCATAAAAGGCTTCTAACTAATTTGGAGCTTTTACCACTGTGGCTCTCCTCTTCAGACCAATGTGATGGATGTAAAAATGGCAATTAATCCACTATTCATGTCTTAACAAATTGTTATTTTACTCTTGATGTTTGGTTGAATTAAGTTGTTTTGTGCTCTTATTATTGATGATTTGTTCTCTTCTTCTTTGGAAGATCAGTGTTAAACACTGAAGAGTTAAAGAATCTTAATTCAGCTCTCTCAAACACTAAAAAACATAAAAATATTTCTACAACTCTTATAACTCAAGATTTTATTTCTGAATTGCTTACTTAATGATTACAATGCAGGGAAGAGGGGGTATATATACTAACCCCAAACTAATATAAACCACTTAAAATGCTCATAAATAAATTAATACAAAATGTTTAAAGCTACACATTATATCTAACACCAAACACCATACTAAAACATACAAGTGGAAAGACAACTTTATATGGCCTTAATCATCATGCCTCTCTGTTAGTCTTAGCCATAACTTTTCTTCTTTTGATTAAGACCATAAAACAAGTTTAATTATTCAACACTCCCCCTTAAACTTATTTTATAATGCCAAGTGTATTTCTTAATCTAATAAAATCTTCCTTATTCAATGGCTTGGTAAAAATATCTACAATTTAATATTGAGACTTCACATATTCTAGTTTCACATGTTGCTTCATAATGCATTCTCATATGTAATGATACCGAGTATCAATGTGTTTGCTTCAATTATGATACACTAGATTCTTGGCTAAAGCTATTGATCACTTATTGTCAACATAAATCTCTATTGGTTCCACTTGTGACATATTCAATTCTTTCAACAAATTTTGGAGCCAAATTGTATGACTAACACACATTGTAGTAGTAATATACTCAGTTTCACATGTTAAGACTATGACAATTGGTTACTTCTTTGACATCCAAGTGGAAACGGTGTCTTCTAGGAAAAACATAAAACCAGTTATGTCTTTTTTGATTATCGCTATTTTTGACCCAATCACCAGCACTATATCCAATGAGCTTGTAGTCATAAAAAAATTGAATAATATAAGCCAAAATCTATTGCACCTTTGAGGTAGTGAAGAATTCTCTTTGCAGACTTGAAATGAGTGGTTATTAGAGTCTCCATATAATGATGATTCATAAATCCTATTGCATAGAGAATGTCGAGCCTTGTACAAGTTAGATATCCTAAAAATCCAATTAGACTCTTAAAGGATCAACCTTTTATACTTCATTGTCTTTGAACAACTTGATTCTGCACTCCATGGGTGTGTTTATTGGGTTAAATCATCCATTTTGAATTTCTTAAGGATCTTCTTTATGTAATTTTCTTACGAGATAAAGATCCATATTTCTTTTTCTTGACTTTAATGTCAAGGTAGTATGTTATCAATCCAATATTCGTCATCTCGAACTCCATTGTCATTTCTTTTTTGAAATCTTTGAACATGTTGGGGTTGCTCTAGGTGAAGATCAAATCATCCACATACAGGCACATGATCAAGACATCTCTATCTCTAATTTTAAAATAGAGGGCATATTCATTCGGACATTTTATAAAACCACTATGTTGAAAATACTTGTCAATTATACTATTCCATGCTTTGGGAGCTTGCTTCAATCCATAAAGAGCCTTCTTCAATTTGAGGACTTTGAATTCTTATCCTTTAACTTTATAGCCTGGTGGTTGTTGAATGTAGACTTCCTTTTTAAGAACTCCATGTAGAAAGGTAGACTTTGCATCCATCTAGTGAATCTTCCACCTATTTTGAGCTGCTAAAGAAATAATTAGTCTCACAGTCTCTAAGGTGCAATAGGAGCAAATAACTCATTATAGTCAATTCTAAGTTTTTGACTATATGCTTTAGTAACTAGCCTTGCCTTGTGCTTTTTGACCTTTCCTTTTGCATTCTTCTTTGTTTTGTAAACCCATTTGACACTAATTGGCTTATGCCTTTTTAGAAGATCAGTGAGTTCCCACGTGTCATTCTTTTCAATGGCTTTGATTTCATCATTCATTGCATTTCTCCATTTTTAATCTTGTATAGCTTCTTGGAAGTTCACTAGTTCACAATTAGTAAAAAGGCAAAAAAGAGTGAGATTTTCAAGTTAATCAGTCACCTCATAGAGATCTTCAAGACTTCTTGTGCATTCTTTATTTCTTTCAACCAGGAAAGATGGTGATGAGTTTCCTTTATTACTTTGCATTGGTAAGGCATGTGGTATTATATGCTCTTACTGATGTTCACCTAGTTTCTTCACTAATGTTTGTTCTATTTCATCAATCTGATGAAAAAAGTTAAATTCATATGTGGAAGAGTTGAACTCTCATTCACCTTTTTCATCAAACATCACATCTCGACTAATCACAAACTTCTTACTATTTGGATTTTATAGTTTATCCCCTTTTGAATAAGTAGAATAACCGATGAAGATGTATCTTTCACTTTTGTCATCAAGCTTGGTTCTTCTTTTATCTAGTGCATGAACATGGCCTAAACTTCTAAATACTCTAAGGTGAGAAATTCCGGGCTTTCTTCCATTCTAGGCTTCTTTTGGTATCTTTCCCTTAACACTTTTTGTTAGAGATCAATTAAACAAGTAGACTGCTGTAGTTATTGCTTCAGCCCAAAATTCTTTTGGCAAATGTTTGCTTTTGAGAATGCTTCATGCCATATCAAGAATGGTTCTATTTTATCTTTTTCCAATGCCATTTTATTGTGGAGATATCAAAACAGTGAGAAAATGCTAAATTCCACTTATTATATAGAACTTTTGGAATTCGTTTAAAGTGATTTCTCCTCCTCAATATGATCTCAAGGCTTTAATCTTTTAACCTCTTTTATTTTCCACAGTGGTTTTAAATGTCTTGAATGTTTTAAAGACTTCTGATTTCTTCTTTAAGAATTATGATTTCTTCTTTAAGAAATATACCCAAGTTTTTCTTGAAAAGTCATCAATAAAAAGAAGGAAGTACTTATTTTTACTGAGAGAGCTTAGAGTAAGTAGCCCACACACATCAGTATGAATGAGCTCTAATGGATTTTTAGCTCTTAAGTATGATTCCTTAGGAAGGCTATTTCTAAACTACTTTCTAAGTAAACACCCTTCACAAAACTAAAATGGATGTTTGATGCAAGGCAGTCCTTGTACTATTCTCTTATTCGATAATGTTTCCAAGCTTCCATAATTATGTTTGCTACTTGCTTGTGCGCTAGATTTCAATCAAGTCCTAGAGAGTCTCATTTGAATACTATTAAAAGCATTTCAAATCTTTATGGTACAATGCATTTAGGACTTTAGTATCCTAGGAGTTCTTCCTTTTACTTGATTAGTTATTCTGATGCTGATTTTGCTAGTAGCCTACTAGATAGAAAAAGCACTTCCAGAACTTGTCAAATTTTAGGAAATTGCTTAGTTTCTTGGTTTAGTAAGAAATAAGTTTCAGTTGCTTTGTCCACCGCTGAAGCAGAATATGTGGCAGCTAGTTGTTATTGCACCCAAGTTCTATGGCAAAAACAATAACTTTTGGACTATGACATTGATATTAATCACATTCCAATTAAGTGTGATAATACAAGTGCTATAAACCTTAATAAAAATCCCATTCAGCATTCTAGAACTAAGCATATTGATATTAGACATCATTTCTTGCGTGATCATGTGCAAAATGGTGATATTTTTCTTGATTTTGTTAATACTAATCATGAATTAGCAGACATCTTTACTAAGCCTCTTTGTGAGGAAAGATTAAATTTTATTAAGCATGAGCTTGGTATGATTGATGGCTCAAGCATGTCTTGATCACTTGTTAAATTGATGAATTGATGTTTGGATTCTTATGTGATCATGTTCTTTAGAAAAATTATTTTCAGCATCATGTATATATTTTGTTTTAAAAGCATTTGCTTTAGCAAATTTACCTCATATACATTATATATTGTATTTCCCATTTGCATGATCTTTGTATTAATTTTATTTGAATTGGATCTATATGGATTCATTCAATTTTTTCAGAAGCCCTCCTATTTTGCAAATTAATAATTAATTATTGAGCTAAATTCAATTAATTAATTATTTTAATTTAGCAAAAATATTACCTCAATAATTTTTTTTAATATTTTTTAATTCATTTTATGCCAGTTTTTGTTTGGTTTATTTTCAATATACTTTTTGAATCTAAGTTTTGAGCTATTTTATGACTTTTTTTTCATTAGACTATGTTTGGTTTATTGTTTAGATATTTTCTGGATATAAACCATGAGCTATTAGTCTGTTTTATAATTGTTAGTTTCAGTTTGGTTTATATTATGGATATTTTTTGGATATAAAACATGAACTGCTAGTTTTATGTCTTATTTAGAATTGGTATTTTAATATCATTGTAAATTTTTTTAATGCAATTTTATTTGCATTTTGACAAGGGGAGAAATATCTGAGTTTGTTTAATGTTTTTATTTATTGTGTTTATGCATAAATATTTTTTTTTATACATGCAAAATTCATATTTAATTTATTCATGTATAAATTCTTCTTAGGAATTGTTTTTATCTTTGATAATGCATGGATATTTTTAAGATTTGATCTACCTTTACATTTTGACAAAGGAGGGCGAATAATTGAGTTTACATGCGTACTTAGTTAATTTCTTTTAAGGAAGAGAATTTTTTTTTTTAAAGATGTGTTTGTGTTAGTGACATAACTATGTGATAGTGTGTCCTTAATATCAATTTTTTTTAAATCCTTTGAAATAGGGGGAGAAAATTGTTTGAATTTATTTCACAATTTTTTTTGCATGCATAGTAACAATGTAAGTGTAGCTAGTTTTGTCCTTGTGATAAATAGCCTTGTTTTGCTTACTTTGTTTTTATATGACACGATTTTTTTTATGCATGACTATTAATTGTGCTTATTCATGCAAAATTCATATTCATGTAACAATTCTTCTTGGGAATGGTTTTATCTTTGAAAATAACATGAATTTTATAAAGATTTTGAGTATCTTTGCTTTCATTGTTTTGGTTCTTGATCTTTTATTCCCTCTAGTATTTTTGACTCCCTTAGGTCTATTTCCCCTTATATCTCTCTCTTTTCTTTTTTGTCTTTGACAAAGGGGGGGAAGAAACTATGTACTTAGGGGATAAATAATTGTGTTCAAGATATGCTAAGTACCACATAATTATGCATGTTTGATTGACTAGCTAAACTCTACATAATCATGGAATGTTTGAATATAGCATATATACTATTTTGTGATGCATTATAATAACACTATATGCATATATGTTTGAAATTATTTCCTTCATGTTCTCTAATTTTTTTAATAATCATGTTATCACCATTTGTTATGTTAGGCTATGTTCTTGATAACTTTTTATGTTGTCTTTATTCTTTAACAAGAAGGATAATAAAATTTATTTATATTTCTTATCATGTCCCAAAAGGAGGAGAAATAAAGAAATATATTTTGTTAAAGGAATATATTTATTTAACCCTTATACATGCTATGATAATTCATTTATTTATATGCTATGATACATGATAAATATTGAATTTATGCACATTTTAAGGGGGAGCAAAATACTTTTTCATTTTTCATCTATTTAATTTTAAAGGGGGAGCTATTTTAATTTAATATGCTTATACATGTTATTTATTTTTTACACACACACATTATTTATTATCTTTTAAAATTGGTTGTCAAAGCCAAAATGGGGGGGATTGTTGACCATTTGCATGATAAAACTCCTAATTTTGGACTTTGACAAACAATTTTTATACAAATAATTTCAATTAAGTGTGTAAGGAATTATATACCAAACATATACCAAGCATATACACTTTTGGATGAATAGTGACTTTTCGGGCTGATTGAACCTTTGAGATTGAAGAAGACTTTTGACATACTTAGAGCTCTTAAATGAGAAAATGAGCTTCTTCACTTTTTAATTAGACATCTTAATCTTTCTAAATTGAGCTTTCTTGTCAAATTCCAAGTTCATTTGGGTATGAAAATCTTCAGTCGAAGTTAGCAAATGCAGCTTGCATTTTAGTTTGCATAGATGTTGGTATTTTAGTAATATCTTGAGCTACAAATGTCCAATTGAGGTGCTTTAATGTTTTATAGAAATCTTATCTACAACTTTTATGAAGAACATTTTGGTTGAATCAATAATCTTCAGTCCCATTCATGAGAATCTTTCAAGATGGTCATGAGTTATCCTTAAATGGAGCCTTTGGAGCACGTTTTTGCCAAAAACTGGTAGTACCCCCTCACGAGCATGAGTGCTCATGACCTACTTCTGGCCAGGCTTCTACCAGTCAGTAGGGAGGTCGAGGTTAGGCCAGAACTTTTCACCTCACTCAACAAGATGCTCAGGCATCTAATGCCATTATGGCTGGTATTATTCCTATTTATTATCTGGATGCTTAGGTATTACTTGATCTAGGTGCCACATACTCTTTTGTATCTCCTGTTTTTGCTTCGAAGTCATGTTAACAAGCTTTGAGGACGACTTTTCCTTTGTCCATCGCCACTCCTCTAAGCGATTCACTGGACACCAATATTATTTTTTCTAGATGTCCAGTGTTCATTGGAGGTAGAGAATTGCCAGTAGAATTGGTGTTATTGGATGTGATGGAGTTCCATGTGATTTTGGGTATGGATTGATTTTCTTAACACTATGCCATTGTGGATTATCAGAGTAAAGAGGTAATTTTTAAAATTTTTGAGGAAGAAGAGTTTAAGTTGATGGGAAATAAGAGTTCTGCACCTCAAAATCTCATCTTCGCTATCACGACTAAGAAGATGCTGAGGAAGGGTTATTAGGGATATTTGCCATTAGTCAGGGATACTTCAGTGATGAAGTTGTTGCTCACAGATGTTCCTATTGCCTATGAGTTTTCAGATGTTTTTTTCTGAGGAGTTGCCAGGTTTACCACCTCACATAGAGATTGAGTTCTTTATAGATGTGGTTCCAAGCATTACCTCTATTTCGATGTCGCCCTACAGAATGGCTCCAGTAAAGTTAAAAGAATTGAAGGAGCAGTTATAGGAATTACTAGACAAAGGTTTCATCAGACCCAGTATTTCTCCTTGGGGAGCACTAGTCCTATTTGTGAGGAAGAAGGATGGTACCCTGAGACTGTGTATAAACTACAAAGAGCTGAAAAAGGTGATCGTGAAGAACAAACATCCTCTCCCGAGGATATATGATCTATTTGATCAGCTTCAGGGTGCATAGTTCTTTTTTAAGATTGATTTAAGGTCAGGTTATCATCAGTTGCAGATCAGTGAAGCCGATGTTCATAAATGGCGTTCCGCACTCGATATGGCCACTATAAGTTTTTTATGATGTCATTTGGGTTGACTAATGCATCAGCTGCTTTTATGGAGCTGATGAACAGGGTATTCAGACTATTTTTGGATTAGTTTGTGGTAGTCTTCATTAATGATATACTGGTGTATTCGAAGAGTATGGAGGAGCACGTATATCACTTAAGGATTGTACTGTAAACATTGAGAAAACATTAGCTTTTTGCTAAATTCTCAAAGTGTGATTTCTAGTTGGAGAGTGTTGCATTCCTTGGCCACGTGGTGTCTAAAGATGGTATCCATATGGATCCACAAAAGATAGAGGCAGTGTATGAGTGGCCTAAATCGACTACAATTATGGAGATTCATAGTTTTTTAGGTTTAGCTGGGTATTATAGGAGATCTGTGTAGGATTTCTCCAGAATTGCAGCTCCTATGATTCGCTTGACTCAGAAGAATGTGAAGTTTTAGTGGTCAGATGCTTGTGAGAGTAGTTTCTAGTTGCTAAAGGAGAAGTTGACCACAACTCCAGTTTTGGCTTTACCCAATAGAGTAGATAAGTTCACGGTGTATTATGATGCCTCTAGAGTTGGCTTAGGTTATATGTTAATGCAGAATAGTCGAGTGATAGCTTATGCTTCAAGGTAGTTGAAGAAGCATGAATAGAATTATCCTACCCATAACCTAGAGATGGTTGCAATGATCTTTGCTCTCAAGATTTGGAGGCATTATCTGTATGGGGTGACTTATGAGATTTTCACTAATCACAAGAGCCTTAAGTACATTTTTCAAGAGAGAGATATGAATTTAAGGTAGGGGAGGTGGTTAGAACTCCTAAAGAACTATGATTGTGAGATTCTTTATCATCCAAGCAAAGCTAATGTAGTAGTAGATGCCTTGAGTAGGAAGTCCTCAAGTAGTCTTACTCACATTAGTATGGAGAGGAGACCGTTGATTTAATAGTTGGATCAGTTAGTGGATCAAAGTCTGATGATGAAGATGAGTAGATCTGATGGACTGTTATCTTAGTTTAGAGTTCGATCAGTGCTGAGAGATAGGATTAAGGCAGCTCAGGGCCGAGATCCTATTATAGTAGAGCTTATAGAGAATATTCATGCTAGAAAGTTCACTGATTTCACACTTGATGATGATGGTGTTTTATGGATCAATGGTAGGTTGTGCATTCCTAATTTGGATAATTAAAAAGAAGAGATCTTTGAGGAAGCACATTCTACAGCCTACAGTGTACATCTATGTGTCACTAAGATGTACCACAGTATCAGAGACTTGTACTAGTGGGATGGACTAAAGAAGGATGTAGCTGATTTTATTGCTAAGTGTTTGATATGTCAGCAGGTGAAAACTAAACATTAGAAATCTTTTGGGAAGCTTCAGCCACTTCCTATTCTTGAGTGGAAATGGGAGAGAATTATTATGAATTTTATGGTTGGGTTACCTCATTCTAAGGATGGATACGATTCCATCTGGGTGATTGTGGACAGGTTGACCAAGTATGCTCATTTTTTGCCTATAAAAGCCACTTATACTGTAGCTAGATTGGCGAAGCTACATGTTAAGCATAATGTGTGCCTTCACATAGTACTTGTGTCCATTGTATCTGATAGAGGTTTAGTGTTTACATCTCATTTTTAGCAGAAGTTACAAGAAGTGATGCGCACCGGGCTTGATTTCAATACTGCTTTTCACCCTTAGATAGATTATTAGTCTGAGAGGATGATCCAGACACTCGAAGATATGTTGAGGATGTGTATATTGGATTTGGGAGGTAGCTGGGATGATCATTTGCCACTTATGGAGTTTGCTTACAATAACAGCTACCATAGCAGTATTAGGAGGGCACCTTATGAGGCTTTATACGAAAGGAATTATAGATCCCTTATAAATTTGGATGAGATTGGGGAGAGAGCATTGACTATACAAGAGATGGTTTAGGATGTCGCTGAGAAGGTTATTGTGATTAGAAGGTGACTAGAGACCGTAGTTAGCAGACAAAAGAGTTATGCAGATTCGAGACGTAGAGATGTGGAGTTTTAGGTTAAAGACTATGTGTTTTTGAATGTGTCTCCTATAAAGGGTGTGATGAGGTTTAACAAGAAGGGTAAGCTAGCATCGAGATATATTAGACCGTTCGAGATTCTGGAGAAAGTGGGCATGGTTGCATATCAATTGGCTTTGCCTCTGAGTTTGTCTCAAGTGCATCTAGTGTTCCATATCTCAATGTTGAGGAAGTATATTTCGGACCCTTCACACGTGTTGCAGCCTGATAGTGTGGAAGTGAATGAAGACTTAATGTTCGAGGAGGAACCTGTTACGATTGTAGACTATCAAGTTCGTCAATTGCGTTCGAAGCAGATTCTGATGGTCAAGGTGTTGTGGCAAAGCAACAACGTAGAGGAGCATACTTGGGAGATTGAAGCAGAGATGTGAGCTTCTTATCCTTATCTCTTTCCTTGATAATTCTTGTTTCTGTTATTTTCTTTGAATTTGAGGATGAATTCTTATAAGGAGGGGAGATTGTAATGACCCTATATTTTAAATTAAATAATATTATTTCAGAATATGCAATATTAATAATTTTAAATTTTAATTGTGTATTATTATTGTTAATTACTAATATTAATCACGTATTTTATTTTAAAAGAATTATTTACGCAAAAATAATTTATTTTTCATGAGATTATTATTATTATTATTATTATTATTATTATTATTATTATTATTATTATTATTATTATTATTATTATTAAATTATATGAAGGGCATTTTCATAATTTAATAAAATAATAAAAAAAGACAAAAGCAACAAAACCGGGTAAAACTTCTTACTTCTTTTTTTTTCTTTTTTTTTCTTCTTCTTCCTACTTTTTGGCCACCACCAACCAGACCACCACTGGACCACCCCACCCTCTACCACTAGCCACCGTCGACCCAGGAAGTTCTCAGCTGTTGTCCGCTACTACCAGCACTGCCTGCTGCCACCTGGAACATCAAAAAATAGGGAGAAGCCGAGAGTGAAGCTTCTCGTCGCTGGTGAAGATTTCGACCACCATTTGACGTCGAACCGGTCTCATTTGAACTACTAAACTCCGGTGAGTTCATTTGCTAGCTCTTTTCTAGCTCTAAACCTCTAGATTTTTAGATACTTTCAATTTTTAGTTTATGTATTTTAGGGTTTTTGAATTTTTTGAACTTGATTTAGGTTGATTAATGAAAACTTGCTTAAGAAATGTTGTTTTTTGTAGCTCAAGTTTCTCAAATATATTTTTTGTGAATTTTTGTGAATTAATTTTAATTTTGGTTAATTTTTTATTATTTTAATATTAAATATTGAATTTTTGATAATTATGTTAATTAATTATTTTATTGATAATTTAGTTGAATTAGTGTTTATTATGTGAGTTAAAAAATTTAGAATATTTAAAATAATTTTTGGTGAATTTATATAATTTTTTAGTATATTAATTTTATTATGTATATTTTGAATTATTGAGATAATTATGTAATTTTGTGATAATTATAGCTAAATAATATGTTTTAAATGGTTTTAGAATTATTCAAGGAATTAAAATGATTTTTATAAATTATTTACTATTTTTAACTAATTAATACTAATTTTTGAAAAATTATTTTCAAATCATATATTATTTACTATTTTGGTGATTAAATGGGTTTGTAATTGCTTTTAATATAATTTAAGCTATTTGAATATTTAAAAATGAATTTATACTATTTTATAGTGAATTATTGAAAAATTGAATTTTTAATAATATTATATTATTATTTGAGATTTTTATTTAATTATTGTGAAAATAATTGTATTCGGTGTTTAGTTGTTTAAATATATTATATTTTGATATTTTGAGTATATTTATGGAATTTATTGAATTTTAGTATATTTATTATTTTATTCGTTTTTTGGTGAACTGTGAACCTCGGTTAGGAAATTATGCAATTCGGGGTTTCAACTGGAGGTGTTGAGTTTTCTGTGTTACAAGTGCATTTTTCTTGTAGGATTAGCTTTATTTTTTAGTAGAGAGATATCCGTTTTACAAAGAACGTTTTGTCGAATTTTTGGTAGAATTCTCGTAAAACATGACATCTGGTCGATTCTGAATTTTTGTATTTTGTCTAAGTTTCATATTCTTAGATTGAGTCTTTTTAGAAGTATAAGTTAGATTTATTCCAATTTATTATTATTATTATTTTATTTTCTAGTTGTGTTGAAACTGAAGCCTATCATACTAGACCCGTTGAGCCAGTCTCGTGAAGCGCAGCATTATGAGTTATGATCTTATATATACATCACATATAAGATGCATGATTTTGAATATTTATGTTTTTTAATATGTATCTATCCATGAATTATTTTATTAAATATTTTAGTATATGTTAGGTATATTTTCAGTATATTTTTAGTATATCTCGACATATATGCATGATATATTTTCATATACACTTAATATTTCCTTGGTTTATATTCATTATATTTATTATTGATTTTGGATTTATTTAGCTTATATATTTTTGAAATATACTTAGTATATTTTCGGTATATTTCTGGTATATATATGATTTATTTCATTGTTATGAATGTTAATATGTTTAAATATGCATTATTTGTTTCCCGTATGTATATTTAATTTTAATTGAAGGATATCGATAGAATGTGCTACTTAGTGGGTAGCACTAAGACCATGTACTTACCAGTGCAATAGATTTAGGGTTGAGTTGCGAATCACTTGAGGTGACTTTGATTTGATTGATTGATTATCTGAGATTGATGTGATTAAATAGTGTGGTTGTTGGAGCTCGGTTGACCTAGTGTCTCGGGCCCAATCACACTGACAGTGAGACTGCTAGAGATTGATTAACTTAGTGTCTCGGAGTCAGTCTACTGTCCAAAATGGAATAAGAGACTTAATTTGGAATTAAGTGAGCCTATATGGCTAGAGAGGTATTATTGATTGAGGTTGTGATTAAATAGGGTTTTATTTGATCCTTTACAAAAATAAACATCTTTCAACATTTATTATATATAAAGTGATTTTAGCATCTGTGTGAAATGCCTGTACATATTTTTATATATACTGATGATTGATTGCATATGACATTAGAAGGTGTATGTATATATAATATAATAATTCACTCAGTGAGATTTGACTCCCTTCAGTTGTTATTTTACAGGGGATTCTTTTTCCTCAAACCTCAATAATAGGTCTATCCATCGAACTTTTTCATCTCCGGCTAGTCTATGTAAATTACTTACCTGATTTCTATTGTACTCTAAAAAACTGCAATAGTAGTTGTACTTTGTATTTGTAGATTTGTTTTAATGTCAGAAACCTTTCTCTGAATATTGTATGAGATATTTTATTATATGATATGACAGAAGTATTTAATTTTATATATTGATTTAAGATTTTAATTTTGGTGTATTTTATTTATTTATTGCATGCTTTTATTCTTTTAAGGCTTGTTATGGGTTTCGGATTCAAAAGAATTTTTGTTCCCTAATGTCGATTATAACTCCCAGTTTGGGTCATGACACAAACATCTTAACACTAAGGTTGTATTTGAATCCGGGTTAAAAAAAATAGAGTGTGACAATTACATGTGTAACTATTAAGAGGGTAATAATTACAAGTGTAATTATTAAACTATTAACCTTATTTGATAAATTAAAAATAACTAATAAAGTGTAATGTGATATTTTTGAAAGAAAAAAAAATTATATAGTTAATTAAATTTATTATTAAATATTTAAAAATAATAAAATAAAGAAATAAATAATTATTTAAAATTATAAATATTTATATAATTATTTAAATAATATATTCATTTGCATTTTTAAAAGTAACATAAATATTATAATAAAAATTTAAATTAATTTGTACCTTTTTGATACATTTAATTAGTAGCTTCTTGATAAAAAAAAAAGAAGTGGAGATAATATGATGAAGATAGAGAAATAAAAAAATAAAAATAAAGAATAATTTTTAAAAGTATGTTTTGATTATTACAGGTGTTTAATCTAGTATCAATTAGGTTAATAAAAATATATAAAAATGAGTTTAATTATTAAAGAGGTTAAATGTTAATCCTAAACTTTTATAGAAGTAATATTTAGCCCTCTTTAATCCCATCCAAACATACCCTAAAGCTAAAGTGGTTCCCGAAGCATCAATTCTAAACTGGCTCCTATTAATTACGTTAGTTTGTATCATCAATTACATAATTCCCGAAGCATTAATTCTAAATTGGCTCATATTAATTACGTTAGTTTATATTATCAATTACATAATTGAAATTTGAAAACAAATTTATTTTGGATACTTTTCCATTCAAATGAGATGAATCAAAATCTACAGCAAAATGATAAATACAAGTGACATCGATATTAATAAGTTGATAGCAAATAATATTTATTTTGGAAAAAAAAAAAGAATTTACAACATCAATAATCCTTCTGGGATTTGTTAATTTTGCATCCCAACTTCAAACTATATATTTTATTACAAAAAAATAAAAAATTTAAATTTAAATATATTAAACAATCGGATATTATTTTGTTGCCATCGCAACCCTGTGAATTTATAAAAAAATCCCTTCCCCCATAAGTAGATGCCTCCCAATATTGGGGGTAAAAAAAACTTTTTTTTTTTAAAAAAAAAATTTTCACATTGGGGGCTACGATGTCACGAACTTGACTGTATCATTATCCCACACAATATTATCTCTTGGAATTTATAAAAAGTCGCCCATGGGGTGATCTAAGAAGGCGGAGCCGCTTCTGTTCGGATATTACTTTTGCAACCCTACAAATAATTATTTCTCATTGCCAACTTGTGATATATAACTAATCAAACCTAATTTACACCCCCAAAAACTTGAAAAAAAAAAATTACATATATATATAGAGAGAGAGAGAGAGAGAGAGAGAACCTTTTGAGAGCCTCTTCGTTAGTTCCTTGGTCAGTTGGTTCGAACCTGCCAGTTTCTAAATTAACCCTACAAACAGGTTTTTTCAGTAGCCTTTCACCAACCTTCACAAGATTTTCCAGATTCATCTTTGAGGCTTTATAGATAGAAGATTCTTTTCCATTTAATGTGTCATCCTGCATACATATATGTCCCATTTACAAGAAGAAGTAAATGATATCCTGATATCTGCGTGCCAAGTGATATGATCAGGGTATTGTTCAGATAACCTGCCTGAATTCGAAGGTAATGCTTTTCTGAGCGCAAGGCTTGGAAAATTGCAGAAAGGTGATAATCAACCATATCTGCACTAGCTTGAGTGAAAACGTCAACCAATGGAGTAGAACCCCCGCTGTTTAGCCAACCAAGAACATCCCATTTAGCTGCTTTAATTGCATTATATTTCTTCGCAGCTTTTGGTGAACCTGTTCCTAAGGATATAACCAGAAACCGACCGTAATCCGTTGGTTTTATAGGAAAGAAGTCTAAATTTCCATTGATTATCTCCTTCATCACTTCACCCATAGCAACTAAAGCCTGAAACGATATATAAAAAATTTTTACTTGTCAAATAAATCTTTCGGCTACAAGAACAGCATATATAATTGATAAGAAATCATAAAAGCATAACGCACAGGATTATTTGCAGCAACACCACCATCGATAAGATTGAATTCTCTAACTTTTCCTGTTGGCATATCTTTGGTTTCAAAGTAATGGGCCGGAAGATAAGTTGGTGCAGCCGATGTTGAAATGCATATGTCAGAGAGTAGAGCATCTAAGGTAGTGTTTTCTTAACCTGCAATCATTGAGAAAGATTAAGTGTTAGTTAATAATTAAATTATCATCCACTTTGCAAACCAAAACATGAATTAACTGCTGGAAGTAACTGTACCTCGTAGCTAGAAAAGATGGTTGGCTGGAGTTGCTTGATGTCGAATGTTGGAATGACAATGTTTGTCAATGTCTCATGCAATCTTTTCTTTCCTAGTTTTTCTGTAACAAGTCCATGCAGATATTTACCACTGTATTTTGGTCCTAACAATCCTTTCGCTACCCTTTTTGCTTGACTAAATAATAGCCATCTATTCACAAAACAAAAAATTAATGAATCATCGAGGTATATATAGGAAATTAACCATTAAATAAGAACAAATTGGTTAATTATTTCAGTTTTTGCATATGTTCTTGAACTAATTACCTGGGTTGTCGAAAGATCTTAGGGCAGTGATTTAGGTAGAAGTCTTTGATGTCTTTAGCAGAAAAGAGGGGTCGATTATTTTCATCAGAAGCAGTTAGCATGGCAGTCACAAGTCCGCCTGTACTTGTTCCAGCAATCACGTCGAAGTAGTCTGCAATTCGTGCTTCCTCACCATCTAGCTTCTGCATTATTGCAATCCATAATAGCAAATTGTATGTTAGGATATTTAATTTTTTACACCATTTTCTTCGTAAAAAAATAATAAATATGATAGATGAGTCTCTGTCTCTTATCCAATATTATTTTTTTAGAAAATGTTTCAAAAGGCTTGAAAAATTACTGGAAATAATTTTTCCTACGTACTTGAAGTTCAGATTCTAAGAAACTTAGGATGGTTCCAGGGATAAGACCTCTTATGCCACCCCCATCAATACTGAGAATGGTGACTATGTTTCCATAAGTTGGAGGTTGCAAAGGTGGGTTTGTTCCTTCCATTTGAGAAATTATCTAAGGGAGTGTTGCAGATAATTGAGTTGCTATCTATGTAGTTCAAAAACTAATCTAGACTTATAGGAATCTAAAATATTTGAGTGCCTGAGAGAGTCGTATACGATATGGTCTTTTAATTAGTGCAATATCAAATGGAAAACGCACATGGGTATTTATATCATCTATGCTCTCATTCTCTTCTCTCATTTCCAAGAAAGAAGAATGTCTTGTCTACAAAAATTCTTTGTCGTATACGGTTGTTATGCTTTGGATTGCTGCCTATAGGCTGCAGCATCAAGTTTTACCCAATCAAAGGATGCATGAATGCACTCTTAATTAGAATACTATTGTAGAACGCGTAGTTCAACACCATGATGAATTGTAGTTGAGACTTTAGTATGCTGAAATGTAGTTGAGAACAAAAGGCTCCAAATGTGACTGACCAACCTAGCTTTTTATTAATTTGAGCTCATTATAGCATAAAATATGAGAATGGATTTTGGATATATCATACCGCATTTAGGATTAATTTTGATTCATAAAAGACGGCATACCAAATTAAATTAAAAAAATATTTAAAATTAATAATAATAATATATAAACGTGTTTAATCGCCGTCAATCTTCTCTTTAAATTAAAAATTGATTAAAGATATACTCTCAATTATGTCAACTTCATGCATATAGGAGAAAACATTCTGCTTTTCTTTCTATTTCTTCTAAATTCATTAAAATTAAGTTTGCCTGTTTATGTAAATCAAAGCATTTTATTAATAATTATAATGAAGAAGAAACCATTGCAAGAAGGACTTGCATTAAAAAAAAAAAAAAAAAAAAAAAAAAAAAAAAACTTCTGCCTTCTACAGAACAGCAAACACAAAAGCTGTTTCGAAAAAAAAAAAATAAAGCAGCACAAACACCTATAGAATTATGCAGACCTAAAAGAACAATACCGGCAGCTACCAGAGAACATCTCTTAACAAAGATTGAGAAGAACAACACTAAATAATATACTTTCACCATCACCTATAATGAAACATGTATCCCACTTGGGATGAGTAAGGGGGTGTCGCTTGAGCGAACTAGAGGTTTAATACCTCTCTTTACCTTCTAACTAATCTATTTATTGAGGAAATAAATATTTTAATTTTATATATTATGAAATAAATATTTACATATAATTAGAAATAAATTTTTTATTTTATTTAAAATATTATTCTATTCATAATTAGAATATGATTAGAATTTTTATATGTATATATAAAAGTTATAACCTCTTTTATGAATATATCAAAAAATATTTCCTTTAAATTTTCTCTATTTTTCTCTGAATTTTATTTTTCATGGTAACACTGTATATTTATTGAAATTGAATTTTTTTCGTATTGAATTCTTGAAATCGTATTTTTTTTCTATGAATTTTTTTTTTCTATTTCTTCTCTTCAAAATTGTTTGAATCCCTTTGAATTTTTAAATTCATAACCACCGAAAACACATCCATTGTATCCCATTGAACACCCAATTTTATTCAAACCCTTCAAGATAATTCTCCATTTCCTACAGGAATTATTCTTGATGATACAAACTATTCTCTATGGTCACAACTTATGGAGATGCAAATTGGAGCCATAAATAAATATGGTTTTCTTAATGGCGCTACGCCAAAGTCACTAGCAAGAGATAAAGCTTTGGAAACTTGGCTTCTAGATAATAATTGAATCAAAAGTTAGCTGATTGATTCCATAAGTCCAACATTGATGTAGAGATTCATTCATCTTCCAACAGTAAAGGAGATATGTGATGTTGCCTTAAAAACCTTCTATGATGGATATGATGAAGATCAGTTGTTTGAATTAAACTAGAAATCATTCACAACACATTACAATGGTAAGCCATTACTTGTATATTATAATGAACTGATTGGAATATTTCAGGAAATTGATGCTCGGAAGTGTTCATAAGGGGAGGATGTTAATAGAGTATTGTCACTCCATAAACATATTACTCGGTTTTGAACACATATTTTCTTGGTTTGATTCATAATTTAATAATGCTCAGAGTGAAATACTCCAAAAGGATCCACCTCTTGATCTTGAGCCTAGTTATGCATATGTGCGAAGGGATTACAACCAGCGCTATACGATGGAAGAGCCAAAGATACTGCCGAACCATGTTATACTTATAACGGCTCAAACTCGTCCTCAGTTCAAAAGGAAGGTATCGAGTAAGTCCATCACATACACCTGTACTCATTGTGGCAAATTTGGACACTCCAAGGAATGGTGCTATAAAATTATGGGATAATCCAAAATGGTGGAATTTCAATAAAAAGCCTTGTAAGAAGCTCGAAAAAGCTACAATTGCCACCTTTAGTGAGACTAAACCAAGTGGTGATCTTGATACAACATCAGGTATAATAAATCTTACTCGAAATAATACATGGATTGTTGATATAGGTACTATTGATCATATGACAAACTCCACTCACCATCTTACATCCATCTAACCATCAACCCAATAAAATATTCTAACTGCTAATGGAGGCATAACATCAGTCACTCATGAAGGATTAGTATCTAACTCTGAATCTCTTAATCTACATACTATTCTTATTATTCCATCTCTTTTTTGTAATCTACTAACTGTTGGCCAAATCACTGAGACCTTAAATTGCACTATTAAATTTTGGCCTAATTATTGTGTATTTTCAAGACATTGCAACGCACTGAATTCTTGTCTCTAGTGCAAAAAATGGAAATTTTTACTATCTTGATTTGCATGGTGATCCAAGTCAGAAGTCAAGTCAAATCAATAAGGCTGGTAGAAGTTGCTTGGCTAAAGACCAAGTTATTTTATGGCATTGCTGTCTTAGTTACCTTTCATTTCATTATCTTAGACAAATAAAATCAAAATTGTTTTTTAGTACCACAGACTCAGAATTCAAGTGTCAAATTTATGAATTGGCAAAAAGCCACTAAATCTTATATTTACTAAGTTATAATAAAAATTCAATTTCATTTATAACCATTTATTCTAATGCATGGGGACCTACTCAGATTCCTACTCTATTTGGTGCTCGATACTTTGTAATGTTTATTTATGAATGTACCCGGATGACTTAGGTATCACTACTTTTAAATAAGGGAGATGTGTGCTCTGCATTTTAAGACTTATACAAAATAGTGGCCATATAATACCAAAGTAAAATTCGAGTCTTACTGACAATGGGAGGGAGTATCTTAACTCAGCTCTGAATGTTTTTTGCCATGAATAGGGCATTTGCCACCCAACATCCTATGTCAGCACTCCCTAATAGAATGGTATAGCTAAATGAAAGAATAGAAAGTTATTGGAAGTCATGCAAGTATCATTATTTGATATTATGTTCCTCGAGAATATTAAGGAGAGGTTATTTGATCCGCTACGTATTTCATAAATTGGAACCATCAAGAGTACTCAATTTTAAAACTCCTATTAAGAAACTTTAGGCACTTGTCATATCTCCCCCTCTCAATAATCTAAAGCCCTAAGTCTTTGGATGCTCGGTATATGTTCATCAACAACTCAAAAAATTAGATCCTCGAGTTATATGGTGTATCTTTGTTGGCTATACGGATCTACAAAAGGGATATCAGTGCTATAATCTGAATGCAAAGAAGATGTATATAACTTGAGATGTTCGATTCCAATAAAATGCTCTTTTCTTTTCTCAATCTGAGTGCTCTCTTCAGGGGGAGAAAAATTCAAACCTTTTTTTAATTTGAAGATAACATTATGAGTGTTCTGAATGTTTTGAGTATTTTAGATGTCCCAATTCTCCCAAATGTTTTAAGTGTTTCGAGCATCTCACCTGGACATACACCTAATGTTTCAAATGTACTGAGTGTTCCAAGCATCTCACCTTGATAGATATCTGATATTCTGAGCATCTCACTTGATTAGATAATTGAAGATTATCATAATAATAAAGATAACACATCTTCCCAACCCACACCAAAAGCTGAAGAGACTTCAAATGTGCACAATGAGGTAAACTCATCTTCCCTAGTAAATCTAAAGACCAAGGCTCGTTATCCTTTTAGAATTAATAGAGGGATTCCGAAAAAATAATATGATGCATATCTTCATACCAAAGCTAAATATCCTATCAATAATTTTATATCAACTGACTGTTTGTCTAACTCATATGCATTTACTATAAATCAATTATCTATTGTATCTATTTTGAGTAATGTGCAGGAGGCTTTAACTTATCTGAATTGGAAGAAAGTCTTGAATGATGAAATAGAGGCATTACAAAAAAAAATACACATGGGATCTTGTCCCTCTCCCTGAAGGAAAGAAAATGATAGGGTGTAGGTGGATATTCATTGTCAAACTCAATTCAGATGGAAGCATTAATCAATATAAAGCACAGTTGGTAGCAAAAGGATATACTCAAAAGTATAGAATTGACTATGAAGATACATTTTCCTAGTAGAAAAAATGAACACCATCCGAGCTCTTATTTCCTTAGTTGCTAACCTAGACTGGCCACTATGAAAATTTGATATAAAGATTGCATTTTTGAATGGAACCATAGATGAAGAAGTGTATATGGATCGACCACCCAGAACATGATGTACTGACCGAGTATGTAAACTAAAAAGGGCATTATATGGACTCAAGCAATCACCTCGAGCATGGTTTGGACAACTCTCAACTTTTATGAGAAAGCTCATATATAAGCAAAGTGATGCTGATCATGCACTATTCATCAAACAGAAGTTAGGTAAAGTCATCACTCTGATTGTGTATATTGATGATATGGTGGTCACTGGGAATGATATGAGTGAGACAACAATCTTATAAAAACAGTTAACTGTCGAGCTTAAACTTAAGGATTTAGGTAACATGAAATACTTTGTAGGAATTAAAGTTGCAAGAACAGCTCAAGGGATTTCCCTCTACCAATGAAAGTATGTAATGGACCTATTAACAAAGACGGGCATGCTTGATTGTAAGCCAGCCGAGATTCCAATTGAAAACCATGGACTTTCAGTCTTAGGAGATTAAGTCCTAACTAATAAAGATTAGTATTAAAGGCTGGTGGGAAGGTTGATTTATCTTATTTTAGGCTAGACATTGCTTATGCAGTAAGTGTTGTATGTTAGTTCATGCATTCTTCGAGTAAAGAACATATGGGTGCAGTATACCGAATATTAAGATATTTAAAGTCTTCTCCATGCAAAAGTTTATTCTATAGGAGAAATAAGGATTATGAAATCACTGGCTATACTGATGCTGATTGGGTTAGAGATTGGACTGATCAAAAATCAATATTCGGGTACTTTACATTTTTTGGAAAGAATTTAGTCACTTAGAGAAGTAAGAAACAAAAAGTCGTAGCAAGGTCAAGTGCTGAAGTTGAGTTTAGAGAAATGACTCATGGAGTATGTGAGTTGGTCTAGATAAGGCGAATTGTTCAAGATCTGGGACTAAAACATTTGAAGCCTATGTTCTTACATTGTGATAATAAGGTAACCATAGAAATTACAAATAATCCAGTTCAACATGATCAAACTAAGCACGTAAAAGTTGACATACATTTTATGAAAGATCATCTGAATCAAGGAACAATTGATCTTCCATTTATTTTTTCTCAGACTCAACTAGTTGACATCCTTACAAAGGCTATATTCAGAAAATCATTCTATAACTCACTTAGCAAGTTAGGAATGATTGACATACATTCACCAACTTGAGGTAGAATGCTGAGGAAGTAGATATTTTAATTGTATATATTAGGAAGTAAATATTTGTATACAATTAGGAATAAAGTCTTTATTTTATTTAGCATGTTATTTTATTTCTAATTAGAATGTGATAAGGATTCCTATATATATATATATATATATATATATAAAAGGGTAATATATAACCCTTATAAAGGTTATATAAGGGTAATAGTATCAATCTATAAAAATCCTGATCAGAACAAAGAGATCACAGATTGGCAAAAGAAAGTGATCATGAGTGCTATTAGTTCCCCTAAGTACTACTAGTCCCTTGTAGTTATGCCTCATTATAGGGCTTTTATGATTAATTTTTGTTTGTATAATCCAGGACTTGAAACTGAAACCCGGAAAACAAAACTGAATAAACAACTTCAGAACATGGAGTTAGAAGTGTAAAGAACAAGTCTAATTCCTCTGCCAAGATGTCGTTATTTTAGTTCCAAGAACAATATCCATGGCAACATCTACAAGTATCTGTTCTATTATTGGGAAAAGAAGGCACATAAATGTTGCTACCCCTGCTACAAAAGCCAAACTCGACTGTAGAGGAGTTGGAAGGGGATGCAATGACAAAATTGCAATTGGTTATGGTTTTACAATTGCATTGACATATGTGGGTGTGTGTTAGAGTTGAGTAGATAGCTATCTACCAAATGGATAGTGTTTTGTGGTCTAGCTCATTATTATTGTTTGCCTCAGCTGGTGTCAAGGCATTTATTTGCCTCATATCTGGATACAGTTGTCATTTTGCAGAGATTGCTGTAATTTGGGCTCCATTTGCTCTTTTCTATCAAGATTACATTATGTCATACATTTCTTTTGCTGGACTTTCTTTGTTTTATCAAGTTTTGAATATTGATTATTTCATACAGAAAATAATGTTGAAGGCAACTTGAAAGATGGTGTGAGATTTCTGAACGGCAACGGAATATAATTCATCCTAAAAGTATATATGCTTCTGTTTCTATTTTTGGTTCTGTTTGTAGTGAAGTACAGAATGAACCATTAGTCAGTAACCAAATGTTTGAGAAGGATTTGGGTGATTGACTACTTATTTGTTATGGAAGTCTGTTATAAGCAAAGATTGCAAATCCTTAAAGCCAACTCACTAATCGCTAATGACGAGTAAAAGGCAGACATATATCATAATAACTCGCATGTTACATACGTGTTGCCATTTGTATCTCCTCTGCTTTGACAAAAGCATCGCCTTAGTTTTATGTCTAAAACTAAGACTCCCAGAATTGTGCATCACTTTAATTTTGGTATTTGTGTTCAATTTTTATTAAAAAATTTCTAAATAATATAATTGAAATTCGAGAATTAAGTTTTAGAAAAATTGAAATATGAAGACATTAGGCATCAGTCACAACTAACACAAATTAAACTCCATTTTAAATCTGAGTTAATGGAAAAAAAGTTGGAAGTTGAACCAATACAGCCACCCTTTTCTTTTCCTGTCACATTTGAAAGTTGAAACGTGCATCTATCATCACCATTCTTCAGACCCGATAAGCTTTCATCATGCATGCATACATATTATCTAAGATATACACAACTTTGGCATATATGTATTATTTGATCATTCCTCTTTCCAAAGAAAAAAAAAGGTATTATTTGCCATTTTTCATTCCAAAAAAATATAGTTTTATATCATTGTTTTTAAATATTCTAAAACTTCATATGGGAAGAATAATATTTTTATTTTTTAAATAAAATATGTTAGACAATGTAACAATAAATTAAATTTTATTCAAACATCACTAGTTGAATATACAATTCGACTTACAATTGCTTAAAGAATTTAAATGAAAAAATTCAAAACAGTAAATAACTACAACTTGTATGCCCTTTTGGATATACTTATTCAATCACAAAACATATATGAAATTATGAAAAATTAATTATGATCATAGAATAGAGGTTGCATTAACTTACAAGGTCCAAGCCTTTTTATCAATATCATCATTTTCCATTTGCAGCTTGTCCATAGGGTGACCGAGCGTGGTGAAGTCGCCTCTCCTTGGAGAGCAATTTGTGGAACCTTATAAGAGCCTCTTCATTAGTCTCTGTGTTAGTAGGCTCAAATATTCCACTCTCCAAGTTTACCCTTGAAACTGGTTTCTTTAATGGCCCTTCACCAACTTTGACAAGATCATCCAAGTTCTTTTTTGTGGCCACATCTACAGAAAAAACTGTCTTGTTTAATGTGTCATCCTGCAAGTATTTTGCATCAAACAAATGTAAAGATCTATGATTAATGTATAATTATTAATATCTTGTAATAATCTTTTATTTTTCTTGGGCAAGTAAAGCAAATACCTAAATCCTGAGGTAGTTTCTTTCAGAGTGGAGGGCTTGAAAAACCATAGAAATATGCAAATCCACCATGTCAGCACTTGCATGAGTAAATACATTAACTAAAGGGTCGAACCATTGGATAGTAACTAACCCAATACACCCCATTTTTCAGCCCCATCAGCACTATATTTCTCTTCAGCTTTTGGAGCTCCAGTTCCCAAGGATATAACGAGAAATCTACCATAATTTATTGGCTTTATTGGAAAAAAGTTTTGGCTTCCTTGGATGATTTCCTTTGTCACTTCGCCCATAGCAACCAAAGTCTGATAAAAAATAATTTATAATGATTAGATCAAGTTGATCTGGCTATATAATATTCGAGATTTTTTCTATATTGAGAGTAAGTTATAGTATATATTACGGCTTCAAGTTTATAATATACCATATTATTTGCAGCAACACCACCATTTATAAGGTTGAATTCCCTGACTTTCCCAGTTTTGTCATCTTTGGTTTCAAAATAATGAGTTGGAAGATAAGTTAGTGCAGTTGAGGTTGAAATGCATATGTTTGAAAGTAGAGCATTTAAGGATGGATTTCTCTTAACCTAGATATATATATATATATATATATATATATTACGGCTTCAAGTTTATAATATACCATATTATTTGCAGCAACACCACCATTTATAAGGTTGAATTCCCTGACTTTCCCAGTCTTGTCATCTTTGGTTTCAAAATAATGAGCTGGAAGATAATTTGGTGCAGTTGAGGTTGAAATGCATATGTTTGAAAGTAGAGCATTTAAGGATGGATTTCTCTTAACCTGGATATATATATATATATATATATATATATATATATATATATAATTAACTTGATCATAATGTTGGAAAATAAGACTGAGTTTAATTAATAAAAGGTAAACCTGAAGACTAGAAAAGACAATAGGCTAGAGTTTTTTATATCAAATGTTGGGATGACAACATTTGCCAATGTTTGGTTCAATCTTGTATTTCCCAGTTTTTCTTTCATAAGGTTATGTAGATATTGCCCATCGTATTTTAGTCCTGAAATGGCTTTGATAATTTTGGATGTATGTGGAAATAATAGACAACTATTTTGAGGGAAGATCCATGGGCATTCATTGAGATAAAATTCTTTGATATCTTTTGCAGTAAATAATGGTCGGTTTTTTTTTCTTTTGAAAGTTTCTTCGACTCGGCAGATATGCAGAGAACTTAATGAGGGATTAGTACTTTGCTGTCACTATGTATGTTATTAGTTTGGGTTCTGCTTTTGCTGAGATGCCTACAATAGGCCTTACTCTGGAGTCGGTGATAAAGTTGGCCAAGGAGATTGAGCTAAGCTTAGTCAAGCAGGGAGCTATGCCTGATTACTACTAGTTGGGCACTCAGTCAGGAGGATTTCAAACCACTCCTTATTCGACCTTTTAGATTGGTTCAAGTAGTCAGCAGAGAGGCCTAATATAGCAGAGCTAAAGGTAGTAGTAGAGAGTGCATAGGAGTAGTAGACATGGCCATGGGGGACAATGCAAATCGATCATATTTAGGTCAGGTGCTTCGAGCAACAGTAGTGCTTAGAGTTTAGCGTTAGCAACCAGCGTCTGCCAGACGTGTGGTGGAGTCAATCAGGGACCATATTATATGGCACTGATTACTTATTTTCAATGCGAAGAAATGGGACACTTTGCTAGATCATGTCCCTATTCTAATTTTTAACCACAAGAGATTCTGTAGTTTTTACAGCAGTCGATCGCTAGTGTAGCACCAATTCCTTTTTAGTTACCTTCAGCTTAGCACCCGAGTTTGACTTAGATTGTTGCTCAACAGGGATGTGGTAGAGGTACTAAAGGAGGTACCAGAGGTTTTGGCCAGGCTTCTACCAGTTAGTAGGGAGGTCAAGGTTAGGCTAGGATTTTTCACCTCACTCAACAAGATGCTTAGGCATCTGATGCCATTATGGCAGGTATTATTCCCGTTTGTTATCTGGATGCTTGGGTATTATTTGAACTGGGTGCCACACACTCTTTTGTATCTCCTATTTTTGCTTCAAAGTCATGTTGGAAAGCTTCGAGGATGACTTTTCCTTTGTCTATCGCCACTCCTCTAACCGATTCATTGGACACTGATGTTATTTTTTCTAGATGTCTAGTGTTCATCGAAGGTAGAGAATTAATAGCAGAATTGGTGTTATTGGATATGATGGAGTTCAATGTGATTTTTGGCATGGATTAATTTTCTTAACACTATATCGTCATGGATTATCAGAGTAAAGAGGTAATTTTTAAAATTCCTGATGAAGAAGAGTTTAAGTTTGTGGGTGATAAGAGTTCTGCACCTCAAAATCTCATCTTCGCTATCACGGCTAGGAAGATGCTGAGGAAGGGTTGTCAGGGATATTTGGCATTAGTCATGGATACTTCAGTGGAGAAGTTGTTGCTCACAGATGTTCTTATTGCTTATGAGTTTTCAGATGTTTTTCCTAAGGAGTTGTCAAGTTTACCACCTCATAGAGAGATTGAGTTCCTTATAGATGTGGTTCTAAGCATTACCCCTATTTTGATGCCGCCCTACAGAATAGCTCCAGTAAAGTTGAAAGAGTTGAAAGAGCAGTTACAGGAATTTCTAGACAAAGGTTTCATCAGACCTAGTGTTTCTCATTGGGGTGCACTAATCCTATTTGTGAGGTAGAAGGATGGTACTTTGAGACTATGTATAAACTATAGAGAGCTAAATAAGGTGACTGTGAAGAATAAGTATCCTCTTCTGAGGATAGATGATCTATTTGATCAGCTTCAGGGTGCATAGTTCTTTTTTAAGATTGACTTGAGGTCGGGTTATCATTACTTATGGATCAATGAAGCCGATGTTCCTAAAATGGCATTCCACACTCGATATGACCACTATGAGTTTTTGGTGATGTCATTTGGGTTAACTAATGCATCAGTTGCTTTTATGGATTTGATGAACAAGGTATTCAGACCATTTGTGGATCAGTTTATGGTAGTCTTCATTGATGATATACTGGTGTATTCAAAGAGTATAGAGGAGCACATATATCACTTGAGGACTGTATTGCAGACATTGAGAGAACATCAACTTTATGCTAAATTCTCAAAGTGTGATTTCTTATTGGAGAGTGTTGCATTCCTTAGCCACGTGATGTTTAAAGATGGTATCCATGTGGATCCACATAATATAGAGGCAGTGTTTGAGTGGCCTAGATCGACTACAGTTATGGAGATCCATAGTTTTCTAAGTTCAGCTAGGTATTATAGGAGATTTGTGCAGGATTTTTCTAAAATTGCAGCTCCTATGACTTGTTTGACTCAGAAGAATGTGAAGTTTGAGTGGTCAGATGCTTGTAAGAATAGTTTCTAAATGCTGAAGGAGAAGTTGACCACAGCTCCAGTTTTGGCTTTGCCCAATGGAGTAAATAAGTTCACAATGTACTATGATGCCTCTAGAGTTGGCCTAGGTTATATGTTGATGCAAAATAGTAGAGTGATAACTTATGCTTCGAGGCAGTTGAAGAAGCATGAACAAAATTATCCTACCCATGACCTAGAGATGGTTGCAATGATCTTTGCTCTCAAGATTTGGAGACAATATCTGTACGGGGTGACTTGTGAGATTTTCACTAATCACAAGAGCCTTGAGTACATTTTTCAGCAGAGAGATATGAATCTGAGGCAGAGGAGATGGTTAGAACTCCTGAAGGACTATGATTATGAGATTCTTTATCATCCATGCAAAGCTAATGTGGTAGTAGATGCCTTGAGTAGGAAGTCCTCAGGTAGTCTTGCTCACATTAGTATGGAGAGGAGACCATTAATCTAAGCGTTGCATCAGTTAATGGATCAAGGTCTGATAATGAAGATGAGTAGATCTGGTGGACTGTTAGCTCAGTTTAGAGTTTGATTAGTGCTGAGAGATAGGATTAAGGTAGCTCAAGGCTGAGATCCTATTTTAGCAGAGCTTATAGAGAATATTCATGCTGGGAAGCTCACTGATTTCACACTTGATGATGATAGTGTTTTATGGATCTGTGGTAGGTTGTGCGTTCTTGATTTGGATAATTTAAGAGAAGAGGTCCTTGAGGAAGCACATTTTATAGCCTACAGTGTACATCTAAGTGTCACTAAGATGTACCATAGTATCAGAGACGTGTACTACTGGGATGGACTCAAGAAGGATGTAGCTGATTTTATTACTAAGTGTTTGACGTGTCAACAGGTGAAAGCTAAACATCTGAAGCCTTCTAGAAAGCTTCAGCCACTTCCTATTCCTGAGTGGAAATGGGAGAGAATTCTATGAATTTTATGGTTTGGTTACCTCGTTCTAAGGATGGACACAATTCCATTTGGGTGATTGTGGATGGGTTGACTAAGTCTGCTCATTTTTTCCTGTGAAAGCCACTTATTATGTAGCTAGATTGGCGAAGTTGTATGTTAAGTATACTGTGTGCCTTCACAGAGTACCTGTGTCCATTGTATCTGATAGAGGTTCAGTGTTTACCTCTTATTTTGGCAGAAGTTGCAGGAAGCGATGGGCACCAGGCTTGATTTTAGTACTGCTTTTCACCCTTAGACAGATGGTCAGTTTGAGAGGATGATCTAGACACTCAAAGATATGTTAAGGATGTGTATATTGGATATAGGAGGTAGCTAGAATGATCATTTGCCACTTATGGAGTTTGCTTATAATAACAGCTACCATAGCAATATTGGGAGGGCACCTTATGAGGCTTTGTACGAAAGAAAATGTAGATCCCCTCTGAGTTGGGATGAGATTGGGGAGAGAGCATTGACTGGACAATAAATGATTCAGGATGCCACTAAGAAGGTTACTGTGATCAGAAGGTGACTAAAGACCATAATTAGCAGACAGAAGAGCTATGCGGATCCGAGATGCAGAGATATGGAGTTTCAGGTTAGAGACTATGTGTTTTTAAGGTGTCTTCTATAAAGGGTGGGATGAGGTTTAGCAAGAAGGGTAAGCTAGCATCGAGATATATTAGACCGTTCGAGATTCTAGAGAAAGTGGGCATGGTTGCATATTAGTTAGCTTTGCCTCCAAGTTTGTCTCAAGTGCATCCAATGTTCCATATCTCGATGCTGAGGAAGTATATTTTGGACCCTTCACACGTGTTTCAGCCTAATAGTGTGGAAGTGAATAAAGACTTGGTGTTCGAGGAGGAACCTATTGTGATTGTAGACTATCAAGTTCGTCAGTTGCGTTTGAAGCAGATTATGATGGTTAAGGTGTTGTGGGGAAGCAACAACGTAGAAGAGTATACTTGGGAGACTGAAGCAAAGATGTGAGCTTCTTATCCTTATCTCGTTCCTTGATGATTCTTGTTTTTGTTCTTTTCTTTGAATTCGAGGATGAATTCTTATGAGGGGAGATTGTAATGACCCTGTATTGTAAATTAAATAATATTATTTTGGGATATACAGTATTAATAATTTTAAATTTTAATTGTGTATTATTATTGTTAATTACTAATATTAATTACGTATTTTATTTTAAGAGAAATATTTACGTAAAAATAATTATTTTATGTGGGATTATTATTATTATTATTATTATTATTATTATTATTGTTGTTGTTGTTGTTGTTGTTGTTGTTGTTTAGCTATTATTAAATTATATGAAGAGCATTTTCATAATTTTATAAATTAATAAAAAAGACAAAAGTCAAAAGCAACAAAACCGGGTCAAACTTCTTCTTTCTCTTTTTTTTTTCTTTTTTTCCCTTCTTCTTCTTCCTACCTCTCGGCCACCACCAACCACACCACCACTAGACCACCCCACTCTTTGTCACTGGCCATCGTCGACCTAGGAAGTTTCCAACTATCGTCCACTGCTACCAACACCGCCTGCCACCACTTAAAACACCGAAAAATGGGGAGAAGTTGAGAGTGAAGCTTCTCATCGCCGGTGAATATTCCAGCCACCATTTGACATTGGGCCAGTCTCGTTTGAACTACTAAACTCTAGTGAGTTCATTTCCAAACTCCTTTTTAGCTCTAAACCTCTAGATTTTTTATATATCTTCAATTTTTAGTTTGTGTTTTAGGGTTTTTGAATTTTTTTAACTTGATTTAGGTTGATTCATGAAAACTTTCTTAAGAAATGTTGTTTGTTGTAGCTCAAGTTTCTCAAATATATTTTTTGTGAATTTTTTTGAATTAATTTGAATTTTGGTTAATTTTTGATTATTTTAATATTAAATTTTGAATTATTGATAATTATGTTAATTAATTATTTTTATTGAGAATTTAGTTGAATTAGTGTTTATTATGTGAGTTAATAATTTTATAATATTTAAAATAATTTTTGGTGAATTTATATAATTTTTTAGTATATTAATTTTATTATGTATATTTTGAATTATTGAGATAATTGTGTAATTTTGTGATAATTATAGCTAAATAATATGTTTTAAATGGTTTTAGAATTATTCTAGGAATTAAAATGATTTTTATAAATTATTTACTATTTTTAACTAATTAATACTAATTTTTGAAAAATTATTTTCAAATAATATATAATTTACTATTGTGGTGATTAAATGAGTTTTTAATTACTTTTAATATAATTTAAGCTATTTGAATATATTAAAATGAATTTATACTATTTTATAGTGAATTATTGAAAAATTGAATTTTTAATAATATTATATTATTATTTGAGATTTTTATTTAATTATTGTGAAAATACTTGTATTCAGTGTTTTATTGTTTAAACATATTATATTTTGATATTTTGAGTATATTTATGGAATTTATTGATTTTTAGTATATTTATTATTTTATTCGTTTTTTAATGAATTGTGAATATCGGTTGGGAAATTATGCAGTTTATAGTCCCAACCAGAGGTGTTGAGTTTCTGTGTTAGAAGTGCGTTTTTCTTATAGGATCAGCTATACTTTTTAGTAGAAAGATGTCCGTTTTACAGAGGAGGTTTTGTCGAATTTTTAGTAAAATTCTCGTAAAACGTAACGTTTAGTCGATTCTGAGTTTTCGTGTTTTGTCTGAATTTTATATTCCTAGATTGAGTCTCTTTAGAAGTATAAGTTAGATTTATTCTGATTTATTATTATTATTTTATTTTCTAGTTGTGCCGAGACTGAGGCCTATCAGACTGAACCCGTCAAGCCAGTCTCGTGGAGCGCAGCATTGTGAGTTATTATCTTATATATACATTGCATATAGGATGCATGATTTTGAATATTTATATTTTTTAATATGTATCTATCCATGAATTGTTTTATTAAATATTTTATTATATGTTAGGTATATTTTCATATTTTAGTATATCTCAACATATATGTGTGATATATTTTCATATACACTTAATATATCCTTGGTTTATATTCGTTAAATTTATGATTGATTTTGGATTTATTTAGCATGTATATATTTGAAATGTACTTAGTATATTTTCGGTATATTTCTGGTATATACATGGTTTATTTCATTGTTATGAATGTTAATGTATTTAAGTATGCATTATTTATTTCCCATATATATATTTAATTTTAATTGAAGGATATCGATAGAACATACTACTTAGTGGGTAGCATTAGGACCGTGTATGTATCGGTGTAATAGATTTAGGGTTGAGTTGTGAATCACGTGAGGTGACTTTGATTTGATTGATTGATTATCTGAGATTGATGTGATTAAATAGTGTGGTTGCTGGAGCTCGTTTGACCAACTGTCTCGGGGCCAATCACACTGACAGTGAGACTGTTAGAGCTTAGTTAACTTAGTGTCTTGGGGCCAGTCAATTTTCCAAAATGGAATAAGAGACTTAATTTGGAATTAAGTGAGCATGTATGGCTAGAGAGGTATTATTAATTGAGGTTGTGATTAAATAGGGTTCTATTTGATCCTTTACAAAAATAAACATCTTTCATCATTTATTATATATAAAGTGATTTTATCATCTGTGTAAAATGCCTATATATATTTTTAAATATACTAATGATTGTTTGCATGTGACATTAGGAGGTGCATATATATATAATATAATAATTCACTTAGTGAAGTCTAACTCCCTTCAGCTGTTATTTTACAGGAAATTCTTCTTTCTCAAACCTTAGTAGTAGGTCTATCCATCGAACTTCTTCAACTCCGACTAGTCTATGTAAATTACTTACCTGATTTTTATTGTACTCTAAAAAATTACAGTAGTAGTTGTACTTTAAATCTGTAGAATTGTTTTAATATCAAAAACCTTTCTCTGAATATTGTATGAGATATTTTATTATATGATATGACAGAAGTATTTAATTTTATATGTTGATTTAAGATTTTAATTTTGGTGTATTTTATTTATTTATTGCATGCTTTTATTCTTTTAAGGCTTGCTACGAGTTTCGGATTCAAAAGAATTTTCATTCCCTAGTGTCGGGTATGACTCCCGGTTTGGGTCATGACACAAACATCTTAACACTAAGGTTGTGTTTGAATCGGGGTTAAAACAATAGAATGTAACAATTACATGTATAATTGTTAAGAGAGTAATAATTACAAGTGTAATGATTAAGCTATTAACCTTATTTGACAAATTAAGGATAATTGATAAAGTGTAATGTGATATTTTTTAAATAAAAAAGTTAACTAAATTTATTGTTAAATATTTAAAAATAATAAAATAAAGAAATAAATAATCATTTAAAATTATGAATATTTATATAATTATTTAAATAATATATTCATATGTATTTTTAAAAGTAACATAAATATTATAATAAAAATTTAAATTGATTTATACCCTTTTAATAGATTTAATTAGTAGCTTCTTGATAAAAAAAAAGAAATTAAAATAATATAATGAAGATAAAAAAATAAAAAATAAAAATAAAAAATAATCATTTAAAACTATGTTTTTATTATTACAGGTGTTTAATCTAGTATCAATTAGGTTAATAAAAAAAAATATATAAATGAGCTCCATTATTAATAGGATTAAATGTTAATTCTGAATTTTTAAAGTTTACCAAACAAAGAAAAAGGAAATTAATGTATCATAGCAGTAATATTTAACCTTTTAACTCCATCCACACATACCCCAGAGCTAAAGTTATTCCCGAAGCATCAATTCTAAACTGGCTCCTATTAATTACGTTGGTTTGTATCATCAATTACATAATTCCCGAAGCATTAATTCTAAATTGGCTCATATTAATTACGTTAGTTTATATTATCAATTACATAATTGAAATTTGAAAATAAATTTACTTTGGATACTTTTCCATTCAAATGAGATGAATCAAAATCTACAGCAAAATGATAAATACCAGTGACATTGATAGGAAATAATATTTATTTTGGAAAAAAAAAAAAGAATTTACAACATCAATAATCCTTCTGGGATTTGTTAATTTTGCATCCCAACTTGAAACTATATATTTTATTAAAAAAATAAAAAATAAAAATTTAAGTATATTAAATAATAGGATATTATTTTATTGCTGTCGCGACCTTGCAAATTTAAAAAAAAAAAAAAATCCCTTCCCCATAGATAGATACCTCCCTATATTGGGGTAAAAAAAACTTCATTTTTTTGAAAAAAAAAATCACATTGTGGGATGCGATGACACAACCTTGACTATATCATTATCCTAAACAATATTATCTCTTGGAATTTATGAAAAGTCGCCCATGGGGTGATCTAAGAAGGCGGAGCCGCTTCTCTTCGGATAGTACTTTTGCAACCCTACAAATAATTATTTCTCATTACCAAGTTGTTATATATAACTAATCAAACCTAATTTACACCCCAAAAACTTGAAAAAAAAAATACATATATATATATATATATAGAGAGAGAGAGATAGAGAGAGAGAGAGAGTACCTTTTGAGAGCCTCTTCGTTAGTTCCTTGGTCAGTTGGTTCGAACCTGCCAGTTTCTAAATTAACCCTACAAACAGGTTTTTTCAGTAGCCTTTCACCAACCTTCACAAGATTTTCCAGATTCATCTTTGAGGCTTTATCGATAGAAGATTCTTTTTCATTTAATGTGTCATCCTGCATACATATATGTCCCATTTACAAGAAGAAGTTAATGATATTCTGATATCTGCGTGCCAAGTGATATGATCAGGGTATTGTTCAGATAACCTTCCTGAATTCGAAGGTAATGCTGTTCTGAGCGCAAGGCTTGGAAAAGAGCAGAAAGGTGATAATCAACCATATCTGCACTAGCTTGAGTGAAAACGTCAACCAATGGAGTAGAACCCCCGCTGTTTAGCCAACCAAGAACACCCCATTTAGCTGCTTTAATTGCATTATATTTCTTCGCAGCTTTTGGTGAACCTGTTCCTAAGGATATAACCAGAAACCGACCGTAATCCGTTGGTTTTATAGGAAAGAAGTCTGAATTTCCATTGATTATCTCCTTCATCACTTCACCCATAGCAACTAAAGCCTGAAACGATATATAAAAAATTTTTACTTGTCAAATAAATCTTTCGGCGACAAGAACAACATATATAATTGTTAAAAAATCATAAAAGCATAACGCACAGGATTATTTGCAGCAACACCACCATCGATAAGATTGAATTCTCTAACTTTTCCTGTTGGCATATCTTTGGTTTCAAAGTAATGGGCCGGCAGATAAGTTGGTGCAGCCGATGTTGAAATGCATATGTCAGAGAGTAGAGCATCTAAGGTAGTGTTTTTCTTAACCTGCAATCATTGAGAAAGATTAAGTGTTAGTTAATAATTAAATTATCATCCACTTTGCAAACCAAAACATGAATTAGCTGCTGGAAGTAACTGTACCTCGTAGCTAGAAAAGATGGTTGGCTGGAGTTGCTTGATGTCGAATGTTGGAATGACAATGTTTGTCAATGTCTCATGCAATCTTTTCTTTCCTAGTTTTTCCCTAACAAGTCCATGCAGATATTTACCACTGTATTTTGGTCCTAACAATCCTTTCGCTACCCTTTTTGCTTGACTAAATAATAGCCATCTATTCACAAAACAAAAAATTAATGTATCATCGAGGTATATATAGGAAATTAAATATTAACTAAGAACAAATTGGTTAATTATTTCAGTTTTTGCATATGTTCTTGAACTAATTACCTGGGTTGTCGAAAGATCTTAGGGCAGTGATTTAGGTAGAAGTCTTTGATGTCTTTAGCAGAAAAGAGGGGTCGATTATTTTCATCAGAAGCAGTTAGCATGGCAGTCACAAGTCCGCCTGTACTTGTTCCAGCAATCACGTCGAAGTAGTCCGCAATTCGTGCTTCCTCACCATCTAGCTTCTGCATTATTGCAATTCATAATAGCAAATTGTATGTTAGGATATTTAATTTTTACACCATTTTCTTCGTAAAAAAAAATAATAAGTATGATAGATGAGTCTCTGTCACTTATCCACTATTATTTTTTTAGAAAATGTTTCAAAAGGCTTGAAAAATTACCGGAAATAATTTTTCCTACGTACCTGAAGTTCAGATTCTAAGAAACTTAGGATGGTTCCAGGGATAAGACCTCTTATGCCACCCCCATCAATACTGAGAATGGTGACTAGGTTTCCATAAGTTGGAGGTTGCAAAGGTGGGTTTGTTCCTTCCATTTGAGAAATTATCTAAGGGAGTGTTGCAGAGAATTGAGTTGCTACCTATTTAGTTCAAAAACTAATCTAGACTTATAGGAATCTAAAATATTTGAGTGCTTGAGAGAGTCGTATACGATATGGTATTTAAATTAGTGCAATATCAAATGGAAAAGGCACATGGGTATTTATATCATCTATGCTCTCATTCTCTTCTCTCATTTCCAAGAAAGAAGAAAGTCTTGTCTACAAAAATTCTTTACCGTATACGGCTGTTATGCTTTGGATAAGTTTTGGATTGCTGCCCGCAGGCTGCAGCATCAAGGTTTACCCAATCAAAGGATGCATGAATGCACTCTTAATTAGAATACAATTGTAGAACGCGTAGTTCAACACCATGATGAATTGTAGTTGAGACTTTAGTATGCTGAAATGTAGTTGAGAACAAAAGACCCCAAATGTGACTGACCAACCTAGCTTTTTATTAATTTGAGCTGATTATAGCATAAAATATGAGAATGGATTTTGGATATATCATACCGCATTTAGTATTAATTTTAATTTATAAAAGGTTGCACAACAAACTAAATTAAAAAAATATTTAAAATTAATAATAATAATATATAAATGTGTTGAATCGTCGTCAGTCTTCTATTTAAATTAAAAATTGATTAAAGATATACTCTCAATTATGTCAACTTCATGCATCTAGGATAATCACATTGCGATTGCTTGTTTACCAGAAAACATTCTGCTTTTCTTTCTATTTGTTCTAAATTCATTAAAATTAAGTTTGCCTGTTTATATAAATCAAGCACATTATTAATAGTTATAATGAAGAAGAAACCATTGCAAGAAGGACTTGCATTAAAAGAAAAAAACTTCTGCCTACTACAGAACAGCAAACACAAAAGCTGCTTCCAAAAAAAAACAATAATAAAGCATCACAAACACCTATAGAATTATGTAGACCTAAAAGAACAATACCCGCAGCTACCAGAGAACATCTCTTAACAAAGATTGAGAAGAACAACAATGAAACTTTGTAAAAAAACAAAACACAGACACCGGAAACTTGAACACGTCCGCAAAGACTCCGAAGAAAGATCGAAGCCAAGCAATAAAAATCATTTAATTTGCCTAATCTATATCAAACGAAAGAATTGATGAGTAGATGGAAAAATATGGCGGTCCTTTAATTATTTCCAAAATTAATTAGTTACCTTTTATCATTTTTTTTTCCCAAAGAGTTTGGGTTATATCCTCTTTCACTTATTAAAGTGAAAGCAATAAACAAAAGGGACAAATAAATTAAACAAAATCTATAAAACTAACACAAAAATACACATACTGCTAACTACTTTTATACAATATTTCATTAAAATCAGCCGATAAAGAATTGTTCTTATTTAAGTTATATCTTGTACTTGAACTCTAATTTGTGTAATTGCATTTAATTAGTTATCAAAGGTTTTTATTGCCCTTTAATTCTACTTAGATTGAATTAAATTAGTTAGTCGATTATAAATACTGATAATTTATATAAAAATAATAATCAAAATCTATGTATTTAAATTTTATAATTTCTAATTTTTAGCATTAAAATTTTAAAATTTAAAACCATAGAGTGATAATAAGATAATTAAAAAATTAAATAATACACTTTCGCCATCACCTATAATCAAACATTTATCCCACTTGGGATGAGTAAGGACGTGTGGCTTTTAGCCACATTGAGCGAACTAGAGGTTTAATACCTCTCTTCACCTTCCAAGTGATATATTTACAAGAAAATAAATATTTTAATTATATATATTATGAAGTAAATATTTATATATAATTAGGAATAAAATTTTTATTTTATTTAGAATATTATTTTATTCATAATTAGAATGTGAATATATATATATATAAGGGTTATAATCTCTTTTATGAATATATCAAAAAATATTTCTCTTAAATTTTTTCTCTTTTTCTCTAAATTTTATTTTTCCTAATATCAGAGCATATCTATTGAAATTGAATTTTTTTTTTGTATTAAATTCTTTAAGTCGTATTTTTTTTCTCTGAATTCTTTTCTCTTTCTTGTCTTCAAAATTGTTTGAATCCCTTTGAATATTTAAAATCATGACCACCGAAAACATATTCATTGTATCCTATAGAACACCCAATTTTATTCAAACCCTTCAAGATAATTCTCCATTTCCTACATGAATTATTCTTGATGATACAACTATTCTTTATGGTCACAACTCATGGAGATGCGAATTAGAGCCATAAATAAATCTAGTTTTCTTAATGGCATTACGTCAAAGCCACCAGCAAAAGATAAAGCTTTGAAGACTTGACTTCTGGATAATAATTGAGTCAAAAGTTGGCTGATTAATTCCATGAGTCCAACATTAATGTAGAGATTCATCCATATTCCAACAATAAAGGAGATATGTGATGCTATCTTAAAAACCTTCTATGATTGATCTGATGAAACTCAATTGTTTGAATTAAACTAGAAATCATTCATAACAAGTTAGAATGGTAAGCCATTATCTGTATATTATAATGAATTGGTTGAAATATTTTAGGAAATTAATGCCCGGATGTGTGTACAAGGGGAGGATGTTAATGGAGTATTGTCACGCCATAAACATATTACCTAGCTTTGAACACATATTTTCCTTGCCGAGCTTGATTCGAAATTCAATAATGCTCAGAGTGAAATACTCTGAAATGATCCACCTTTTGATCTTGAGTCCAGTTATGCATATGTGTGGAGGGATTACAGTCACTGCCATACGATGGAAAAGCCGAAGATACTATCGGACCATGTTGTACTTATAGCGGCTTAAACTCATCCCTAATTCAAAGGGAAGGTACCGGGTAAGTCCATCGCATACACCTATACTCATTGTGGTGAAGTTGGACACTCCAAGGAATGGTGCTATAAAATTGTGGGATATTTGAAATGGTGGGATTTCATTAAAAAGCCTCATAAGAAGCTCAAAAAAGTTGCAATTACCACCTTTAGTGAGACTAAACCAAGTGGTGATCTTGATACAACATCAGGTATGATGAATCTTACTCAAAATAATACATGGATTATTAATACAGGTGCTATTAATCACATAACAAACTTCAATCACCATCTTACATCCATCAGACGATCAACCCAATAAAATATTCTGACTGCTAATGGAGGCATAACATCGGTCACTCATGAAAGACCAGTATCTAACTCTGACTCTTTTAATCTAGATACTATTCTTGTTGTTCCATCTCTTTCTTGTAATCTTCTATCTATTGGCCAAATCACTGAATCCTTAAATTGCACTGTCAAATTTTGACCTAATTATTGTGTATCTCAGGACATTGCAACGCACCAGATTCTTAACTCTAGTGTGAAACGTGGAAATTTTTACTATCTTAATTTGCGTGGTGATCCAAGTCAAAAGTCACGTCAAATCAATAGGGTTGGTAGAAGTTGCTTGGCTAAAAACCAAGTTATTTTATGGCATTGTCATCTTGGTCACCTTTCTTTTCATTATCTTAAACAAATAAAACCAAAATTGTTTTTTAGTACCACAAACTCGAAATTCAAGTGTGATATTTGTGAATTGGCAAAAAGCCATTGAATCTCATATGTACCGAGCTATAATAAAAATTCAATTCCATTTATGACCATTCATTCTGATGTATGGGGACTTGCTTGGATTCCTACTCTATCTAGTGCTTGATACTTTGTAATATTTATTGATGAATGTACCCGGATGACTTGGGTATCACTACTTTTAAATAAGGGAGATGTGTACTCTACATTTCGAGACATATACAAAATGGTGGCTATACAATGCCAGAGTAAAATTCGAGTCTTACTAATAATAGTGGGGAGTATCTTAACTCGACTTTGAATGTTTTTTCCATAAACAGGGCATTCACCATCAAACATCATGTGCCAACACTCCCCAATAGAATGGTATAGCTAAATGAAAGCATCGACAATTATTGAAAGTCACTTAAGTATTATTGTTTGACATGAATGTTCCTTGAGAATACTAGGGAGAGGCTGTTCGATCCACTGCATATCTCATAAATCGGACACCATTAAGAGTACTCAATTTTAAAACTCCTTTTAAGAAACTTCAGGCACTTGTCATATCTCCCCCTCTCAATAATCTAAAGCCCCAAGTCTTTGGATTCTCGACATATGTTCATCAAAAACTCAAAAAATTAGATCCTCGAGCTATCTGGTGTATCTTTATTAGCTATACGGATCTACAAAAGGGATATCGGTGCTATAATCCGAATATAAAGAAGATGTATGTAACTTGAGATGTTTAGTTCCATGAAAATGCTCCTTTCTTCTCTCACTCTAAGTGTTATCTTCAGGGGGAGAAAAATTCAAACCTCTTTGAATTTGAAGATAACATTCTGAGTGTTCCAAAATTTTTGAGTATTTTAGATGTCTCGATTCTCCCAAATGTTTTGAGTGTTTTGAGCATCTCACTTGGACAGACATCTAATGTTTTGAATGTACCGAGTGTTTTGAGCATCTCACCTGGATAGATATCTGATGTTATGAATGTTTTGAGCATCTCACTTGATTAGATAATTAAATATTATCAGAGTAATAAAGATAATACATCTTCCCAACCCACACCAAAAGCTGAAGAAACTTCAGATGTGTATAATGAGGTAAACTCATCTTCCCTAGTAAGTTCAAAGACCGAAGCTCGTTATCCTTCTAGAATCAATAGAGGGATTTCAAAAAAATAATATGATCCAGATCTTTATACCAAAGCTAAATATCCTATCAATAATTTCATATCAATTGACCATTTTTCTAACTCACATGCATTTACTATAAATCAATTATCTACTATATCTATTTTGAGTAATGTGCAGGAGGCTTTAGCTTATCCGGATTGGAAGAAAGCCATAAATGATAAAATGGAGGCATTACAGAAAAACTGCACATGGGATCTTGTCCCTCTCCCTGAAGGAAAGAAAATGATATGGTGCAGGTAGATATTCACTGTCAAACTCAATTTAGATGGAAGCATTAATCAATATAAAGCTCAATTGGTAACAAAGGGATATACTTAGAAGTATATAATTGACTATGAAGATACACTTACCCCCATAGCAAAAATGAACACCATCTAAGCTCTAATTTCCTTAGCTGCTAACCTGGACTGGCCACTATGACAATTTGATGTGAAGAATGCATTTTTGAATAGAACCATAGATGAAAAAGTGTAAATGGATCTACCACCCGGAACAAGATGTACTGACCAAGTATGCAAACTAAAAAGGGCATTATATGGACTCAAGTAATCATCTTGAGTATGGTTTGGATGACTCTTAACTTTTATGAGAAAGCTTAGATATGAGCAAAGTGATGTTGATCATGCACTATTTATCAAGCAAAAGTTAGGTAAAGTCTGTCACGACCCAAAACAGGGGCCATGACCGGCGCTAGGGAACGGGAATTCTTTCGAATCCGGAACCCGTAGCAAGCCTAAAAATAAAATAAATCATGCCATAATAACAGTAACAGTATAATATGCAGCGAAAATAAAAATCATAATATCATAATATTATCCACATCAACTGGATTTAAATCAAAATCTCATCTCATAGATATATATAATCTTTAATACAAATCCAGTTTCAACATAATACATCTCTTTAAAAATAAAAATACATGAAATCCAACACTGTAATTCACAACTACTGCCAGTGTCTAGATAAAATAAATAAGACTCAAGTATATAATTTACATAAAGAAGCTGGGGCGGAAGAAATCCGGCGTATTGACCTGCTACTGAGGTCTGAGGATGTTGACTCTCCTGAAAAAAATAGTCAACGGAGGGGAGTCAGACCTCACTGAGTGAATTACTATAATAATATACATACACACTAAGTGATAATGCATACAGTCAACAGTATATATATATGTATATATACAGGCAATTACACACAGATGCAACAAAATCATTTTTATATAATTTATCTGAAAATCATCTTTTATGAAGGATCACATAGAACCCTAGAATATCGCAACCTCAGAAATAGTGTTAAACAACACTCTAGCCATACAGGCTCACTTAGTCCAAATATATCCACTTAATCCATGTAGACAGTAGACTGGCCCGAGACACTAAGTCACCGAGCTCCAGCAGTCTGACTGCCAGTGTGATTGGCCCCGAGACACTTGGTCAACCGAGCTCCAGCAATCACACCTCCAAACCACATCTCACACATATCAATAATCATAATCAAATCAATATCCACAAATAAGTTAGTAATATAGCCTAAATACTATAGGCGTACCGGTACGTACTCGTCCTAGTGCTGCCCACTAGGAGCACGTTCTATCGATATCCTTCATCATTAAATATAAAACATTCATTCACAATTAAATGATGCATGAATTTAAATAAAACAACAATATAAACCATATATATACCGGAAATATACCAAACATAAACCAGGTATATTTCGAGTATATATATATATATCAAATAAATCCAATCAAAATCATAAATTAAACTAAAAATATATTTAAAAACATTTTAAATATATTTTATTAATAAAACATGTATAATTTATTATATACCAAAAATAAACCAAAAATATACTTAATGTAAACTTAAGAAAAAATCAAATTATTTATGCATATTTAATCAACATAAAACATGCATTTCTAAATCATGCATCCTAAGCATATATAGTATAGTAATAACTCACCTAATGCGCTCCACGAGACAGGTCCGACGGGCCTGGTCCACTAGCCCTCGGTCTCGGCGCAACTAAACAAGCAATAAATAATAGACATCAGAATAAACCTAACAGAATCCTAGAATTCAATCTAGAGTATTAAACACAGAATCGGAAATTAGGGTTCGACTGGATATCACGTTTTACGAGAATTCTATCGAAAATTCGGCAGAACCTCCCCTGTAAAACGGATATCTCTCTACTCAAAAGAGTAGAGCCGACCCTGCAAAGAAAATACACTTCGAAAAATAGCTCAACACAATCAAAATCCCACGGTCGGACTCCAAACTACAATCCACCGACCGGGGTCCACAAACACAGAACATATTCCAAGTATACCAAAAATATCCTCACAACATAGTAATACATCTCATAGGTAAAAATTACATAATTAACCTTAAAACACTGTAAAACATGCATTTCTAAATCATGCATCTAAGCATATATATATAGTATAGTAACTCACCTAATGCGCTCCACAGACAGGTCTGACGGCCTGGTCCACTAGCCCTCGGTCTCGGCGCAACTAAACAAGCAATAATAATAGACATCAGAATAAACTAACAGAAATCCTAGAATTCAATCTAGAGTATTAAACACAGAATCGGAAATTAGGGTTCGACTGGATATCACGTTTTACGAGAATTCTACCGAAAATTCGGCAGAACCTCCCCTGTAAAACGGATATCTCTCTACTCAAAAGAGTAGAGCCGACCCTGCAAAAGAAAATACACTTCGAAAAATAGGCTCAACACAATCAAATCCCACGGTCGGACTCCAAACTACAATCCACCGACCGGGGTCCACAAACACAGAACATATTCCAAGTATACCAAAAATATCCTCACAACATAGTAATACATCTCATAGGTAAAAATTACATAATTAACCTAAAACACTGTAAAAATCGAATAAAACTCATTTTATTAGAAAAACCGTATATTATATATATATTGAAAATAATTCACGAAAATTAGTTTTAATTAGTTAAAAATACCAAATATTTGTAGAAATCATTTTTATACCTTAAATAACTATTAAAACCAATTAAATTACATTTTTAGACAATTTAGGGTAAAATTACCAAAATACCCCTATATATAAAAATATACTTAAATTACTTCAAAAATTCACCAAAAATCATACAATTACCCAAAATTAATTTTCTAAACATATTTATCAATAATATCAATAATTAAACTCAATTAACCAATTAAATTCAAATAAAAACACAATTAACCTAATTTCTCAAAATCACATAAACTTCAATAATTTAAAATAAATACTTAGAAATTCATAAAAATTCCAAATAAATTCCTATAATTCATTTCAACACCTAATTTAACCATAAACTCCAATTTCATAATTTAAATAATTAATTTCAGAAAATAGAAAATAATATTAAAATATTCAAAAATACCCAAAAATCCAAACAATCTCCAAAAATTCTACAAAAATTCATACATGTAGATTAAGCTACTAGGAACAACATTTGTGAAGGAAGTTTCCATGAATCATCCAATTCGAAGCTCAAAAAAATCGAAAACCCTAATAGGCCGAAATTGACAAAATCGAAACCTAAGCAATTCTAGACCATTTTAGCTCAAACCAAAGCTAGAATCACACTCACAGGAGCTCAAGGAGAAGAAAAGACCGGCGGTGTCAAAAACAGTGGCCGTAATCGACGTGATCAACGGTGGATCGATTTTTGGCTTCTCCGGCCAAAATCGACCTCCAGACGCCGGAAACGGTTACCTCAGGCGGTGGAATTGGTCGGGGAAGACGGTGGCACACCGGACGGCACACCCACGGTGAAGAAACGGCACGGCAGCGACCGGGAACGGAGAAGGGAAGAATCGGGAGGAAGAAGAAGAAGTCGGGGGCAGTTTTGTAATTTTCCAAATCTTTTGTAATTTTGACAAATATATGTATATATATATACTTTATACTATATATTAAAATAATATTAAATTACACACATCAAATATACACCACACACATAAAATTTAATATTTTAATAATTTATACTAAATAAAATTAATTAAATAACAATAAAACAATTAAATACTTAATAAAATATTAGGGTAATAATAAACCCTAATTAAATAAATATACACACACAGACTTTATTTAATAATTTAAAAATACGCATGAGTTCATGCAAGTCCGTAAATACATTTAAAATAATTAATAATACATTGTTTACGTGAAAATTTCCCCGAAAATGCAAGTCCCGGGAAAATTTTACGTAAAACACTGAAAATAATACACCGTAATTAAAATAGGTTTTAAATACATATTAACTCGTAAAAATATCATATAATGTACAGAAATTATTAACACTGCATATCCCGGTATAGTGTAAAAATATTTTTAAAAAAACACGGGATATTACAGTCTTCCCCCTTTACAAGAGTCCGTCCCCGAATTCTAAAAAACAAGATCAAGAAGGAAAGAGATACGGGTAAGAAGCTCGCATCTCAGCTTCAGTCTCCCACGTATGCTCTTCAACTCTATCGCTACGCCACAGAACCTTGACCATCGAAATCTGCTTCGATCTCAACTGTCGAACTTGAAAATCAACGATCGCCACAGGTTCTTCCACAAACGTCAAATCTTCACTCACTTCCACACTGTCAGGTTGCAACACGTGTGAAGGATCTGAGATATACTTCCTCAACATCGAGATATGAAATACTGGATGCACCTGTGACATACTCGGAGGCAAATCCAACCGATATGCAACAGTGCCAACTCTCTCCAGAATCTCAAACGGTCCAATATATCTCGGTGCTAACTTACCCTTCTTACCAAATCTCATCACACCCTTCATCGGAGATACTTTCAGAAAAACGAAATCTCCAACCTGAAACTCCACATCTCTGCACCTAGGATCCACATAACTCTTCTGTCTGCTAACTGCAGTCTCTAATCTGCGCTTGATCACGGTGACTTTCTCTGCAGCATCTTGAACCATCTCTGGTCCAGTCAAAGCTCTCTCACCAATCTCATCCCAACTCAACGGGGATCTACACTTCCTTCCATACAACGCCTCGTATGGTGCCATGCCAATACTGCTATGGTAGCTGTTATTATATGCAAACTCAATAAGCGACAAATGATCATCCCAGCTACCTCCCAAATCCAAGACACACATCCTCAACATATCTTCCAGTGTCTGGATCGTCCTCTCAGACTGGCCATCTGTCTGAGGATGAAAAGCAGTACTAAAATCCAACCTAGTGCCCATCGCTTCTTGCAACTTCTGCCAAAAATGAGAAGTAAACACCGAACCTCTATCTGACACAATGGACACAGGTACTCCATGAAGGCACACAATATGCTTCACATACAACTTCGCCAATCTAGCAACTGAATATGTGGCTTTCACAGGCAAGAAATGTGCAGACTTCGTCAACCTGTCTACAATCACCCAGATGGAATCGTATCCATCCTTCGAACGAGGTAAACCAACCACAAAATCCATAGCTATCCTTTCCCATTTTCACTCGGGAATAGGAAGAGGCTGAAGCTTCCCAGAAGGCTTCTGATGTTCGGCTTTCACTTGCTGACACGTCAAGCACTTAGCAACATAATCAGCAACATCCTTCTTCAATCCATCCCACCAGTATAGATCTCTGATACTGTGGTACATCTTAGTAACACCCGGATGTACGCTGTAGGCTATAGAATGTGCTTCCTCTAAAATCTCTTCTCTCAAGTCATCCACATCTGGAACACACAATCTACCACTGATCCACAACACACCATCATCATCGAGTGTGAAATCAGTGAACTTCCCTGCTCTGACATTCTCTGCAAGCTCTTCTAGAATAGGATCTCGACTCTGGGCTGCTTTAATCCTATCCCTCAGTACAGATCGTACTTTAAACTGAGCTAACAGTCCACATGATCTACTGATCTTTATCATCAGACCTTGATCCACCATCAGATGCAATTCCTGGATCAATGGTCTCCTCTCAACACCGATGTGAGCAAGACTACCTGAGGACTTCCTACTCAAAGCATCTGCTACAACATTAGCTTTACCCGGATGGTAAAGAATCTCGCAATCATAATCCTTCAACAATTCCAACCATCTCCTCTGCCTCAAATTCAGATCTCTCTGCTGGAAAATGTACTTATGGCTCTTGTGATCAGTAAATATCTCACAAGTCACCCCGTACAAATAATGTCTCCAAATCTTCAAAGCAAAGATCACTGCAGCCATCTCAAGATCATGTGTAGGATAGTTCTGCTCATGCTTCTTCAACTGCCTCGAAGCATAGGCTATCACCCTTCCATTCTGCATCAACACACAACCAAGACCAATTCTAGAGGCATCATAGTAAACTGTGAACTTATCCACACCATTAGGAAAAGCTAATACTGGCGCTGTGGTCAACTTCTCCTTCAATAACTGAAAACTATTCTCACAAGCTTCTGACCACTCAAATCTAACATTCTTCTGAGTCAAGCGAGTCATAGGGGCTGCAATCCTGGAAAAATCCTGCACAAATCGCCTATAATACCCGGCTAAACCCAGAAAACTTTGAATCTCCGTAACAGAAGTAGGTTTAGGCCACTCAGATACTGCCTCAATCTTTTGTGGATCAACCTGAATACCTTCTTTAGACACTACGTGTCCAAGAAAAGAAACACTCTCCATCCAGAAATCACACTTCGAGAATTTAGCATAAAGTTGATGATCTCTCAGTGTCTGTAGTACAATCCTCAAATGATATACGTGCTCTTCCATACTCCTCGAATATACCAGTATATCATCAATGAAGACTACTACAAACTGATCCACATACGGTCGGAATACTCGGTTCATCAGGTCCATAAAAGCTGCTGGTGCATTAGTCAAACCAAAAGACATCACCAGAAACTCATAATGGCCATATCGAGTGCGGAACGCTGTCTTAGGAATATCGGATTCACTAATCCGCAACTGATGATAACCCGACCTCAAGTCAACCTTAGAAAAGAACTGTGCACCCTGTAACTGATCAAACAAATCATCTATCCTCGGGAGAGGATACTTGTTCTTCACTGTCACCTTATTCAACTCTCTATAGTCAATGCACAGTCTCAGGGTACCATCCTTCTTCTTCACAAACAAGACTGGTGCACCCCAAGGAGAAACACTAGGTCTGATGAAACTTTTATCCAACAACTCTTGCAACTGCTCCTTCAACTCTCTCAGCTCTGCAGGAGCCATACGATAGGGTGGCATAGATATAGGAGTAGTACCTGGAACCACATCTATACAGAACTCAATCTCTCTATGAGGTGGTAAACCTGGCAACTCCTCGGGAAAAACATCAGGAAACTCACAAGCAACAGGAACATCTGTGAGTGATAACTTCTCCACTGACGTATCCCTAACCAATGCCAAAAACCCCTGACAACCTTTCCTCAACAACTTCCTAGCCGTAATAGCCGAAATAAGATTCTGAGGTGCTGAACTCCTATCACCAACAAACTTAAAATCTACTTCATCAGGAATTCTGAAAGTCACCTCCTTATTCCTGCAATCTACCACGGCATAGTGCTGAGATAACCAATCCATTCCCAGAATAACATCAAACTCCATCACATCCAACAGAATCAAATCAGCGGGTAATTCTCTATCTCCCACGAGAACTGGACAATCAGAAAGAACAATATCTGCAGGAGCCATATAATATACATATGATGAGTTCTGAAGTAATTATAGATAATTACGTATGATTAACTATATCTTAATTAGAAAAGAAACGATGTTAGTGCATGCTATATATGTAGTACGGATGTAAATGTGCAATTCTTTACATTAGGTATCAGTCACAATCTAACACAAATTTAACTCCATTAAAAATCTGAGTCAAAGGAAAAAAAGGTTGAAAGTTGAACCAGTACAGCCACCCTTTTCTTTTCCCGTCGCATTTGAAAGTTAAAACGTGCGTCTATCGTCACCATTCTTGAGATCCGATATGCTTTCATCGTGCATGCATGCATGTTATCTAAGATATACACAACTTTGGCATATATGTATTATTTGATCATTCCTCTTTCAAAAGAAAAAAAAAGGTATTATTTGCCATTTTTCATTCCAAAAAAATATAGTTTTATATCATTGTTTTTAAATATTCTAAAACTTCATATGGGAAGAATAATATTTTTATTTTTTTTAAATAAAATATATAAGACAATGTAACAATAAATGAAACTTTATTCAAACATCACTAGTTGAATATACAATTCGACTTACAATTGCTTAAAGAATTTAAATGAAACAATTCAAAACAATAAATAACTAAAACTTGTATGCCCTTTTGGATATACTTATTCAATCACAAAACATATATGAAATTATAAAAAATTAATTATGATCATAGAATAAAGGTTGCATTAACTTACAAGGTCCAAGTCTTTTTATCACTATCATCATTTTCCATTTGCAGCTTGTCCATAGGGTGACCGAGCATGGCGAAGTCACCTCTCCTCGGAGAGCAGTTTGGCGAACCTTATAAAAGCCTCTTCATTAGTATCTGTATTAGTAGACTCAAATATTCCACTATCCAAGTTTACCCTTGAAATTGGTTTCTTTAGTAGCCCTTCACCAACTTTGACAAGATCATCCAAGTTCTTTTTTGTGCCCACATCTACAGAAGAAACTGTCTTGTTTAATGCGTCATCCTGCTAGTATTTGGCATCAAACAAATGTAAAGATCTATGATTAATGTATAATTATTAATATCTTGTAATAATCTTTTGTTTTCCTTGGGCAAGTAAGGCAAATACCTGAATCCTGAGGTAGTTTCTTTTAGAGTAGAGGGCTTGAAAAACCACAGAAATATGCAAATCCACCATGTCAGCACTTGCATGAGTAAATGCATCAACTAAAGGGGTCGAACCGTTGGTTGTTAACCAACCCAATACACCCCATTTTGCAACCCCATCAGCACTATATTTCTCTTCAACTTTTGGAGCTCCAGTTCCCAAGGATATAACAAGAAATCTACCATAATCCATTGGCTTTATGGAAAGAAGTCTTGGCTTCCCTGGATGATTTCCTTTGTCACTTCGCCCATAGCAACCAAAGTCTGATAAAAAAAAACAATTTATAAATATTAGATCAAGTTGATCTGGCTATATAATATTCAAAATTTTTTCTATATTCAGAGTAAGTTATAGTATATATTAGGGCTTCAAGTTTGTAATATACCGGATTATTTACAGCAACACCACCATCTATAAGGTTGAATTCCCTGACTTTCCCAGTCTTGTCATCTTTGGTTTCAAAATAATGAGCTGGAAGATAAGTTGGTGCAGCTGAGGTTGAAATGCATATGTCTGAAAGTAAAGCATTTAAGGATGGATTTTTCTTAACTTGAAAAATAAAAAACACGTTGAATAAAAGTCTCTATATATATATATATATATATATATATATATATATATATATATATATAATTAACTTGATCATAATGTTGGAAAATAAGACTGAGTTTAATTAATAAAAGGTAAACCTGAAGACTGAAAAAGATAGTAGGCTGGAGTTTTTTGATATCAAATGTTGGGATGACAACATTTGTCAATGTCTGGTTCAATCTTGTGTTTCCTAATTTTTCTTTCACAATGTTATGTAGATACTGCCCATCGTATTTTGGTCCTGAAATGGCTTTGACAATCTTGGATGTATGTGGAAATAACAGACAACTATTTTGTGGGAAGATCCGAGGGCATTCATTGAGATAAAATTCTTCGATATCTTTTGCAGCAAACAATGGTCGGTTTTTCTCATTTGGGCTAACAAGCATAGCAGTCACTAGACCACCAGTGCTTGTTCCTGCAATCATGTCAAAGTAGTATGCAAGTCTTGCATCTTCAGCATCCAATTTCTTGACATAGACACAAAAAACAAGTGTATGTTAGTATTTAGTTCTTACAAAGATAATAGGTTTAACAGTGTAATCAAATTTATACAGAGGCTTTTATTTCATTATCAAATTCACGCTTGCATGTTTCATGCATTAGAGTACTATAGCTACCTACAGTATAAGAAACTTTTCGGAGTTCGTATTGAACATGATATATACACACACACACATAACCAATTTTACCTGAAGTTCAGATTCGAGGAAACTAAGGATCGTGCCAGGAATAACGCCTCTTATACCACCCCCATCAATGCTGAGGATGGTGACTAGCTTTCCATAAGTTGGTGCTTGGAGGGGTGCATTTGTTGCTTCCATCAGGATTATTTTTGTGGGTTTGATATATACAATAAGTAAAGAAGTGTGTACAAGGAAATGAATAATAGAGTCTTGGGGGAAGTTAAAATTTGTGAAATCTCAATTAAGGTCTTTGGGGTATATAAAGGCAGAAATAAATAATACTGCAAGTGTATAAGATTTTCAGAGAAAGCTTGAACAACTTAATGCTTTTAGAAAATGTTAGATCTGTGATTTTAGGTTGTTTTGGAGATGGATATTTATAGAGCCCAAGTCGTGCATGCTCTTCATTTTAGTTCCCTGTTTTAGCAATGTCAGTACGTGGATCGAATCTTCATCAAATTTGACCAAACTTGTACCTTCTTTGTGTTGTTTCAAACTTGGAGTGCATTTAGAGTTATTCCTCAAGGAAATGTTGAATAACTTGATAATTTGAAACGTGTGGCCTTTATCACATGAAACTATAATACTTGCTAGTAGGTAAGACTGCATGCATATGAGACTAGTAGGTTAGAATATATAATTAGGTAATGCAAAAAAGAAGAAGAATGGAAATAATTGATGGAGTTATTTGAGTCTGTTAGCTCCATATTCATTAACCACATTCAAGAGCCAGTGGAATCAAGTAGCTCCATAATGTTTTTGTGTGATAATAAAGCCATTGACGAAGACATGAAGGTCGAAATCAGTTGGAAAAAAATATATATATATTTGGATTAAAACTCAAAATTTTGTTCGTAAAAGGTGGTATTATAAATTTCTAAGAATAAAGTAATGACAAAATATAATTCAGAAAGCGTGTAGAATTAATAAGTGATAGGTTAGCTCCATAAAAATTAATCTATATTTTTGTGGGAATAAAGCCATTGATGAAGATATAGAATTCAAATATCTTCGAAAATTCAATATTCAGATTAGAACTTAAATTTTTTTCATAAATTATGATTTTATAAATTTTAAGATTAAAATAATTACAAAATAACAAATTTCAATTAGCAAATTTCTGATGCACATGTGCAATGTATATACAACAGTATACATAGTCGTCACTCTGTTGTGTTCAATAGCAATATATATAAAACATTTGAGAACATATGCACATCACATTTCAAGATAAATTGATGCTGATTGCGTTTATGATAGAAACAAACATAGCAAACCATAAAATGTATTTAAAAAAATTATGATTTGCATATATATATATATATATATTCTTATATAAAGTTAGGATAATGATAAATCACACTACTAGTTATATGAATAACACTACTAGTTATATGAATAGTATTATTCATAATACTAAAAAATATAATTTTTGAATTAAAATTACATATTATCCCCATATACAGTAAGAAAAATTAAATGAAAAATAATGATATAAAATGAATTTTTGTCTATGGACAACATTATTCATATTACTATTAATGATATAAATCATTTTTCATAAAATTAATATATATTCAAGCTTGTGTAATGATGGCATATACGGATTAAATACTTGTTTATTGTTTTTACTATTTACAATTTTTTTTTTTTTGGAGAAAACTATTTACAAATGTTAAACGACAGAAACATGTGTAAACCCTTATCTTTTATTAATTCTGTTTTATTAAAGTAGGCAGGCAAATGCCACATAAGGAGCAGCCATGAACAAAAGTTACTTTTAGCATAAAGTATTGCAGATTGGTATAAACTCGTAATTAAGCATCGCCTAATTAATATATTTAATGTTTGAGTTGCTGACTTACTTTAAGGCTTGCAAAGTACAAATAGGAAATTTCTATTATATATGACTTCGTTTTTGGATAAATCAAAGTTCTTGTAATAATTCTATGATATATATTTTTAAATAATGTTTCTTGCTTGTGGGATTTTTGAACAGCGCCTACTAACGTTTTTTATTATTATATATGAAAAAAAATTAATATTTATTATGAATGTAAATGAATAATATATTACTTGTGAATGAATAATATATTACTTGTGAGAGAATAGTTCTCAAATAGTGAAAAGAAAATCTCTATATAAAGGGATTGAAATTCATTAATGAAGAAAAAAAAAAAGAATATATTACTTTCCAAATTCTTTCAATATTATTGTTCACCAAATTCTTTCAAAACTCTCTCTAAATTCTCTTAATATCATTCTACTATAAAATATTTTTCTTCTAATTAAATATTACTAAATTTAAGTTTAGTTCTATAACAAAGTAAGCAATTCAATTCTCATTTCACAACACGTTATCAGCACGAAAAACTCTCGATCAAAACAATAAGGTACATATTTCTTAATATTTAATATTTATGAATATATTATTTGATTATATATTATTATGGATGGCTATGCCTCCTACTAATTTATATATATTCATATTTATATTTATTTTTTCAATCTAACTTTATATTAATTGTTATTTTTATTTTGTTTTACTAATTACACCTTTGATGCAAATATTGCTAGAAACGGTTTTAACCTTATGGATGGTTATGCCTCCTATCAATTTATATTTATGCACATTTATTTTTTTATTATTTATGTTAATGGAAAGCTATACCCTATTTTATATTAATGGACAGTTTTGTCCCATATTTATACATATCATTATTTAACTCATTTACTATAAATAATCATATCAACATTATTTATTAATTTTACTTTATATAATTTATTTCTCAATATATTATATTAAAAAAAAATTCTAACGACTATATATTACCAACGGTAATATAACGGTAACAAACGGCTATATTTTTCATTATAAATAGACCAACTATAAATTTTATTTATTCACACAAATTCATATATATTCTCTTTCTCTCTTTACTCTAAATTGAAAACATGATTTGGTATATTTATATTTGTGTTTTGATCATGACTATTATAATAGTTTTAGGAATAATTCATATGCAAGATGATTTTCTATTTGATATAATTTTAAGAATTATTGTATCATTTTTTGTACCACTATTATTTCTTGTAATATTCATTCATGATATAATTAATTAGTAAATTCTAATTATGTTTGATTTTTTTTAGTAGTCATGAAATTTATGAATTATAATTGAGTTATATTTTTTTTATTAATTATCATAATGACAAATCTAGCACAGCTTGAGTTTGTTGCTCTTGACATCACCGGAAAAAATTATATGTCTTGGATTCTAGATGTAGAAATGCATCTTCAATCAATGGGGTTAATTGATACCATAAAAGAAAATAATAACACCTCATTGTAAGATAAGGCCAAATCTATATTTGACTGTCAAAGATCCAAGTGTTATTTGGAAGGATCTAAAAGACAGATATGATCATCAAAGAGATGTAATACTACCAGTAGTCACTGATGAATGGAGAGCTTTACGCTTTCAATATTTCAAAAAAGTGAGTGACTATAATTCTGCAATGTTCAAAATAGTATCATAATTAAAATTCTATGGACAGACAGTCACAGACGAGGATATGCTGGAGAAAACTTACTCCACATTTCATGCATCAAATGTTACACTGCAACAATAATATAGGATGCAGAGATTTAAAAAATATTCTGAACTGATTTCATGTCTACTGGTAGCTGAGAAAAATAATGAACTCTTGATGAAAAATGATCAGTCCCGTCCCACTGGCTCAGTAGCATTTCCAGAAGCAAATGCTACAAATTATTCCAGATATAAAAATTACAATAGTCGTGGACGTGGAAGAGGTCAATTCTTTAGTCGTGGTCATGGAAATAAATATAATAATACACCACAACAAACTCAGACTCAACCTCAAAAGAAGTTAAAATCAGTCATCAGTGGTGTTCAAGAAAGGCCCTAACATAAGTCTGAAACTGTGTGTTTCAGATGTGGTAGTAAAGGACACTGATCACGAGTTTGTCGTACACCACCACATCTTTGCCAACTTTATAAAGCATCATTGAAAGGCAAAGAAAAGGAAATAAACTTTAATGAGCATCATACTCTTGCTAATGATACAACTCATCTAGATGTTTATGATTTTACTGATGATTTTACTGACAATGGAAATTGAGACATCTATAATTTTAAATATATTGTTATTACCTATTTTATTTTGAAGAATATGTTATTGTTATATATGTTATTTTCAAATTAAATAAAATGTCTTACTTTACAATTATTTTATGTTTTTACATTAAATAAAATGTCTTACTTTACAATTATTTTATGTTTTTACCTTAATTGATTAATTATATGTTTATTTATTTTGAAGTTTAATATGGATTATACTCAACATAAAGACAGTATTGGAGATCTCTGCATACCAGATAGTGGTACTACACTTACTATCTTGAAAAATAGAGATTATTTCTCTGAAATAAAGCCTACAAAGGCAGTTGTAAAAACAATATCAGGTCCTGTAGATCTGATTGAAGGAATTGGCAAAGCTAAATTTATGTTACCAAATGGAACAAAGTGTATAATTGATAAAGCTTTGTTTTCACCAAAATCAATAAGAAATTTGTTGAGTTTTGATGACATATATCGAAATGGATGTGATACCCAATCCATTACTATAAATGGTAATAAATATTTAAATATAGTTTCCTATGAATCAGGAAAAATACAAGTATTGAAAAGACTGCCAAAACTCCCTACTAAATTGCATTACACGTATATACATGTAATTGAATCACATATGGCAGTAAAAGAAAAATCTTATGATCCTTCAATAATAAATTTATATCATGACAGATTAGGTCATCCTGGATCAGTAATGATGCGAAGGATAATTGAGAATTCACATGGGCATCCATTGAAGGGGCAAAGAATTCCTCAATCAAATAAAATGTCATGTACAGCTTGTTCTCTCGAAAAATTAATCTTGAGACCTTCACCATCTAAAATTCAGAATGAATCACCTATGTTTCTTGAAAGAATTCAAGGTGATATATGTGGGCCAATTCACCCACCATGTGGACTATTCAAATATTTTATGGTATTAATTGACGCACTAGTAGATGGTCACATGTTTGTCTATTGTCAACTCGTAATATTGCATTTGCAAGGTTGCTTGCTGAAATTATTAAATTACGAGCACAATTCCCTGATTATACAATCAAGAGGGTAAGACTTAATAATGCTGGTGAATTTACATCTCAAGCATTCAATGATTATTGTATGTCTACTAGGATCATTGTTGAGCATCTTGTTGCCCATGTACATACTCAAAATGGTTTAGCTGAATCATTGATTAAATGCCTTCAGCTTATTGCTAGACCATTAATAATGAGAACAAAGCTTCCCATTTCAGTTTGGGGTCATGCAATCCTACATGCTGCTTCATTAATTCGCATCAGACCTAGTGCATATCATAAATACTCCCCACTACAATTGGCATTTGGTCAAGAGCCAAATATTTCCCATCTCAAAATTTTTGGTTGTGCAGTATATGTACCCATTGCTCCACCTCAGTGCACAAAAATGGGTCCTCAACAAAGATTGGGAATTTATGTTGGGTTTGAAACACCCTCGATTATTAGATATCTTGAACCTTTAACTGGTGATGTTTTTACAGCACGTTTTGCTGATTGCCAATTTAATCAGGTTGTTTTCCCAACATTATAAAAAGAGGAGAAAGAAGGGAAAAGGGATATTTCATGGAATGAACCATCATTATTGCATCTGGATCCTCACACAAAACAATGTGAATTAGAAGTGCAAAAGATTGTGCACTTACAAGCAATTGCAAATCAATTGCCAGATGCATTTACTGATACAAAAAGAGTGACTAAATCATATATACCAGCAGCCAATGCTCCTGCTCATATTGAAATTCCAAAAATAAAATTTGAGAGTAAAGACACTCATGAGTCTAAAACACGCCAGAAGCGTGGAAGACCAATTGGTTCTAAGGATAAAAATCCTCGAAAGAAAAAGGGAGTAGATAATCATATTGATAGCGAGGAAAATATCCTTGAAGAAATAGAAAATAAAGAAAGTCATGAAACATTTTTATATACTGTTGCATGTGAAATCATAAATGACAAAGATGATCTTGAACCAAAATCAGTCATGGAATGTCAAAATAGGCATGATTGGATAAAATGGAAAGATGCTATGCAGGCTGAATTGGACTCACTAAACAAGCGAAATGTTTTTGGGCCAATTATTCCTATGCCTAAAACTGTGAAACCTGTAGGATACAAGTGGGTCTTTGTACAAAAGAGAAATGAGAAAAATGAAATAATAAGGTACAAAGCTAGACTTGTAGCTCAAGGTTTTTCATAAAGGCTAGGAATTGATTATGATGAAACGTATTCTCCTGTTATGGATGCAATTATGTTCAGGTATCTGATTAGCCTAGTAGTTTCTAAGAAATTAGAAATGCATCTTATGGATGTTGTGACTACTTATTTGTATGGATCACTTGATAGTGACATTTATATGAAAATCCCTGAAGGATTTAAAATGCCTGAAGCATTAAGTACAAAACCCAAAGAAATGTATTCGATCAAGCTCCAGAGATCTTTATATGGGTTAAAATAGCCTAAGCACATGTGGTATAATCATTTAAGCGATATTTGATTAATAAAGGATATGTGAGTAATATTATCTGCCCATGCATTTTTATTAAGAAAACAATATCCGGATTTGTGATTATAGTTGTATATATTGATGATTTGAATATCATTGGAACAGAAAATGAGATCCATGAAGCAACAATATACTTAAAGGAAGAATTTGAAATGAAAGATCTTGGAAAAACCAAATATTGCCTTGGTTTACAAATTGAGCAAATGCACAATGGGATATTCGTGCATTAATTAAATTACACAGAAAAGATCTTAAAACGCTTTAATATGGATAAAGCAAATCCTTTAAGTACTCCAATGGTTGTTAGATCACTCAATATTGAGACTGATCCATTTCGACCCTGTGAAGAAAATGAAGAAATTCTTGGTCCTGAATTTCCATATCTCAGTGCCATTGGAGCTTTAATGTATCTTGCTAATTGTACTAGACCTGACATTTCTTTTGCAGTTAATTTATTAGCAAGGTTCAGTTCAGCTCCAATAAAAAGGCATTGGAAAGGGGTCAAACATATACTTCGATACCTTCGAGGAAATGTTGATTTGGGTTTATTTTATTCTAACAATTCAAAACAAGAATTGATTGGTTATGCAGATGCAGGGCATTTATCTAATCCTCATAAAGCAAAATCTTAAACAGGCTATGTGTTCACAAATAATGGAACTGCAATTTCTTGGCGTTCCCAAAAACAAACGCTTGTCACTACTTCCTCAAATCATTCTAAAATTATTATACTACATGAAGCAAGTAGAGAGTGTGTGTGGCTTAGATCAATGACACATCATATTGAAGAATCTTGTGGTTTTCCAATCAATAAAAGTCCAACAATTTTATATGAACATAATGCAGCATGCATTGCACAATTAAGGGAAGGATATATCAAAAGTGATAGAACCAAGCATATACCTCCAAGATTCTTTTCATACACTCAAGAGCTAATAAAAGACAATCATATAGATATCAAGTATATTCAATCTAGCAAGAATTTAGCTGATCTTTTCATAAAGGCGCTTCCAACTACAATCTTTAGAAAGCACGTTCACGATATTGGAATGCGACATCTGCATACTATGTGAAGGATGATTATACATATCAACTTGAGGGGGAGAAAATCATGCACTGTACTCTTTTTCCTTAAGCTAAAGTTTTTCCCACTGGGTTTTATTTAGCAAGGTTTTAACGAGGCAGTTGCAAAATATTATTTTTCAAGGGGGAGTATTATGAATGTGAATGAACAATATATTGCTTATGAATGAACAATTTATTACTTGTGAGAGAATAGTTCTCAAATAGTGAAAAGAAAATCTCTATATAAAGGGATTGAACTTCATTAATGAAGAAAAAAAGAAAAAGAATAGATTACTCTCCAAATTCTTTCAATATTATTGTTCACCAAATTCTCTCAAAACTCTCTCTAAATTCTCTTAATATCGTTCTACTATAAAATATTTTTCTTCTAATTAAATATTACTAAATTCAAGTTTAGTTCTATGATAAAGTAAGCAATTCAATTCTTATTTCACAATAATATTCATGTTTAATGTTATATAAGTGTATCAATTAATTAATTTATTCATTCATTCATATAGCCAAAACCCTTTGACCACGTACACAAAATCTTTGACACTTTCAAACTGGATGAAACTTCGATGTACCATTTCATATGCATTTATCTATAAGATGCTAAGGATGATTTTATACTTTAACCGTACAGAAGCCATCTCATTCACATTCTCATGATGATTTTCTCTTTTGAGAGTTATAGCCCATGGACTGGACTCATTTGAAAATGGATAATGAAAGGTATTGCCATGTGTGATATAAATACTATGTTGTTATTATTAAAATTATTATTAATACTATAGGTCTCAGCCTATAAAAGTTGATTTAAAAAAAGATTAGTACCGAATTCAGTGTTGAAATTGCTAATTAAAAACATTGAAAATCATTTCAACATTCGTATATATAGCCACTCAATTTGCTTGATTTTAATACATAAGGTAAAGCTGTATAAAGGTCAGCTACATGGCCATTTAAAGCAACAAATAGAGTTGTTGAGGATAGATTTCGTCACTTATATTTTAGCTACTGTTGTTTATCATTTCGATTGTATTAGGTTATCATGATAGTCCTTCACTTTTATCATCTCTTCATCATTGTATATATATTATACTTTGTATCATTAGTTTACATATGATAACATATACAACTTTACTCTCATTCTCTCTTGCATGTCCAATGATTACATGGAATCAGAGCCATATATTCTTCAATGATGACTTCTTCTCAAATGCAACTTATTCTTGCCACATCTCAGCGTGCAATTAACTCATCTGCCTAACATACTTTCTCGGTTAAGCTCATATCCAAGAACTACCTCATATGGAAAGCTCAGTTCATACCATTACTGAATTATCAAAAACTGAACTCCTTCATTGATCCAACCTTTGCTCTTCCACCTCAAATGATACCTTCATCTTCCAATGCAAATCAGCAAGTCAACAATCCAGAATATCAATCTTGGTTTCAAAAGGACCAAATGCTCCTATCTTGGATCTTCTCCTCAGTTAGGGAAGATGTTTTTCCTTATACAATTGGGCATCATTCCTCAAAATCCATTTAGCAAGCCTTAGCCAATGCATTTAGCTTTGTTTCTCAAAATAAGCAGCTGCAAATCCATATTGAATTACAAGAGCTTAAATGGAATGATTTATCAATGATTGAATATCTTAAGAAAGCCAAGGCATTAGCCGATGAACTTGAATCAACTGGCTATGCTTTATCTCAAATTGAATTCAATGTAATAATTTAAAGGAACATAGGACCTGAATTCCATGGCATCATCAGTAGCCTTAATATTTGTCCTCAACTAGTCTCCTTTTTTGAACTATATGGAGAGCTTGTTGCTCAAGAGATCTTACTCAAAAGTCAGATTCCTACACCCATTGCTAATGTTGCTCTTAAACAATCAGATGCACCTCTTTTGCCTATATTAACTATTCATCCTCAAGCTCCTCCTTTTTGAAACAATGGTAACAACTCTCGCTTTTTTAGCCAACATCCTCATAGTCTATGTCAAATTTGGGGTGATAAGAACCACACAACAGATGTATGTCGCAAGAGGTACCAACCTAAGTGCAATTTTTTAATACTTCTCAAGCTCATTACAACCATGTTCGAGCTGTCACTCTTCATTATCATCCTGGGCTGCCATCTGCCTATGCTTTTCCTTCGTAACACACATGGTATCCTGACACAGGTGCTAATTATCATGCTACACTTGACATGATAGCCTTGAGCACTACTAGTGAATACCAAGTCCATGATTATCTCCATGTTGGAAATGGCCAAGGGCTGCCCATCACCCATACCAGTAACACTTCTCTCACATCTCTTCATCATAAATTTCATTTAAATCATGTCTTGCATGCCCCTCAGCTTACTAAAAATTTATTGTCTGTCCAAAAATTTGCTACTGACAATTCTTGTTATTTTGAAATTTGGCCTCAAAATTTTTCTATCAAGTTTTAGGTTACCAAGAAAGTTCTCCTTCAAGGACTGGGTGAGGATGGTCTTTATGCCCTCAAAACGCCTACAAAGCATGCCTTGGTTGTAGAGTGTCCTTCCCTTTAAGACCGGTATGCCTGCATAGGTCATCTTAATTTTTGGACTCTCTAAAATTATCAATGATTTTAATCTTCTATGTTCAAATAAAAAATATTCCCTTTTCTCTTCTTGCTATTTAGTAAAACTAACTAAGCTTCCCTTTGTTGTTGTTGAACATCATAATAATGCTCCCTTTGATATCATTCACTCTGATGTATAGGGTCCATCCCCAATATTATTTAATCAAGGAAATTGTTATATTGTTTTATTTATTGATGACTTTACTAGATATAGTTGGCTTTATTTTCTTAAACATAAAAAATGAAGTTTATAATTATTTTCTTCAATTTCAAGCCCTTGTCTTCAGACAATTTAATAAATCCATTAAAGTTTTTCACTCTAACTAGGGCGAGGAATTTCAAAAACTTCATAAACATTTCCTAAACCAAGGCATTACCCATTGGATTGCCTGTCCCTATACACATGAGCAAAATGGCTTAGCCGAATGTAAAATTTGCCATATCATTGATACTAGTCTCACTTTACTTGCTTATGCAAAAATTCCTTTCAAATTTTGGACTTACTCCTTTCAAATGGTGATTTTATTAATTAATAATTTGCCTTCTCATATTTTCAAAACATCAATCTCCATACTTTCTACTTCATTATAAACATCCACATTACTTGGAATTTAAACCATTTGGTTGTGCTATCTTTCCCTTGCTTTGTCCATATAATGCTCATAAATTCTCTTTTCGTACTCACCAATGTGTGTAATTAAGCAACAACTGTAATCATGCTGAATATTTATATTTGGACATGGAAACTCAACGTGTCTGTACTGCACGAAATGTTAAATTTATTGATAATATTTTTCCATTCAAAGATATAGTCCAATCTTAAATTGACAATGAGAAGCACACTCCACCTTGGCTCTAAATCTATAGGGCAATTACCATCCTCACATGGCTCTTACTCTAATTCAAGTAACTCTCCTTCTAACTCTACAACTCAATCCTCTTCCTCTCCCTCACCAACCCGTACCTTATCTCTTTTACCTCCTTCTAATACTAACTCTCCAACCACATCCTTATTTTCTCTACCCAACCCTTATAATCCTAATCCATCCCCTCATAATCTCTAACTCATTGTTGATCTTTCCCAATATCCTGCTTCCACTATAACTACACCACATCGCCAATACCCCATGCAACTATGCCCATCCACCTTAGCCAAATGCCAAGCATACTTAACTACCATGTCCTCTCCTCCTTCCTATGCCAAACTAAAAACCTTTGCCTAAGCTAATAAAATCCCAAAATGGCGCCAAGCCATGCAAAGTGAGCTTGATGCTCTACTTCAAAATAAAACATGGACCATTGTTCCTAAACCTCATGAAAAAATATTGTTTCTAATAAATGGCTATTTAAAGTGAGAAGAAATGCAGATGGCTCAGTTCAATGGTATAAAGCCATATTAGTTACCTATGGGTTTACTTAGGAATATAGTGTTGACTACAATAAAATGTTTAGTCCTGTCATTAAATATACTACATCCATACAATGGTTGCTCTTTCTTTAACTCAAAAATGGTCAATTCAACAACGTGATATCTCTAATGCCTTATTGCATGGTCTTCTTGGTATAAAAATTTTCATGCACTAATGCACTAGATTTTTGGACCTGGTGCATCCTGACTATGTGTGCAAACTATGTAAGTCCTTGTATGGACTTAAATAAGCCCCTCATGCATGGTTTCATTATCTATATAACTTTCTTATGCACATTGGCTTTCATCCATCTCAAGCTGATTCCTCTTTGTTCATTAGAAATTTAGGTTTTGAGAAGTTCATATTCTTATATATGTAGACAACGTTTTGGTTATAGGTAATTCTTCTACTGCCATTGATCGATTTGTTAATGACATTGCCAATGTATTTCCTATTTGCTAACTTGGTCAGGTTAATTATTTCTTAGGTATGGAGGCAAAATCCTGCTCTTCTAGCTTAGTGCTCACTCAATGAAAATATATTCGAGACCTTTTTGTCCAAGCAAATATGACAACTTGTAAACCAATTCACACTCCCATGGTCACTTCACCTCCATTATATAAGAATGCAAGCTCTCTTATGAATGATGGTGTTTTATACCATCAAATAGTTGCTGGATTATAATAAATTACTCTCACTAGACTAGATATGACATTTTCTGTCACGACCCAAACAGAGAGTCATGACCAACGCTAGGGAACGAGAATTCTTTCAAATCTGGAACCCATAGCAAGCCTAAAAAAAACACATGCAATAACTAAATACAATTATGCCAGAATTAAAATTTAAATTGTTATAAAATAAATACTTAATGTCATATCATAAAATAAAATATTTGCATACAATATTCAAAGAAAGGTCTCTGATATGAGAACATCATTCTACAGATACAAAAGCTACTACTACAGTTTTCTAGAATACAAAAAAAAAATCATATAAGCAATTTACATAAAATAGTCGAGGTTGAAGAAGTCTGGCGTATATGCCTACTACTGAGGTCTGAAGACAAAGAATCTCTTGAAAAATAAACAACTGAGGGGAATCAGACCTCACCGAGTGAATTATTATATTATAAATACATGCACCTCCTAGTGTCATATGCAATCAAGCATTAGTATATATATAAATATATACAGACATTTCACATACATACTAAAAATCACTTTATATATATATAAATGTTGAAAAAAATGTTTATTTTAATGAAGGATCAAATAGAACCCTAATTACTCGCAACCTCAACCAAAAATATCTCTCTAGCCATACAGGCTCACTTAATTCCAAATTAATTTTCTTATTTCATTTTGGATAGTAGACTGGCCCTAAGATATTAAGTCAACCAAGCTCCAACAGTCTCACTATCAGTGTGACTAGCCCCGAGACATTAGGTCAACCGAACTCTCGTAATCACACTACTCAATCACATCAATCTCAAATAATCAATCAAATAAAAGTCACCTCAAGTATTTAATAACTCAACCCTAAAATCGATCGCATTGGTAGGTACACGGTCTTAGTGTTGCCCACTAGGTAGCACATTCTATTGATATCTTTCAAATAAAATTGAATATACATATGAGAAATAAATAATGCATAATTAAACATATTAACATTCATAGCAACGAATAAACCATATATACCAGAAATATACCGAAAATATACTAAATATATTTCAAGTGTATATATGCTACATATAACCAAAATCAACTATAAATATATCGAATATAAACCATGAATATACCACAAATATACTTAACATATACTAAAACATTTAATAAAACAATTCATGTATAAATACATATTAAAAACATGAATACTCAATATCATGCATCCTATATACAATGTATATATAAAATAATAACTCATGATTCTATGCTCCTCGAGACTGGCTCGACGGGCCTGGTCCGATAGACCTCAATCTCGGCATAACTAGAAAATAAATAATAGTAAATTAGAATAAATTCCTAACTTATATTTTTAAAATAAACTCGATCTAGGAGTCCAAAACCCAGACAAACACAAAAATTTAGGATCGACCCAACATCACGTTTTACGAGAATTCTATCAAAAATTCAGTAGAACCTCCTTTGTAAAACGAATACCTCTCTACTAAAAGTAAAGCTAATCCTGCAAGAAAAACACACTTCTAACATATATTACACAACACATCGGGTTGAGACCCCGAACTACACAATTTCTTAACTGAGGTTTACAATTAACCAAAAATACAAATAAAATAATAAATACATTAAAAATCAATAAATTCCATAAATATCCTCAAAATACCAAAATATAATATATTTAAACATTAAAACACTAAATACAATTATTCTCACGATAATTAAATAAAAATCTCAAATGATAATATAATAATAAAAAAAATCCAATTTTTCAATAATTCAATATAAAATAGTAAAAATTCACTTTTATGTATTCAAATAGCTTAAATATATATTAAAAGTAATTAAAAATCCATTTAATCACCAAAATAGTAAATAATATATTATTTGAATATATTTTTTAAAAATTAGTATTAATTAGTTAAAAATAGTAAATAATTTATAAAAATCATTTTAATATCCTATATAATTCCAAAATCATCTAAAACATATTATTTAACTATAATTTTCATAAAATTACACAATTAACTCAATATTACAAAATTTACATAATATAATTATTATTCTCAATAATTATATAAATTCACCGAAAATCATTTTAATAATTCTAAAATTATTAACTGAAATTACTAACACAAATTTAACTAAATTTCCATTAAAAATAATTAATTAACATAATCATAAAAAATTCAATATTTAATAATAAAATAATAAAAAATTACCCAAAATTCAAATTAATTCAAAAAAATATACAAAAAAATATATTTGAGAAGCTTAAGCTACCACAATCAACATTTGTGAAGCAAGTTTACATAAATCAAACTTAATCAAGTTCAAAAAAATTTAAAACCCTAAAGCACATAAACAAAATATTGAAGATAAATAAAAATCTAGAGGATTTAAGCTCAAACAGAGCTCGGAAATGGACTCACCTGTGGAAAACCATTCAAAAGAGTCTAGTTTGGAGCCTTGAGGTGGCCGAAAGCTCATTAGTAGTCATAGAGCTCCACTTTCGGCTTCTTCGATTTTCGACGCTCCGACGACGATCTGACAACTGCTAGCGACATCTGGGAGAAGCCGAAGATGGTGGTGGTCGACGGTGGCCGCTAGGGCGGCTCCAGCATGGGTTGTGAGTGTCGGACCAAGAAGGAGAAGAAGAAGAAGAAGAAGAAGAAGAAGAAGAAGGAAGAGAAGGTGATGTTGACCCGATTTGATTTTTTTGACTTTTTCTAATTTTTTTAATTATTTATGAAATTACTAAATTACCCTTCAAACAAATTTAATAATAATAATAATAATAATAACAATGTTAACAATAATAACACTAATAATAATATTATTAACAATGATAATATCAATAACTTTAACATTATCAAATAATCCAGCGTAAAATAAATTATTTTTACGTAAATAATTCTCTTAAAATAAAATGAGTAAATAATATTAGCAATTAACGATAATAATATACAATTAAAATTTAAAATTATTAATACTGCATATTCCAAAATAATATTATTTTATTTAAAATACTAGATCTTTACTTTTTCAATTAATAAACTGTGTCAATATATGCACTCTCCTTCTCAAGTTCATTGGCAAGCAATTAAGAGACTTCTTTGGTATCTTCAACATACCAAATCCTATGGTTTACTTTTCAGTAATTCTATTAGGCAACACCTTTAATGTTTCATTGATAGTGACTAGGCCAACTGTCTTGATGATCGTCGATTAACCAATGGGTATGCTATCTATCTTGGGTCTAATCTCATATTATGGACAACTAATAAATAAAGTACTATGGCTTATTTTTCCATAGAGAGTGAATATCATGCCATTGCTAATGCCATCACGAAGCTCCTTTGGCTTCAGTCTCTCATTCATGAACTTGATTTTCACTCTTCATCTTTGGT